>OY728148.1:1925102242-1925727242 GCA_963277665.1 Viscum album
TATGTATCAGGTATATAATGTTTTTTATGTTTAAATTTTGAGAATGTAAGTGCCAGATTCATGTCATATTTTGAGCCAGGAAGTATTTCACTTATATGATAAACTTTCTTGTGAAGAGAAACACGTTCAGATTCTTCATATAAGGGAACATGTATTGCAAAATAAGGCAATACTCCTTTTAAATGTTTTTTTAGAGAAACCACATTGTTGAAGAAGAAACATGGGAATTTGAAAATTCTATGTGGGAAAGGTACCATCCCTTTTCTAATAAGTAAATAAAATTACGAGGGAGAAATTTTCAGAAAGTGGTGATAATGTAACACCCCAAGGTTTTAAAAAAATTGAAATGTATGAAACTCTGTTTTTAGTAGATATTTATAACAATCCATTAAACAGAATTTTTAGGCTTTAATGTTTTGAATTTCGAAAAATGGTTATCTACAATTGTGATCATTATATTATTTGGATTCTAATGGAACCAAATTTATTTTTGTAGAATAGTAACATACCCTTAAGAATAGTAATAGAAATAGTATTATTACCCTAATGAATTGTAAATTTTATAAAATTTTTATTTTCTTAAGGATTTAAGATAATGACATCTTGATTAATTTTTCAATGTGATAATGAGTTATGGCTATAAAATTGTTAAATTTTTAATAAAGTATGATTTTATTAAAAAATTAAATTAATAATATTTATAGAATTATTTTAAAAAAATGGAGTTCATTTATGAATTTTAAACATCGAAAAATTGTTATGTTAATGTTTTGGGATTTTTCTAAAAATCTTTATTTTTTGATAAATTGTAAAATACGACATAATACCATATGTTAAAATTATTAGTTAAATAAACTATTTTTGACATCATAGAAGATTTAATCCAACTTTTTTTGAAATAAAATGAAATTTATACTATTTTAGGTCAGAAGAATCAAGGCTATGCATAGTCTTGGTCAAAAATATTAAAATAAAATAAATTCCCTCCACTCCTCCACTATAAATTTCACTCTCATTCACCTCTTCCCCCCATACATCTCAATCCTTGAGAATTTCATAAGTTCTACCAAATTCCATACCCAAGGATCTTACTAATGTCTAATACCTTTTGGTCTCACCAAAAGGCCAATACCAAAGTCCTTAAGTAAGATCTCAAGGAGAAGAGATCAAGAGGTGAGAATTATTTTCATTTTCATGCGTTTTCCTTCCAATTCCATTATTTTCTTATAATCTCATTCCATACACTTATCCAGGAGGTATTAAATCTCCATAATATCATATATTATTTATGTTATATATTAATGTAAAATATTCATCATCTTCCTTCATATCCTCTCCCTTTTTCTTTAAAAATAAAAACATCGTTCATGATGTGCAGATTTACAAAAATCATGGATGATGTGTTTGAAATATTCTTTACATCCTTAAAAGAAGATAAATAAACCATTTTAATTGATGAAAACTAATTTAAATTTTATTTTTTAACCTATCTTATGTTCTGGAATGAACTTCTATTCATGATATTAAATTATATAATGAAACCAGTTCATGATTATCAAGGAATCGAACATAATGATCTAAAAAACGTCATTAATGTTTTATTCAATGATCCATCATCATATATTACAAAAAAATATTTACTGTATCATTATTTAATCTATAAACATATGACTACAATTCCATTCCACTTCTGGAATCTCATTTCCATATGAAAATAAAATCAAATACAAACCGGCCATGAAAATCATGTAATGAACACACCAAAAACAATGGTAGGAACAAAATACTAAAAATTAAAGGGTTAAATGCTGTTATGAAATGATCTTATAAGGCTTTATAAACATTAATATTTTTCAATAAATATTAATAACACTCTTTTAACCATTACACATTAGGTTAAAATGAGTTTTAGGTAAGACAAACCAGAGGTAAGTGAATTCCAAACCCGATTTCTTTTCTTTGTGATAACATTCTACTTCTTTACCTATGTGGAATTAAAATTGTTTTTGAGATGAATTTTTTTATATTATGTTGAATTATGTTTATTTATAGTATATATATATATATATTACCTCCACTCTATTAAGTCTCACTTCCATTATATGATATTTATAATCGACTTTTCCTTTTAAAAACCTCCTTTAAAATTTTATTTTACGAAATTCAAAAGAAATGTATTAATGAAATTATACATGTTGTAGGACAGTGTTATAGTTCTTGTTAATTGTTTATGATGAAGGTTGGGACCTATATCTCCCTCCAATTCTCTGGCTATGTGTTAGTTGGAGGTCGGCTGCATGGTTACTCCAAGTGTAACTACGATGGTTACATAAAATGCACGGTAGCCGGGAGGGTTACCAATTATAAGGTAGTCGAGAGGGTTACAAGATTATGTAAGTAATTCCCCAAGATAAATTTGGGGTTCTATTTATTTTCATTATTTTTTTCTTAATCTCATGTTTTACAAAATAAGTATACATGGGTTAAAAGTATGTTTTTTTCCTGAAAATGATTTCATGCATTTACCAGTATCTATGGAATAATGTTTTCTATTCTTCTTTATATTTCCTTTAATGAGAGTTTTCAGATTATACCAAGTTTTTAAATTATTTTCTTAGGTTATATGGTTATGTATGATAAATAATGAATCTATGTTAAATTTTGGGAATATTTGTCAATGAAATCATGTTTTATTTAAAAAGTATTATATTTTTTAAGGAATTGATATTGTTTATGTGGTATCATCTCTATATTAATGTTGAATATTATGTATGTTTTATATCCCAATTTTCTAAAAATTTAAACTTTAAAGGATCATAAATATGAATGAAATTGATTTATTGACTAAAATTCAATATTATGTATGGTAATATGGTCGGATCCTTATAAACTGTGTCAGGGGAACTAGGTGAGCTTGTGAGTCCTGGTGTCAGTCATGTTCTACAATAAATTGGGGCTTGTTATTAGAGGGGGGACATGTACAAGAATATCAGTAGTCCATTTTAGTTTTTTTCATGGATTGATCATTCTGCACTTTGTGGGGTAACTATTTTTGAATCCAATTACCTACCAAACGTTGGTCTCTGCCCTTCACTTTTCAACATCTCTAGTTTCTTATCGATGATGATCAATGGTTTCAGGGTGATGGTGAATGCTGATAAAGATGGGAACATAAATTTTTGGCCTTTCTCAACCCCAACTGACAACATGGTTGAAAACCTAGAGGGGATACTTGGGGAAAGGGAACACACTCATTACATTTGGGGTGGAGTTATGATTTTAATGATTAAGGGCTATACCTACAAGGAATTATAAACTCTATCTTGATTCTCTAGAATTCTTAGGTGCATATAGTAGTCGATGATTCAAATGTACATGGGGTCTATGAATAGAGACCAACCTATATCTTTTTCTACTAATGGTGGACGTTTTTATATGTAGGAACTAAAGAGAAAATTATTTTGTTACCAACCAACATCTATGCTAGCCTCTCCCCTAATCACATTGATAACTAAACAGTGGAAAAACATAGGAATGGTCTTATGTTGATTAGTTATAAAGGTTAAAGCATCAAATAAGACAAATGAGTTGAAGAAGGTATCTCTTTGAAGTGAATTATTGGTGTAGAGGGCTCAATTTTTCAGTATGGTAATTAAATATCAAGGGCCAACCATGGGTCCAAACATTGGTGGGGAAAGGATCCCTCAGAATCCGTTAGAGGAGTAGGAAGAGATCTCCCATGCTAGGGAAATCCGGTCTAAGGAATCCCTGAGAAATAATTTGAAGTATCTAGTGCAGTAATCTAATTATTCCACCATTCCCATGTTCTATAATTCATGGGGGAGGTTACTACTATCCTTAAATATGGAATAGATATAGAGGGGGCTAAATCGAGATGGAATTGTGTTTTCGAAGGTTGAGCTCATGAGAATCAAAACCCTAGTGATCTTCTGTGTGTTATTTTCCTACCTAGAGGAAATTAAATTTATAGCACACTGAAAAGAGAAGGTGAGAATACCAATACACAGTTATAAGTTATTTTTTAAATGTGGTCCAAGGAAATTACCTCTATTGAGTTGCCAGCCCATGATACTCTTACCCTCGGTGTTGACAGAAAAGGCTCTAGTGGGGAGTATTCATGGGTTTACGATGTGGATTGGGAATGATCTCAAGTGAGTGAGGATGACACGCATGAGGAATAATAACAGTATTATCTCATGTTCAATGAGGGTATGTTTTTTACATGTCAATTTGACTATAAATTTCATGTTTTCATTCTGTGAGTTCCCTTAACCCATGATTTTTACTCATGAAGGAATCAGTTGAGGGGAGATAGGGGCTATGTTGGGGGTGATGAGAGAACCTCTATGGGTATCTCGTATCCCACCTTGAAGTCTATTTATAAGGCCATAATGGTAGAGGTTTCCATGAATGAGGATGGAGGGATGTTCTAGACCCTTTAA
Source organism: Viscum album (assembly GCA_963277665.1). NCBI lineage: Eukaryota > Viridiplantae > Streptophyta > Magnoliopsida > Santalales > Viscaceae > Viscum > Viscum album. The sequence goes on from OY728148.1 coordinate 1,925,106,706, forward strand.
ACCTCCTTGACATCAAGTAGTGGCCTTAACCTATAACCCTAATGGTGGCTACTATTACTGAAGGTGAAAATATCTTAGGGCAGCTCATCATTGAGTTCCCAGTTCCCCATCAAAGTAAGAACCAAATATTATTTGGATTGATTCTCTCAAATACTTTGATAACTTCTATATTCATACATACTGACAAGTTTTTTCATATATATTCTATATATACATTGTCATAGGGCCTTACAACAGCTGTTGATGTTACAACTACTGTCATACAGTCTTTAGTAGTGCACTTCTCATTGATGGCTTTGAATGTGGATATCATTCAAGTGTCTTTATCATGTAAGTAACTATTTATGAAATTTATGTCTACCCAATTTGTTTTGATATCTTGAACTAACTACCATATCACTGTCTAAATTATTGTTTAAGGTATTTCATCCTTATCAATATGGTTTGGAAGAGGGAGAGAAGATAATTTCACCCTATGTCAAGTGATCCCTTGGGGAGACAACCATTTAGGGTAAACTGATCCAAATCCTTAATAGAAACCAGTCTTAGATGCATATATGGTTTTGGTATATGTGGAGATCAATGTATTTGTAGATGTTGATGTTGGTAAAGATTCAGACCATGATGACCCTACTCTCAATGTGGAGACTAGCCTATCTGAGAGGATCCCAATGGAGGACCCTAATGCTACTATTACCATTGTTTTATCTAAATACATTCCTACTCCACCCAATGATAAATAAGATTTCAGGTCTGATATCACTAACAATAATCGTGTTGAGTGGTTTATGGTTTGGATAATCATGATAGAAATAATCACATGCACCTTTGAGGTGGATCTAGTGATCCTTATAGGGTCCCTCAGTAACTGGTTACTAAACATGGTTACTTTAGGGGTATATGTTTATAGCCTCCATACATTGGACTGTGACTATGTCATCAAGTGAGTGAATGAAGAACATTTATAATCCTATACTTCAATGAAAAAGGAAAAATATAAAGGTCAAAGGTTCTAAAATAAACTGAACAATAACTCATTTGTCTAGAGGAGTAGGAACAAAATCATGAATCCATTCACAATATGATACTGGATATAAACAACCAACTAAGGGTGTATTTGGTTATAGATGGGTATAAGTCTATATAGGATGCATATATAGAGGATGAGTGCTAGGTTAAGTTGGTTTTAGTGGGTATCTGAGATAATATGGTCCACCATATGTCTACAGAGACAGTAGGGGAGCTCGTCAAGAAGTAACATTACCTAGAGGTTACCTAATGGTGGTTTAATGATCTGGAGTGATAGATTGCTGATGTTAAGCCTTATGGGGAACATTATTTTATTTTGCATTGATAAAAGAGAGGATCCAATCTATGGACTAAACTTCTTGACTTCTTAGGCAATAAATGTGTCAATTATTTTGTTTTGGGATTATAGATCATATTAAAAAACAAAATTTACTATAAGTATGAAAACATTCGTAAGTGACCATCAATGTGAGAATCATGAGGAAAATTAAATATTTCTCATTTATATGTGAGTTCTAGATTGAGATTGAAGAGTGGTGATTAGAATGACATGTCAACAACTGGGGGTGTCCTAACCAGGAATTATTTGTTTCGAGAGTGGGACTCTATATAGCCGAATTTTATTCATAATATGTACAGGTTCATGAGTGGGTTAATGCCAAGGGTGCTGGATTCTACCCAAATAAATAAAGGATGAAGTATGTGAATTGATACATCCTAGATTTGGAATTCATGGAGTGAAAAACCAATTTAGGAAGGATGATGACCCTATTCTAAAGGATTATTCTACTATCATTCTACCAAGGTGGGAAAATTACAATTTTTGGTTGACCATTGAACATGTTATAAACATGGGATAGGGAAAATTTTCATTGAGAGTCCTTTGGGGTGTGTTACTTGGACAGGTGGTGATACATTTTGGCTAGGTACCATCACCGCTAGGAGGATCATTTAGACATGGTAGGTGATGGGGATCCAAATCAAGAAAGATGTAAAACATGGGGTGGATTGAGTGAATGTTCAGATAGATTCCAACACTCTAGAAATTATGCCACTATTGTTTTGAACACATTTGATGGGTGTATCTATCTATGAAAAATCTATACTCACATTTTAAGGTAAACAACATCTCGAATACTAAGAGATGATCAAAGAACTAAATCTGTATTTTAGGTGAACAACAAAAAATGGGGGGAAAGGGTCATTATAGGTGAGGGGCTAAAATACTCTATAGTTTTGTGTCATGAAAAAAGGATGAGAGGTGTGAATTTTATCATCTTGGGGAAATGAAATTTAACACATATTTTATTTTCATATAATGATAAAATATAATTGATGTAGTTTATGTTTATATAGATTTAACAATGATTCCATATTGTTTAGCATCATATGGAAAGGACACATGTAGCATAGTTTATCATATTATGACCATGATGTAGAAACCAACATGAACTGGGGGAGGAGTTAAGGTTTAGCCCAAAACATTTCTTGAACTCGTGTGTCTAATGATTTCAGATAAGCTTTTCTTGGGGATTAGTGATGAGTCCCTCCATAATTATACCTTTTCCATACACAATATATATTTCCCCCAATTCTATATAGAGACTTGTTGAGAGAAAGTCTAGATTTTTCTTAGGATTCCCCATTGGGTTTTCCACCTGAGAGACATATGTGACTCTTGCCTTGGGTAGTTTAAGGTAATGTAAATCTGACCGATAATGTACATATTTAGGAATATATGTATGTTCAGCAACACATAATTTAATTCCTTGATGTTTGGACTAGGGTTCTTAGATTATGGTTGTGAATTTTTTGACTACATGGAGGAGCTCTTGTGGTAGGGGAATAATTGTAGACACTATGATAGGAGAGGGACATGGAGACACAATACCACCCAATTTATCACATAGTTTAAGTTCATTATTCGTGGACAATGGATGATACTAGTTTAAGGTTATAGAGAACATACCCAATGGTGGTATTCCCAGTGGATTAATTTGGTACCAAAGAGCTAATACCCAACATGAATTGGGGCCAATGAGTCACAACACCCAACAAATGGTTTTGGTATGATTCACCACTATACTATAGGATAGATTATAAATATTATTTTTCTACCAGTATCATACAATAATATCATAATAATTGGTCTAAGTGATCGAGTATTGATGAACACAGTATCCTGTGATGGGGGGATTTGTAGCTGATCTGGTGAAAAATTCTATATTTCACTATGTATCCCATATCATTGTGAATCATTCAGCACATAATTCTAAAATGTGAAATTATAGGGGACCAACACAAAATAAAGGGGGATTCCACTCATTTAAGGAATAAAATATAATGATGTTGTTTATGATTTCATATAGTAATACTATAGTTATGAAATTTATGGTCATATAATTAGGTCCAGAAAGGGGACTAGTACTATTTATGGACATGGAGCATGGACTCTAGGATTGAAAGTTTTTTAAGCTCACGATGCATGGATCCAAGGGGTTTATGTATCATCTATGTTTGTACAAAACATAAGGGTAGAAACCAAATGTGAAATTAAGGGGATTATGTGGATATGTATTATGTGAATTTTTCTTGGAGATATTTTCACCCATTTTATGGGAATAATGCATAGGAAAATGCTTTTTTATCTCAATAATGTTTGTGTGGCATGAAGGATCACAAAATTGAAGTGAAAAGTTGTAAAAAGAGGCCATGTTCCACATAAAATATCCCCAAGGAATATTTCACATAGTTTAAGATCATTTTTATTAGATTTTGGATCCGTATTTATGGTTGTAGAGTTTAGAACATAAGGGGGGAACATTCCATTGTAGGAATGAATGCGGGTCTCTAAAATTCTTGGGGAATACATCATAACAACTATTAAGATAATGTGAGCCATATTCAGTGTGAGAAACAAGGAGTACAAGAGAGTTCCCCTTTTTTTAATGGAGAGTGTGATAAGTGAAAAAAGAATTCAATTTGGGAAATTTCAAACGATGGTGAATTTCATGGTCATCATGCTTGAACACACGGGGGAATAACACCATGGATGTTGAAATTATACAAGAATAGATAGTGGAGTAAAGGAAGGTAAATCAGGAATTTTGAGGTACGGACCATGAAAATGGGTGACAAATGGGTAGGGAAAATATATTAACCATGTTCAAAAAATAGATTTTACAACCACACCATTCAAGGGTGGTTTGATAAAATTTGGGATCAAACATTGACTACATTCTAAACACATGAACAATTATTTGTTGATAAATTTCGTTTAAAGAAATTGGCATGGATGGTATTTGAGCTTGCATGGCAAGGTAGAATTTATATATGTGGGTTGTTTTTGATAAGGAGAGTGTTGGGGACCCAAATAGAGTAAGGCATGATGTTTGGAAGTGAGAATGTTGGGAAGCTCATGGGGGAAGTTAAATACTTTTAGAGCTATTCAACCATGTGCTCGAACACGCTCGATGGGTGTATTATCATGCATGGATTGACCATGGTCCCAAGGGGGAAGATACAAAAAATAGTTAGTGGTCAGAATAGCCCTAGGATATGAAATTATAGAATCCCTATATATCCCATGGAACTATGAATCAGGAAATACATTATTCTAGAATATGGCACAGTGGATAACCAGTTCCATAAATTAGGGTGGCCTATCAAGTGGGGGATCAAGTTGTCACACAATTTCCCATCATGTGAGTGTGATGTGGATCATGTAGTTTAACATAATGTTGAAAAGAGATTGAACATGTTTTAATATCAAATGGTAATGAAATATTGATGTTCAATTTTTAGGTCATATATCATTTACAGAGGTTGTTTGGGACCAAGGGTCTCCCATTACTATTGGGGATCAATGATGGTGTGGTTGGGGGCCTATATATTGATGATACAGGGGGATTAGTTTATCAATGCATTCCTATCACATGAGTCATCTAAAATTGTTACACGAGGCATCATGTTAATATCATATTTTCCATCCCATGTTAATTTCATGGGGTACGCTCATATTTTAACAACATTTTTCATGGATGAGGGGAATATAGATTATGAATTGAGCTACCCATATTGTGATAAAACCCAAGGGTTTATAGGATTAATGGGGACATATTTCAGCTGGAACATGATTCATTACCATTAATTACTCCTCATGTTCTCTAATGAGGTAATATCATCCAATTAATAGTCTAGGTAATTTTCATTGGGGATTAAACCTTATGAGGAGGACCATGGGAAATTATTAGGAATAATCTCATGAGAATTACATAAGACAAATAAAAATTGATAGATAAGGAATCTCATGAATGTCGTATGAGGAATATAACGGTTCTCACACATGGTATGTTGTATTTTAATGATACATAGACTATTTTATTATGTAAAGTTTTTCATTGTGTGACTAGGATGTGGAACTTTAGTAAGGATGGAGTGGATTTACTTGACAAGAGTCATGGGATCAATATGAACCAAGGCCATGGGAGAACAATTCTAGGGAATAAAATCTCACTATAGGGGATTAAATTTTAAGATGGTCCTAAAAATATGGGATCTATGAATAACTACTTATCCCATGGGTATTGGAATCAAGTGAAACCTAGTTCTAACTAATGGAAAGGTAAGTGACCAATTTCGAAAGGGGGTTTCCCACTCTAGCATGGAAGCAAGTATATCATAGATTCAAATCGTGAAATAATGATATTGGATTTAGGTCATCTTACATTCATTATATGATGCATATCGTGTTTATCACATAGGGTAAGGATATAGTTTAACATCATGTGTTGAGGGCATTGAGATTTATAGTTTAAATCCATACAACACTAACAAAACATTCAAGAAAAGTAATGTTTTAGGAACCTGGAATTGGTGGGAGGTGTGATAAACTCCCCACCCATGGTGATCTATAAGAATGAACCATTGTGTTGACCTAATGAATGACATATGGTCCTTTTCATTTTGGTTCTAGTTTAAAAATAATAATTCCATGTATCATTTACATCCTGAGAGCCCATACTATATCACCATGAAAGAAGGAGCAGTGGTGGACCTTTTTAATTAATTCCCATGACACCTTATTTTTTTCTGTACCAGTAATGCAACACATGTATCTTGTTTTATTCAAAAGAATAAAACTCATCCATCCATACTACATCTCTCTTATCTAGTGTTTGCAGATCATAAATAGTCGGCTGATACGATGACAACCGAACCTAAATAGCCATAACTACCTATGTACCATACACCATGGAGTATGAGGTCACCTAGTTATAATTTAGAGTCCAAATATGATATTCATAGAGAGAATTAAAGAGATTATATTTCCAACCCTTCTTATTATGACCCACCACCTTCTATTAGGTTAATTGTTGAATGCCTCGATTTTCCTATTTTCCCGCATGTGGTAGTGGTATGTGTGGCAGGAATGGATGTTGAACATGGTATATAACTTCTTTATCTCACATTATTGATTTTTTTTCATTATTGTGAGAATACTGTGAAGAATACCAAATAGTGAGTCTAATTGGGAGTTCACATACTCTATCATTGACCAGGTCTTTACCTCTTAGAGGGGTATGGCCTCCACCCACTTCAAATGAAGTTTGTATCAATCAAAAGTAACATAACTTATCAATAATTTGATTGATGGTAGGGAACCATGAAATCAATCCTCCATATGAAAAAGGTCCAAGAGTACTTAGTGGTATGTACATGCTCTAGTGGTTGATGCATTAAGATGGCACATATCTATCCTCAATGACACCACATGGTGAATTATATAAAGTTGTGGACATCGGTGATCCTCATGAAACACAAAATAGTTATTTAGTGGGACATATTTAATAACACTTGTTGGGACCCATATGAACCAACATCAATATATTATAAGACATGAGGGACCTCCTTTCCTAAAATGCAATGGAGGAAGATTCTATAAAATTTGTACTTGTAGAGGGTATTTTTAAGGCTAGGCCCATCCCTGAGGATAAATTGTTCCACATGAAAATAGAAAAAATAATTCTCACCTCGGTGTAGTGGGGTAGTTCTATGTTATTGATAATTAAAAAGGGGAGTGATCTAATTGGGTGATTCTTCAATCCTCAGGGTACTGAGGGACCTAACACAAAAGATCTATTTTCCAGATAATTAACTGTTTGGTCTTCACCATCAGAATTTATGAGGGAAATGAAACCATAATCTTCAAGATTAATGACCAATTTTTATGGGTCATGATATGTAAGTGATATGGCCAGGACTTCCAAAACATCAGATCAGTCATTCTGTGACTGCATAACACGAGTCAGCTGTTTCAAAGAAGGCAATTAGGCTATCATCTCATGAGTTCACTCAATTAAGGAAACAATTCTAATTTCTAGATGTCATAGTTACCATTGATCTACATTATGACCATGTAAAAGTATTCATATACATATAGGTCAGTGATATCAATTGCAAGTTCCAACTCAAAGCCAGTGATAATAGCCTGATACTCGACCTTATTGTTGGTGAAGCCTTATAATAATAGGAATTAGTATTGAATGATGGATTACATGGGAGCGAAAATGGAAATCCTAAGGCCGAACCTATTGAGTTTTTGGTTTTTGATCTTTCTTCCAGTCTAGATATAATAGGACCCATAAAAATGCATCTTCCAATAATGTAAATCTGATCCACTGAGAGACAAATTCATTTGGGAAATCAGCCTATAGGGTACACTCCTCAGGGGTTAGGTGCACAATAAATAAATCTTTTAATACTTGTCCCTTGATGGATTTTTTGTGGGAAACTTGATATAAAAATACAAAATTATTACTTCCTAAGACACTAGTCATTCCATTAACATGGGGTAGTTGGGAATGGACTTTAATGGATCGACAAGGCATAAATTTTGTATCTCATGGTGAACCAAGTACTTTTATAAATTCCAAACTAAAAATACCATAGGGAGGAAACTCTTATCAATGGTAGAATATCTATTCTTAATGTCGAGGATCATGTGACTGAGATAATACATGTTTATTTATACATCATCATAACTCTTCTGATCTATAAGGTATCCTAAACACAATTCTATGGTAGTCAAATAATGCAGTTGATGTTTCCTTAGGACAGGAGGCATCAGGACTACAAGATACAATATATAAAACATAATGACCTAGAATACAGTCTCTAAGTCTTCATCCCCTGAAATATGATTCATTTTTTCATGATCCCTGAAAAGGTATTTCACTTTCTATCTAGATTCACAATTAATCATTAGATATATTCCAAGTACCTTGGAGGCTTTATAACTTTTAAAGATTTTGTGAATGCATGATATTTCTTATAGCATTGATCTTATCTAGATTAATTTTAATGAAATTGAACATAATAATGAATTCAAAGAAAATTCGATAAGTAACACAAAGTTCAAGTTTTTATGGGGTTCATTTTCAAGTGATGGGAGTAGAGGAAGCCCAAAACATTCTCACGGTCCTTGTTATTTTCTTAAGATATGTAATATTTGACCACAAAAGCATCCATGTAACAATCCATTGATGTCCCTGGGACTTGTATAAAGATATATTTGATGGAAAACATATAGGTAGATCTATAATTCATCAAACCAAATGGAATCACAAGAAAGAATAAGGTTCTTTGGGGAACATTGAAAGTGGTGTCCTCATCATCCTTGGGGGCCATTCAGAACTGGTTATTCTAGGAATATCCATCCCTAAAGGAGTAGGCTTAGAAGGTATCCACTACATCAATTAGTACTTATGTTATAGTAATATGAAAATAATCATTTATGAAGTGACTTTTGAGGACCCAAAACTCTACGAAGACACTTATCATTCCATTATTTCTTCTAATTTGGACAATTTTGGCCAACCATGTTGGGTACTAAATCTCCATGATAATTTTGGCCTTTATTATATTGTAAAATATAGCCTCAACCATGTCACCATGGGAAGGATGTATATTATTGGGAGGGTATTTAAACCCAAAATAGATAACTGGGAGGCCAAGGTGATAAATGAACACATAGGGATTTATCTCTGGCATCTTCATCTAGTTCCAAGAAAACATGTCATGGTGATATATCTAGAAATCAACATACAACAATTGTTCATATAAATACATGACCTCACTGATCATCATCATCCACATTTCCCCTTCTATTCTAATATTTACTTGATTCAATCATTAACTATGTTGGATACACCCTGTTCAAATATTGTATGACCATCATTCATACCCTCCTCATCATTTGATACATGAGGGTTGGAAAGATTAGGCGAATTTATAGGAGCTGTAGATCCAGTAGTGTTACTTGAACCACCTCTTCTAGAAGTGGAAAACTTAATGAGTGGTTCTTATTCTTTGGGGACAATGGTGAAAAAATATATAACACATTCCCAAATGGTTTTCGACTGTGATACCCCCATTTTATATCAAAATAATGGTGTGAGTTGAACATCCACTATGTCAAACATTACTTGTAGAACATATAGCATTGACGTAGATCAGTGTCCGTGGGGAGGATGCATCCTTTTTATAGAGTTTGATTTATGATACTGAGGAATCCTATCACATTTAAGAGTACATTATAATATCTAATATCTCTTTCTTATCGGATACAATAAAATATCTTACCATGTCATGGGTTTTGGGCAAAAAATATAGGATCAACAGTATATATAAGTCATTAAAATCAACCAAAGGATCCACTGAAGTGGTTTCTTGATCATTTCAGGCATTGATATGCTCATCCCAATAAGTGTGGATTTGTTTTACCTGCATTATTTTAATACAAATCACCCAGGCAATGGGTATCACAATAGTTAAAGAGACAATCATAATCCTAGATTAACCATACTTGGTCATTATAGGATTATTTGATGCACTAATAGTATAGAGAAGTAAAACCTGCGTGTAGGTGGAGCCATGAATTCCAAATATATAATTTTATTATTTATATTATGAGACATTAACAAAAAAATTATTTTTAACAAGATAATGAATTATATCTTCAATTGTATATTTCATTTCATCTTATGCTTTCTCTTTTCATGCACATAAATTGTACGGTTAGAATGTGTCAGATTGGTTTTCAATATCCCCATTTCTTATACCATCATGATTGGGATGAGATTGATCAAAGATCTAGCATCCAATTATAAATGACAGATTTCAACACCACTAAATTTTCTTATGAAATATAATGGGAGAATTTTCCCTTGGAATGTTTCACCCTCAACATTTTTGTAGAAGGAAACGGTGTCTTCATATTCACCATACTCATATTCCTCTACATAGTAAGCCTCAGTAGTGGCTACCGTAGTCTAGAAATGAAAAGGGATGTTAAAGTTATTGATAAGGACCTCATGAATCTATTTTTAAGGGAGGATTATGTCAAGGATAAAGGGCCACAATAAAATCTTGGTAAGGTGTTTTAGTGAATTATATTTCTGGGCAAGAGGCGTGATTATTCCCAGCAAGGGACCCTCTCTAATAGAGAGAACATAAGGTAGGATTGGCTAAGGCACTGGGGCTTAAATTATAATAGACATATTCCACCGCTGACTAGATGAATTAGGACTACAACCTGATAGATGAGGACATGCTATGTGTAGTCGCATATAAGCTTAATGTAGTTATGGTGGAGTCACATCACGAACCAATATAGTCACCTAAAGAGGCATACAAGATGAAGCATACATCAGGGGTTGTGCTTACTAAGCTATATGTTAGGATTATTATCATGATTCAATGTAATGAATAGTATCCTCTGGATCACTAACTTGGATTACCTATATATTATAGTGGTTCTTACCTCTCATCTTATGGAATCATCTATGGGTATCTTATGGTGTACTAGGATGTTTTTTATCATAGTCCACCATGAAAAAAATCTACAAGAATAATGATATTCAAATAAGTATATTACAATTCATTCTTAGTGGATTATATTTTGACTAGATAAATTCTTGTAGTCTATCCCAAATTGGGAGGCATAATGCCACTGAGGATATAGAATATGTTTTCAATGAGATGGGAGATCCAATTTCCATGGCATCATTATCACATATTTTTATTGGACTTGGAAATTTTGATACAATTGAGCTTCTGGAGTAGACCTAAAAACATCAAGGGATTCCAATTTTCTAAAATGCGAAAAAATAGTTTTGTGTTCATGGGTGACCATCATATAGGCCAGCCAACCATTGTAGTTTTGTGTACACCATCTTGGAGCCTATTTCTATTTGTTAGAATATTGGGAACTGCTATCATGGTCAGCAGATATATCTATTACCTATACTAGAACATCACCCATTGTTACTAGTCTAGGATCTATCTAGTTTGTGATCCAATATTTATGGATGAAGGACTCATTGATGGTATTCCCAAAGACCATATGATATGGTAAAAAGATTTCATGATTGGTGAGATTGTATTCCTTAATCCTACTACATTCAGAAAGATTCAAGATGTTCTTCACAAAGTCATGAATGAAGAAACATGGGTCACATGTGTCCTTGAAGGTGAAGTATTTTTTCTTATTCTCTCTAGAGATATTCATTGGTTATTGAACCTAAAAAGGGGTTAGGAAGCATTTTCATGGAGAGGCGGTGCTTGATGTGGCTATGTCTAGCAAGGATTATCTAGATAATGATGCTTTTATGGATGATGGGTCTGAATTTTTAGAGGTACATGAAGGTGAACCAGTTGTGGGCCCTTACTTTAGATAGTAATAGCTATTTCCACCTTCATATTATTTCATGTGAGATTTGGGAGAGGTAATGGGAATGACCATTCCTTGGTCCACTACATAGTATCTTTCTAGCAATGATCTACTTCAGCCAACTCACAAAACCTACCATGATACTTCAGGGAGATATGGGTAGGAAAAATCATCTTTGAAAAAATATATATCCATAATTAAAACCTATTCCTGGGATTGATTCATATAATAGAAGTACGTGAGACCCTTCCATCGGGTGATGAAGTCAGCTACTAACTGGCGATAGCTGATTGTACTAGATGGAAGCATGTCATTGAAATGTATGAATAAAGCATTGAATATTGGGATCTTCATATTACTATGGATAAACCAAAATCAGGTATTATCATGATGTAAAATGGGCGTGGTGTTGAAGATAATTTACCACTATCTCAAATGGGGTAAAGCTTCGATTTCCAAATTCTGGAGGTGAGGTGCATCTAGTCTACCCATTTCAGATATGGATTCCCTTCTTGTGGGATTTCTTATTTCTACATTTCCATATATGTGAGAAGGATAATAAGAGTAGATATCATGAATTATTGGTAATGGTTTATGGGTATCAACGTTCTAACTGTTTTGGTAGATCGGGAGGTGTAGTGATCATGTCCCCAAGGACGGAAGTTGTTGTAACAACACGAATTTTTACCAAGGTACGGATGATGGGTTTTTCATTTTGAATCATTATTTTAATAATGGAAAATTTATAATATATAAATGGTAAAGCCCTACGAGCATCACGAGTCGGTTCGAAGAATGTAGGTCTGGAAAGAAGGCTGAAGGATGGGATGCATGGTTAGTAGAAACTGGGTGACCCATGACACAAAATTTGTGAAAACTGAGAAGCTACAGACCTAGAAACCTATATGTCCGCATAGTTATTCTGAAACCGTGTATTCGAGGCACATATCCACGTTCCCTTTTTACAAATGGAGGACAATTCCTTAATTCATGGTTTGTGCACAGTTTGTAAATCTTGCGCATAAACCATGCATAGTGGGTTTTTGGATAAAATTATAATTTCCCCTTTTTTGTTTAAAAAAATATCTAACTTATTTATCCTACCCATTATGGATAAAAATTGAGGGATTTCTATTCTGGGTTCTCAATACCCCACAATATTAGATCCTTGATATTTCCTCCATCCAGTGTCTGATCCTTGATTTGTCAGAGGCATTGGATCCCTTGTCGTAGGGATCTCTAGTCACTATAATTATTTATCTATTATCCTTTCCATGAATTTTGCTATTTTTTTTGGATCATACGCCCAATTTTTTAGGTCATTTGACCGAAACTCAGATCTCGTCTAGCATGCTTCGAATATGAGTTTGATATCAACCAAGGATACGTATAAGACCCTAAGGTAGGTGGTCACATAGTTTTCCATTTGAATTTTGGTCATTTTGTATTTATTCTATTTGACCATGAGCGGAACCTTTCAGATATTCTTAATTTTGTTGGTTCGTTTATGTGTAAATGAACCTATGTCCTTTATATAGGTGAATTGGTTATTTCTGTGAGGGTTTAAACATCACCATTTCTCTATATGGACACCCATATGTGTGCCACCTTGAAAATAGACATCTAAGCCAAATAGATTAATATAAATGAAACCTAATTTGGTATCCATCGTGGATTTTAATTGAAATAGCATTTAAATCATGTGTAATTGAAGTATACCAAGGTGTTTTAATATTTATTAGCCACTTTTTAATTGGAATTGTCCGAATGGTTATGTGATTATTTATCCTTTACACATGGGCCTTGACACATTACCTTAAAAATGAATTTTTAATGTTAGGAAAATAATATTTTTTTTCTTGTAAAGGATCCCTAGGATGAGATGGATTAAACCTTAAATAGGAATTGGATTTAATGTAACGGTTTCAAGGGATAGAATGAACTTTTCCTTATTATGATTTAATATAAAGAAATTACATGAAATTTATTGCTTGTTTAAATTCAAATGATGTAAGATGGTTATGCCATTTGTTATATGATATGAATGGTTATTACACTTCTCTAATTATGAGTTATATGAATGAGATGTTTAGTCAAAAGTCATATTTTGAATTTCCATTCCATTTTTTATGGAAATAATAAACTCTTTTTTATTAAATATAAAATATTTTCTTTCATATTTCTTTCATTGATAACAATGATATTTCTCATATGGATATGATAATTATCATACCCACTTGTTTTATAGAAATTATCCTTTTATATGATTATCCTAGATAAGATCATTATCGTACACATCATATAAAATATGAATATGATATTTATCTGTCTCACTAATTACATTATAAATCGTACTCACTAACAAAAATGTACTGACTAGATAAATCGTACTCACTCTTTCAAATGGAAATAGTCATATCGAATTACAATTCACTTTTTTATTTTATCAGATAGGCCATATTATTTTCTTACTCATGCTATAATATTCATATAATACATATTGTATTAAAAATAATATGTTCTAATCAAAACCATGTCATGTATTATGTTTTAATATGTGTTCTAATATGATGTTGTTGTTTCCATTACAATATGACTGTTGGAGTGGAGTTGTCAAAGTACCTCTGAGATTTCAGGAAGAAATATGACCCTTGGAGTCAAAATATGACTGTTGGGAGAAGTATATATTTTCTTGGTCATTTGGATAATCTCGGTCTTACTGACACATTTTTTACTAACTGGAGACACTCTGCGAGAGCTCTGTCAAAATAATACTTTCGGTGAAAACTCTGACATTTATAGGTCATGAATATCTTGTTTCTAATACCTATGTATTTGAGGAGTTTTTTTTCATTTGAAACTAATAAGTTTTGAATATTATCGAGGGATTTTGGGGATATGAAAAAAATAATGGGCCGATATTTTGAAGATCGAGGGCTTCCGAGGCTAGATATATAGATGAACTAATTACCTGCTTAATCGAGGGATTTCAGGGAGAGGTAGACAGACTGAATCCAATCATTGTATCGAGGTCATACCATGGTGAAAGAAAGATATGATTTATTGAACGTATAAATTAATGGACCTCAATCCTAAATGAAATGATACCAGTAAATTTGGGTTAAAATAATTATATTCTTTTATATTTCCAAAACATTGTAACAGAAAGTGAATTGTTTTAATTATTCATATTCGTATTCATTATTTTGTTTATCGTATCCATTCTGATAATGATAACTCAAAAATACTCTAATTAGGATTTATTTTTAATACTATAATAGAGATAATTTTAATAATATGATTCTTATATTCATTTTGATAGGTTTGATGGTATTGTTAAACATTGTAACCATTGTCATTACGATCTAATACACCATTACTTTGATCAAATCATTTCATCTGTAAATAAGATTCGTTTCAAGTATTAACTATGAAATACATTACCATAATCAATCTGATTACAATATTTACTTGACCGAGGGATAGTCCAATTAATTATTTTAATAAAATAATAAGTTTTGTAAATTCAATTAGTCTAAATCAGTTTAAACTAAACCCTTTTAGGCTAAAAATGGATAAGTTTTTAAACCAACAATTCACACACTCTTGTATTGAACCATCTAATTTCATATTTTGATCCAATAATTTTTATCATAGAAGGATTACAATACTAATATATTTTCTTACATTTCATTTACAAGATATTTATACTTCTTTTATAATCTCTTTTTTTATAAATACATACTACAATAACATGTGGAGTGGAAGAGTTTTTATATTGAAAGATAGAGGGAATCAATGTCAAATTTATAGAAAATTTGATTCCTAAAAGACCAAATATTTTTTATGAAAACAATTATGAATAATGGAGAAACATAATGAAAATATCTATTAAAAATACTAGTGTTGATAATTTTGTAATGATTACTAATGATTAAAAGATACGTGATAAGGAATTAAAAAAATTCGTAACCACAAAAAGAATGAATATAAACTTAAATATAAGGTACACAATACATTACATTGTTCAATGAACAAAAATATACACATCAAAATATAATCTTGTGAATCAGAAAACAATATATGGAAGAATTTATAAATTACACATTTTGGTACTTCTAATGTTTTTGAGTCTAGGAGTGACATGCACAGAGAAGATTATCATGGATTTTTTCAAATGGATAACCTACAAATAATGTTCAATAGAGATTCATGACTGTTGTAAACATCATTTAGTATATGGGAGGTAAAGGATTAGATGTTGATATTATTTTAGATAAGATTATCGATATCATACTTAACGATTGAGAATCAAAGAGGGAGACTATTGATGAATAAAGAAAAGTCACAACTATAAGTCTTGGTGTGTAATTTGGAACTCTCTTACAACATGTGAATAGATTAAAAAGAGATTCATAGAATGTAATGAATAATAACGTTAGTGTTTCTTTTACTACTACTATAAATCAGATGAAATCCAAAACACCTGATAAAGTTGTTATGTGAACAAAGAAGAACTTTTTTTCAATCAAACTCAAGTGAATCTGAATAGTTATAAAATGAATTATCCAATCTTGTTCGAAGGATGAATAATTTTTTAGAAAGAACAATTTCCAATATAAATATATTATAAAGGATAAGAATGATAATAAATACTCTAAAGTCAAATGTTATGAATAAAAAAAGATGGACATACCAGACCAGATTGTCCAGAGATAAAAATAAATGACAAGAAATATAGACATTCTGAATGAAATAAGAGAAATTAATATAATTCTAAAGGAAATAATGTTTTAAAGGAAAATGATTCTTGGAGTGAAATTAGTGGATATGTATCTAATGAATCATCATAAATTGAAACATATGGACACAATAATATTGATCTTATTTCTAGATTACCTATTTAAAATCAATGTTTCATGTCTAAGGTACACATTGTGAATCCCTAACTAATATATCTTTAAATGAAAATTATCCTGCTGACGAACATTCTACATCTACAGAAAAAGAGTATTCCTTAAAATAAGATAAATATTTAAAATATTTTGAAGAAGTATCTAGTTTTTTCATGTTTCTCAAAAATGATAATTTCCATATGAAAAAGAATCCTAAAAAGGAAAATACTAGAATTAGTTTTTAAATAAAAGAAATATCATATATTTCTAATGTTATTGATATAAAATCTTTCGAAATTATTTTTATTTTAAAATAAATTCAGGAAGATAATTATTGAAAGGGAAAACTTTTTATGGATTTTGAAAATATTATTTCTAACAATAATATTTTACAGACTAATTTTAATTCAAAATCCAATGACTCTAAGGATAAGAATTTATTTATTAGACAAAAATATGAAATTTTTTCCTTAAAGAAACTTTTATCAAAATTTAAGCCTCGTAAATGAAATTTTCATTGGATGTATTCAAAAATTCATCCTATAATAAATAGTTCTAGAATGTGTTTTTGTCTCTCAAAACCAGTCTTCAGTCACAATTGATTTGTTCTTAATAATGCCCCAATCTATACTAACAGTCAAAGTGGTGGAAAATGGGAGGAAACATGGTCTTTATATAATATTCAATACTTAGGTTTTCATAAATCTCATTTTTCTATTAAAATATGGATTCATTGGATTTTACTTTTTAACTTTTCCAGATCCAAGAATTTTTTGATTCTGAAATACTAACAGTTTTACTTTTATAGAACCAGGGGAGGTACCAACAAAAATACATGGTAAATGGGCAATAAATGTTCTCAGAACATGATTGGTAACAGAAAATTCATTCAAAATATTATCAAGATGAAAGGAGGAAAAGTAACTTTTGGAGATAATGATGAAGGAAATGTTATTTGTATATGTAATATTGTTCTTCTTGGAAAATCCATAATTTCAAATTTTTTGTTTGTTAAAGGCCTTAACCACAACATTATAAGCATAATGTGGTTCTGTGATGAAGGTTGCCTTGTGAATTTTAGGAATGATAAATTCTTAGTAAAAAATATCCAAGGATGAATTCATTTTTTCTGAAAATTGACATGAGAATGTTTATACACTTAACATAGAAGACCTTTGGATCCAATAAATACCTTGCCTTAGTGCAATGAAATATCAATATTAGTTATGAAAAAAGAAATCTAGGACACTATAATCATAGAAACATATGTAAAATACCTAATAAAAGACTTTTTAAGGATATTTCAGATAGTAGATTTGATTTTTCAAAATTCAATGACCTTTTTCAATATAGAAAGTAAGATAATTAATGTTTTAAATCAATTAGTGATGTCTCAACTAATAATTCATTGTAGTTAGTGCACATGGATCTGTTCAGTCTTACACAAATTGGTAGTATTTGAGGCAAATACAACATATTTGTTTTCATTTATTATTACAATAGATCTACATGGGTCTATTTTCTAGAAAATAAATTTGAAGAATTTTCTTATTTATAATATTTTTGGCCAAAGTAAAAAATGAGAAAAATCAACTGATGATAACAATTCATAGAGATCATGGTGTAGAATTTGATCATTCAAATTTTGAATTTTCTTGTTGTAAAAAAATGTATTTCTCATAACTTCCCATCACTATGAACCCCACATCAAAATGATGTTTTTGAAGGAAGAAACAGAATTCTTCAAGTGATAAAATGAACCATGATGAGTGAATAATCTATTCAAAATATGGGTCGATGTTTTTAGAAGATCTTATTATACTGTAAATCATATTTTACTTAGGCCATTTCTTAATAAAACATATTATGAGTTGTAGACAAGCTGCAATCCAAAAGATGCAAAATTCAGAGTTTTTAGATGCAAAGTATTCATTTTTAATACAGATGCTAATTTATATAAATTTTCACCCAAATCTGATGAAGGTATTTTTTAAGGCTATTCCACTACTTTTAAGGAATATAGAGATTTCAAAAAATATCTTATACAGTTGAAGAAATAGTACACATAAAATTTGATGAAATAGATCCTTTTATTTTCAAAAAACCACAACCACATATTCACATGTGTTTTAAAAAATTTATTATCAACCTTTGATAGAAGACTCTTGTAATAATAAAAAAACAAAAGCTATTTTTTCTGAAGTATTTCCCTAAGAAAAATATGTACCTTATGTTGACGAATAGGTTTTAAAAAACCCAAATTAGTTGCTTCTTATGAATCATCCCAGGGATAGTATCATTGGTGATGTAAAAAAACACTTAAGGAATAGAATTTCCCTAAGAAATGAAGTAGAAAATCTAGATTTTCTCTCTCAATTTGAACTAAAAATTGTCAATGAGGCTTTAGGTGACGAAGATTGGATAAATGATATGAAAGACGAGCTATGTGAATTCAAGTCTAAACTTTGGTTTAAATACCTAAAGAAACCTCTATTAATAGAGTAAAATGGGTGTTCTGAAACAAATGTTATGAAAATAGAATCATAGTATTAAATAAAAAATGATTTGTTTCTAAAGGATATAATCCACAAGAAGGAGTTGACTATAAAAAAACCTATGTTCCAGTAGCTAGACATGAATCTATTCAAATTGAATTATCGTTTCAAAAATCATTTATTTCATACTTTTTTAAATAAATGTGAAGTGTGATTTCCTTAATAGATATGTTCACGAAGATGTTTTTGTAGAATAACCTCTTGGTTTTGAAGGCACAAAACATCTTGTTTATGTTTCTAAACATACCAAAGCTTTACATGGTCTTAAAATAGCCCACAGAGTCCAGTATGATAGATTTATAGAAATTCTTAAAAAATTATGTTAAAGGAATTTTCAATCCAAATAATTTCATAAATAAAGATAATAAAAATGTTTTTATTGTTCAAATTTATATTGATGACATTATATTCGGATCAAATCAATATTCCTTAATTAAATATTTTTTGAATCCTATGAAATCTGTTTTTGAAATGATTATGATGGGTCAGTTAACATTTTTCATTTGATTTAAAATTTTCCATAAACCATAATGAACAAATATATATAAACATATGTATATTAAATATCTTCATAAAAATTATGGATATGATATCACTAAAAGAATATGTACTCTAATCAGTACCTTGAAGACCCTTGATCTTGATGAAGGTGGAAAACTAGTTGATTAATCAAAATATAGAGTTATGATAGGAATTCTACTATACATAACAGATTTTCATCTAGAAATAATGTTTTTAGTATTCTTATACAAAAGATACCAAGAAAATTCTAAAGAATCCAATTTAAAAGTAGTGGATTTTTTGTTACATAAAGGGAACTATGGATTTGGGACTTTTTTATTCTTTTGGAAATGTTTTTGTTTTAATTTTTTTTCAGATGTAGACTATAGTAGTTGTAGAATTGATATGAAAAATAAATTTAGAACCTATCATAATATAGGATATTTATTAGTTTCATTGTCCTGAGAGAAACAAAACATAGTAGCAATCTCCACTACTAAAGACAAATATGTTGAAGCTAAATGTTATTGTGCTCAACTGTAGTGGATGCAACACACACTAATAGACTATGGAATTAGTTTTACTAAAACTCAGATAATATGTGATAACACTGGTATCTTTACCTTAAGAAAAAAACCCACACAACACTCACATTAAAAACATATAGATAGTTGGCATCACTTTATTTGGGTCCACACACTAAAACGATATATCATTTTTCAATTCATTGTAATTTATGAATAAATTTCTAATATATTTACAAAACCTTTTAATTTTGATCGATTTAAATAAAATAATTAAAAATTAGTATTTATCACTATAAATTACTCATTAATATCTACTTATGGTTTAAGAAAACTCTTTATATTAAGATAGTCATTTAAAAATGGTGAGTAATTTTTTTTTGGTTTCATGTCGTTAATCAGTTTCATGAGAATGTTTGGTTTCATGTTTTTAATCATTTTCATTTATTTAATCTGTTTTATATTATATCGATCTCATAATTTATTGATCTCATATTTTAACAATATCACATTTTATCGATGTCATATATTATTGATCTCATATTTTATCGATCTCACATTTTATCAATCACACATTTGTTTTGATCTCACATTTTTTATCACTTTTTATCGACACCATATTTTTTAAAAATAACAATCAATTTTAAAGAATAGATAATAAATCAATCTATTAAAATTAAAAAAATATATATATCTTGAGATTCTGAAAGGTACAGTTCCTTATACTTTTCACTTTTTTCAATTCATTCATATATGTTGGTATTTTTTTAAACATTTTATCGGATTAATTTTCAATACGATAGATTTTTTAAAGAAACTCAAGAGTTAAAATATTTTCAACTATTAGATATCTTTTATCAAATCTCATACCCAGAATCCCAAAGGTCACTTCTTTGTGGCTATAAATAGGGACCCCCATCCATATCCCATATTAAAATTTCCAGAGTTTTTGATGAAGCTTTGACCCTCATAAAATTTCGAAGACCAACTTTTTCGGTACACAAAGCCTTCTTGTGTATTCATGTCTAAGTCATCAGTAACCTCTGCAAAACAAATGGCCCCAATATATTATGAAAGAATGAAGATGTTTTGATAAGGGAAGCGTAAAATGGATTTATTTGAGAAATATGATTCTACTCGGAAAATAATTATTAAAATCCAAGGATGTGAATCACTATGTGTAGAGAACCCGAATATATAGAATCTGATCATTCCTAATGAAGTAATTAAATTCTACAAAATAGTGGAGGTTGATGAGGAAAACCTAATGGTAAATCTTCATGTCAATGATCTTAAAATCAAATTTTCAACAAATAAAAAATTATTTTTTCTCAATGTTCTATCTGAGGGACATGATTTTTGTACCTCACATAAATTTCTAAAGAACATATGTTATTTTGTAAGAGAAAAATCCAAACAATTTCTATTTGAGGTGCATGAAGACAAATGATAGGTAAACCACCTATCAGTAGATAATATGAAAATCACTTTATGGATGTGATGCTTTCTAACTCCTAGGATAGGAGATAGAAAAACCTTAGAGGTATCATATTTCATCACCCTTGAATATCTTTTGAATACGAGGAAGAATAACCTTAGGGGTTATATCATTATAACAATAAAAAATATCAAATCTAGAGGTATTATGTTATAGTTGAAATATTTCCTACTATTCTAATAAAGATTATTCATTAAATACTTACATTTTGAAACATCACTCTTGCATTAATATTGATATATATGATAATTTTTGGGATCGGTGATGATACAATGAGAAGGATGAAAATCCATTTGATTTTGATTCTATGAATTTATATAAGAATTATGAAGGAGAATTCCCTAAAGGAGAAGATTCTCAAAATCATGTTCTGATTGTTACAGAAAAAATGTATGATATCATTCTAAAACCAAATATGAAAAGTGTTTATAGTGGAGTAATAGTGGATGAAATAACATGATCAGAGAAAATAAAGAGATCTACAATTTGGACTCAATTTAGATAAGGCCCTTACTGAGAGAAATTAAACTAAAGAAACAATCAGACATTAAGAAAAAGAAAATAAGAAGAAAAATATAAAGTCCAAAAGTTTGGATATTTATAACATATTAAATTCTATAAATAAATCTACTGCTGGTTTAACTACTAAGAACCCAATACCTGTTAGATTAGTAATACTCTCTATATAGGATAAAGAGGAGAATAAATAAAAATTTGGATAAGAATATAAACCTCAAGAAAAAGAGGGTTCCAAAATCCACCACATATATGGATACATTGATGAATAACAACAATGTGATGATAACAGTACTGAGGAAGCGAAAAATAATTAAAAAGAATAGGAGTTGATAAAAGTCAAAAATATCATACTGATACAATACCTGTCAGATCCTCCGAAGCAACAACAAAAAAAATTCATCCTGAGGAATTCAATCCTTATTGCATGTTGACCAGAAAAAAGAATCCAAGAATGTTATTCAATTATTAGATAGAGAATAAAAATAATACCATGATAAAAATTATAATAAAAACATTAAGGATGTGCAAGTAGGAACTCACTAAGGTTATCATCCATATTCCTAGGATGACACTGATTCCGATTGAACTATTGCAATCAAAGGAGTTAAATAAATTGAAAATGAATTAGTAAGGCTGGAAATGATACATCCATGTTTCCCAAAACTCGATGCAAAAATTAAAATTCTTATTATTATCCAAAATTAATGTTTCGAATCAGTCAATGTTTTGATGGATAATTTTCTAAAACATGAATTTGAATTCAATGTGTTTAAAGATTGTTCTGAGGAACATAGGGAGGATTTTTATAATTCTTTCACGTTGCCACATTATATCGATGGGAATGTAAAGCATCATAGAGATATGATTGAAGATATAAGGAGTCTGATAAACTATCTCTCAGCATCCATTAACAAGTTGGTTAGTGAAAGAAATTCTAAAGTAAAGGCTTTTGAATTCCCAATATCTTCAAATTATACTCACTCTGGAGAGTTAGAGGAGCGTAAGATCAAAGTAATTGATTTAAATAATGATTTTTTATTGTTGACTAGAAGAGTTTAAATCATAGAAAGAGTAACTGGAGTCCAATACAAAAAGTATAAATCTCAAGAGGAAAAAGTTAAAGAAAGTATCCATGATCAAGAAGATAAGTTGAAAGATCTGAAAGAAAATCATCTATCTCAGGAAAAAAATATTTAGGCTCCAGAAGCTTTGATTCAGTCTATGGAAGAGAAGATACTTTCTCAATATGAATCAATTCAAGATCAGGACATTTTTTTATTGTCTAAGAAAAAATTATTTACTCTCCAAAGGAGTCTTTAAAAAATATGATGGAACACTAAAATGAGATCAGGAATATAAATATGGTTCTCTTAGATCTCATGAGGATAGAAAAGTAGAAATACAAGGATAAGAAATCATTATTTTGTGAACTCTTTTTTATAATGTTTAAAAAACTCCATGGATATTTTCATAATTTTGATTAAATGTTTTCTTTCATACATGAATATAATTTTAAATCATTTATATTATAAAATCCTTTATATCCTTATATATTGAATTTCTCTCTAACATTTTTTAGGCATTAGAAGATCTTACCTATTATTTTTGTAAAATAATTAAGGGGGAGAGTGTTTTTAAATAAGGGATAATGTGTTATAAAGGGGAAAATGTTTTTAAAAGGAGGAGAAATTCTAAAAAAGTGAATAATTTTACTATGTGGTGTTTACTCTCATAGAATATGATCATTAAAGGATTTTATTAACCTAAGGGGGAGGATATTCATATTAATATTTTATTTATAAGAGTTTTAAAAATTCAAAGGAATATATGTATATGTATTCTGAATATGAATTTTTTTTTACCTTTTTATTTCTTTAATTTTATTAACCTGTGGTTGGTTCTTTCCAAAAAGGGGGATATTATTAAATCAAATGTTCCCTAGTGAATTTTCTATTTCTTTTTGTTTTGGAAATCTGAAACTCTATTTTTCTTAAATTCATATATTGCCTTTAAGATTTTCTTTCATTACTAACTAAAATATTTCTCATATGAACTTGATAATAATCATACCCAGTTGTTTTATAGAAATGATCAATTTATATAATTATCCATGATACGATAATCATCGTACTCATTAGATAAAATATGAATACGATTGTTATCGATCTCACTGATTATGTTCTTAATCATACTCATCAACAAAATCACACTGAATAGAAAATTCATACCCACTATTTATGATTTAAAAAGTCATATAGATTTACTATTCACTTTTTGATTTCATTGGATTGGAATTTTATTTTCATACTCACTCTATCATATTCAGAGTATAATTATTTTCTAAAAAAAGAAAACCTTTGAATCAAAATGGTGGTGTTTATTATGTTTTAACATGGGTTCTAAAACGATGTTGTTGTTTCAGTTACAATTTGATCATTAGAGTGCCATCCATCCAAGTCCCTCCAAGATTTCAGGAAGAAATCCGGCTGTTGGAGCCAAAATATGACTGTTGGGATGAATTCTATACATACCAGGTATTTTGAATGTGCCTAGTGTTTTTGAGACTTTTTGATTAACTAGAGACACTCTATGAGAGCTCTGTAAAAATATTTCTTTGTGTGAAAACTCATAATTCTACAAGTTGTGAACAACTTATTCGTAATACTTGGATCTTCAAGAAGTTTTCTTTTGCTTCATGAGATACCTATAATTTTTGAATGCAATCGATGGTTGTTAGGGATATCCAAATAGATTGGTGTTATTATTTGGCAGATCGAAGGCTTCTAAGTCAAGGAAGATAGATTTACCAATTACCTACATAATAATGGATTTTTAGGGATAGGCAAATAGATTGAAGCCAATCATCATATCAAGGGATTACCCTGGTGTGGGTTAGATAGACTTTTTTATAGTTATGAATCATGTAACCTCTATCCTAGGAGAAAGGATACACTTATCTTTGGATTAAATGAATTTCATTCTTTTACATTTCCACTACATTGCAATAGAAATTGAATTTTTTACTTATTCATCTTTCTATTATTTATCTAGTTTATCTTAACCATTCTGATTACAATAACTCTAAAATACTCTGATTAAATTTTTTTTGAATACACTAATGATAATTATTTTAATAATTACAATTCTGTATGGTTTATGATAGAATTGATTATATTGTTAAAAATTATAACAATTGTGATTACGAACTAATACATGCTTACATTGATCAAATTGCTTCTTCTCTGAATATTAGTTTCAAATACGACATGTGAAATATAGTACTACAATAAATCTGATTACAATATTTACCATACTGAGGGCCAGTTCGATTAAAATTTTTAATATAATAAGAGGTTTTGTGAATTTAATTAGATTAAATAAATTTAAACTAAATTATTTTAGGCTAAAAAGGGTTATGTTTTTAAACCTACGATTCACCCCCTCTTGTATTGTACTATCTACATTAATCTTTTGATCCAACATGTGAATGGATGGGAGGAATCGTACCATATTCCAACTTGTGAAATGTATATGGGTGGGAGGAATTATGTCCCCATTCCATCCTATGATATGTATATGGGTCGGAGGAATTATCACCACATGACAGATTATGATATGTATATGGGTGGAATACATTCTTACTCCACACTAGTTATAATATCAATATGTGTATAGGTGGGATTCATGCTTACCCCATGCCAGTTTCAATCTCTATATACATGTATGGATTAGAGGCATTCTTACCCCATTCTGGTTATATTCTAACTATATATATGGTGACTTTATTGGACGTACAATCATTGAGATTATAAAGGTAGACCCGCCAAGTATCATAGAGGAACCTAAGGATGAGGTTATTTATTAATTCTTAATTGGTTTATTTTCCTATTTTTACTTGCACATTTTTACATACGAGCACCTATGTAATTACACGTAGACACCGTTGAAGGTGTCCTACTGATATTTTTATCTCACACAATAATAGGGACTCCTTTTTCATTTGATAAGATTGTTTTCGTATAGGTATAGATTGGGGAAAAACCATTCTTCATGTTGTTATTTCATACATCTTATTTGGAGATTAGTAGTAGAGGATTATGTTTAGGATTGATATTTTATATAGTATCTTTTGGAATTTCTTCACATTTTTTTTCTTTTTGTTAGTATGTGTGTTTATTGTTTCATGTTTTCTTTTTTACTACCATTCTATGAATAGATGTTTGTATCAAAAAATTCCTATGAGGATTTTTCAATGTTATTATGTTAATCAGATTTTTTCTATATCTTAACATGCTTCCATTATATAGTTTATCTATTTGTTTGATTATGCTTCTGGTACATTTGATATTTGTTACATCTATTGATTTACTCTAACATCGGGGTATAGTGTCCCCAGTATACTACCTTTACACCACCACCACTAGTCGAAATCCCCTGTATTATGGGGAGAAGTGCCATGGTTCATGTGGCCAACTGGGATCGGGGAACGGGTTAAGTGACATTTGGGTATGGGATGTCACAATGTGGTATAAGTGGATTTTAATTTCTTATTATACTAATTTTCACTAATATATTAGAGATTGGGAATATTTGGGGAATTATTAATAATCTATGCTTGGGCATCATGAACCCATGTACGGGGTAAAGAACAAATTCCATTACTTATGATTATTATTGATTCTACTATTACCATTGATACGATTTCACAGTTGGGTGATATAGATTAATTTTGATGTTTATGATATTGATTTAATTGTAATTTTAAATTTTGTATCATGACATGATGAAATGAGGGATATGCATTTGAACATGCATCACGATAGGTACAATATGAATAGGCTAGGAATTTTTTCATGTCATGTTTAATTTCTCGCAATAATTTCCTGTTTCAGATCCATTGTGCCTTGTCTTGTGTATATGAAAATTTTCTAACTCTTTTTATAGGACATGGATCATACTATGGTGTGATATCTGTGGGTGGCACTCTTTAATTGATGATGTGTATGGGCCCTTATGGATCAAAAAATGGCATTACAACTAGCTCAACCATTTTAAATATTTTTAATTACAGTGGTACACAATCTAAATTAAATGACGCCAAATTGAGTGATATCATTTGGATTATAAGGTTTATGGGACCACATGGACAAGAATATGGTGTATCCTTGAATGTTGCTTATTCAAATTCTTTAAATGTTTAAATGAATACACCTTCCAAAGGGAATTGAATTATAACCTAAGAATAATAATATTTCAAATTCCTAACCTAGATACTTGAATTGGACTCAGTCTTTCAAGAAGGTAGTGGGTGTTTCTCCATTATTATAGAATTTTATAGTCTGTTCCTACATCTAGTCTTGGATTTTTATGTAGGTAGAGAAGAATGTTCATTCTTATAGGAAGGATTAGAACCACTCCTAGCTTCCTGAATTAAATATTTAGAGTTTATATATTTTATACTTTGAGGCATTTTTTGGGAATTATATCATTATACCTCCATGATGTCATTGTGACACATGCCCTGAAGGTTGTGGCGATAATGTTCCTAAGGTGGTGGGTATTGATCCAACAATCTTTTCTCCTGTTGAGCCACCCATGGGTACTATTCTTGATCTAGATTTTAGTGATGATGACCAGTTTTAAGAGGGACTCTTGTGTATGATGCAGAGTATGCAAGGAGGAATGCGGCTCGACCCAATTATGGCTTATTTGACTCGTGAGTTTTAGTAGAAACATCCCCATACATTCTCAGGGGATGGGGGACCAATTGCCATAGGTTCTTTGTGTGAGACAATATTTTCTATCTTCGAGCACTTAGAGATTCCTCCAGAGGGGAGGGTCAAGCTAGCTACTTACATGTTATGTGATTCAACAAATAAGTGGTGAGATATCCTCAGTTGGGATTGAAAACATATAAATATGGTTTTCTTGACTTCCATAACATTTTCTATGACTAGTTCTTTCCCCAAACACTAAGGTATAAAATATTTAGAGAGTTTATGAATATGATTTATTGGACCATGTTAGATATGGGATAATCATCTCATTTTACTAAGATGCAGTGGTTTTCTCCCTCTCTAGTGGATGGGAATCCGATGGCTGCTAGGTGATTTGAGGATGGGATATGTTATGTCATCCAGTCGCATTTCAATGTGTTCATGTTGACAACTATTTTTGAAATCATCAACTGGGCCATATGTATATACAAAAATCTAAGAGAGGTGGAAGGTGCTATACCAGGAGGTTGGGAACCTAAGGCTTCCAGTGGAACCTCTTTTGGATGAAAACTATGTTTCAAAGAATTTCATGGTGGTAGTAGTGGGAATACTCATTTCATGAGTAGTTCTCCTATCTGTCACTAGTGCAGTGTTGTAGGACATTTTAGTTGGTAGGTTACGTGTATCCCATTTGTGTACAAGGGATGTGGTAGGATGGGACTTCTCCAAAATTTTCCTCAAGACATTCCCACCATTTCATATCTAGAAAAGATCATCACCTACTCTTTGATTAGGAGTGGGGTAATCATGATCACTATAGTCAGGAATCTAGAAAACCACTATTCATTCAGTCTAAGATGGAAATCGAGGTAGAGGAAATAAAACACATAATTATCAGTGCCAATAGAGCATGCCTACTTAGGGAAGTCAGCTAGTGACTCAGGTCTATGATACATGCTAGTTACATGCAGTCCATCCTACTCCAAAGGATAAGATCACTAGACCATCTACATTATGAGGTACTATTATATTTTCCTCTACATTAGTGTCTTCTTTGTTTGATATAGGCCCATCTCACTCATTTATATCTAGGGAAACCACTTAGAGTTTGGGCCTATACATCATCTACTATCATGGATTTATGACCCTAGATACAACCTTAGTATTCGTTCAGAGGGTTTTCACCGCTATCATAATTTACCCCTTGAAATAGGTTCTTACCTTTTTAAATGGGACCTATACATTCTCTACAAGTAATGTTTTAAGTTAATCTTTGTGACAGACCGACTAGCTCCCCATAAAGACTGTATTGACTGCTATCATCGGAGGGTGATGTTTACATCACCATAGGGAATTGCGCATGTGCATATGGGATAATGGGATGTTAGTACGACACTAGAAGTTCTTGAGTACCAAAGGTTGGGTAGTGTTATAGTATAAGGTTATATTATATAACATGATTACCTCGGGTTACAACATGTTGTTTTCCCTATCGTAGTGGAGCATTTTATAGACAATTTTTTAAAAATATTTCTAGTTTACCTATAGTGTGAGAGGTAGAATTTACCACAAATATTATTCTTTGAGTAGAACATGTGACCATTACTCCTTATTGGATGGAACCTATTATTCTTATATAACTTGAGAATTAGTTGATGGATTTGGAGGAGAATGTTTTTGTACACCACAACAATCTTCCTTGGGGGTCACCTGTCCTCTTTTCAAAGAACACATATAGTAACCTTAGGATTTGTGTGGATTACCATCTTTTGAACTAGACATATATCAAGAACCATTATCCATTTCCTATATTAGATGACCTATTTGATAAGATCTAAGGAGAAAACATCTTTTCAATGATAGATATGAGGTTGGGCTATCATCATTTTCATGCCAGTAATTCATGCATTCCTTGAATAGACTTATAGAGATTGTATGGTCTGTATGAGTACCTGGTTGTACTATCCAGTCTCATGAACACAACTCTTATCTTCATAGATCTTATGAACTAGGTTTTCCACACTTTCTTGGATTATTTTTTGGTTGTTTTTGTTGAAGAAATATTAGTGTATTCATGCTCCAGACAAGCTATTGTAACCCATCTTTATATCATGATGAATATGCTAAGAGAGAATCAACATTATTCTATGCTCAATAAATGAAACATCTGGATTGATAAAGTACACCTCCAGGGTCATATCATCTCGAAGATAAGAGTTTTTTTTGACCTAGAGAAACTGAGGGTTATAGTTTCTTGGTAGTATCCCAAAAACATATTTGAGATTTTGTGATCTATAATGAATTTCAAGATATTATAGATGATTTATTTTGGATTAATCATGCCTTTCATCACTGCTTACTGGCATGACAAGGAAGGGTGTAACATTCGAATGATCTGATTCTTGGGAAGAATTGTTTCAGGAGATAATGGGAGGATTCAATTTAGCACAGATACTAATTCTTCCAGATCTAGGAAAGGTCTATAATGTTTTTTACGATGCATTAGGTGTCGATCTTGGAGCTATTATGATTTCGGATGAGTGAGTCATTTTATATTGTTCACATTAGTTGGGGACTCGTTAGTGGAATTACCTGATTCATTACCTTGAGCTCACTGTTGGTTTTCATGATTTGTGATGTTCGAGACACTACCTATTGGGATAACATTTTATGGTTTTCACAGACCAGAAATTCATGAAATACATATTCACATAGAGGGATCTGAATATTAGGAATTGTTGGTGGGTGGAGTACCTATAATTGTTTTGTTTTGATCTTTCTTACACTCCATGGAATGGGAATTAAATAAATGATGCTCTAATCCTATTGAATCATACTCAGGTGGTTGAGGAGTCCAGTGGAAAATGGAAGCTTATGGGCTTATTCTCTGATATAAAATTTCGGGTTTAAGAAGACCATGGTCAGACTATCCTCTCACCCTTAGAGGTGACATATATTCTTCTAGAATGAGTACGTTTGAGATAGGAATCAGATCCTAAAGGCCTTATCATATGGGAATGATTCTTGGATGAAGATAGAACTTACAGTTAAAAAGATGATAAATATGATACTATATTATTTTTTGGGTGTGTATGGGTCCCAACAGACATTAGAGAGGAGGTGATGAGGGATTTCCATTCCTCGACATTGATAACTAATCCTATTGTCAACAAAATGTTTCAAGACTTATGTTTTCAATATTTGTGGCCTAGCATGAAACACAATATACGTGGTTTCATTATGTGATGTTACACGTTCCAGTAGGTGGTGTTGGAACATTAACATCCACCATGTCTTCACCAACCGTTGTCTATTCCTAAGTGGAAATGGAATGACTTTTTGATGGAATTTATGATTTTTCTACCAAAATCACCTCATGGAAACAACACAGTGAGAGTTGTCAGTGATCATTTGATGAAGTTTTAACACTTCTTACATATGCGAAAGATCTTCTTAGTAGTTGAGTTTGGAATAATTTATGTGAAAGAGGGGGTATGTCTTCATGGAGAACCACTTTATATTATTTCGAATAGAGATTCTCGTTTCATGTAATGGTTTTGGATGGGATTGCAAAAGGCCTTTGGTAGGCATGTACTTTTCAGCATGGCCTATCACCCACAGACCTATGGACATATAATATAAAAAATTAAAGAACTAGAGGACAATATTTATGTCTTCATTCTTGACATTGGATGTTCTAGGGAGAAACACATCCCCCGCACTAAGTTATCTTATAAAAATAGCTTCCAGAATTCCATTTAGATGGATACTAATGAATAATTGAATAATAGTCCTTTTTTCTCTCCAAAGTAATGGATAGAGGTAGGAGAAGTCGATGGGATTGGGCCTTGTCTCATTCATGGGACTTCAAATAAGGTCCACTTGATCAGAATATATATGATGATAGATGAATCTAGAAATTAGTCTTCTGCCAATATACACCAACATATTCTCATGTTCGAGGAAAAAGAGTTGAGTTTTGTGAAATTATCTCCTAGTTTGCGAAATAGACATTTTTAGAAATTGGGTAAACTATCACTAAGATTGATTGGACCATTCGAGGTTGTGAAGTAGATCAGATTAGTCGATTACCAGCTAGAAATTCCTTAGAGATACTAGTCTATAAATGATTTGTTTAATGTATCTTAACATCACTGATATCATCCAAACCCATCTTACGTCATTCATTTTGACAAGGTTGATTTGGATATTGATGCTTACTTCGAGGAGTATCCAGTGCATATTTTTTGTCGAAGAATAAATACACTCCGAGGCAAGTCTATTCATCTTGTACATGTGCTATAGTAGTAGGACCGGGTACATGATGGCACCTGCAAGAGGGAAGCTGACATACAATCTCAATGGCTGAAACTATTTGCTGACAGTACACCTTTACCCATCAAAATGGCAACTCAGGGATGAGTTTCTATAAGGAGGGTAGGTTGTAACGACCTAAAATTTTGAACAAGATATGGATCATTGGATTTTTATTTTGAAATTTCATTTAATCATGGTAAAGGTACACGATGTCCTAGGGAAGGCCTGATGAGTGTCTTTGGATATTTTGGAGTTCGGAGGATCCCGAAGAACTGGAAAAAAATTTATAGGCTAGGCTACATGGTTAGTGGAAACTGCACAACCCATGCAAAATAGTTTGTGTAAACCATGCAGCTGGAGAATGGGTCACCTGAAATTTTTCATAGTTTTTTTTTGCAACTATGCAAACTAGGAACATGACCATGTGGACTGTTGTATATGGGGGCAGAGCCTTAATACAAAATTTGTGCACTGTTTGTAAACTCTGCACATAAATCACATACAGTAAGGTTTGGGGGTAAAATTACCATTTTATCCCCTTTCTATTTTAATACCAATCTAATATATTTCTCCTCCGTCCCATGGATATAATATATGGTTTCATCTTTTTTTTACTCAAAACCACTCGAAGCTTGCATCATTGATATTTCCTCTCCCTGGTGCTTGATCCATGATCTATTAGTGGTTTTGGTTCCATTGCACTAAGTATCTCTAGTATCTAAACATATATATTTGTTCTTCATGCTTTCTATTATGCTATTTAATTATCGGCTCATATGCACTATTTTCAGTGTGTTGGACTGAAACATATATCTCTTCCAACCTACTTTGAATCTGAATTCGATATCAATCGACTCTATGTCTAAGGCCATAAGGTAGTAGGTCACATAATTTTCCATTTGTGTTTTTTTCATTACATATTTATTCTTTTGTACCACGATCCTACCTTTTCCAAGATTATTAATTATGTTGGTTACATAATGTCTAAATAATCATAGCACTGTGATATATGTTAATTGGTTAATTCGTATGGGTTTATACATCACCCTCTCTCTATATGGACACCCATAGACATCCCACCTTGAAAATGGCCATTTTTGCCAAATGGTTTAAAATAAATGGAACCCAATTATTCTTCCATCACGGATTCTAATTGAAAATTAATATTACTCATGTGTCACTAATGAATAAAAAGGTGTTTCAATGGTGCTTTGTACCTTTTAAATTGGAATTTTCCAAATGGGAATGTGATTATTTTTCCTTGACACTTTGGCAATGACACCATTCCATAAAATGAATTCTTTATGTTAGGAAAATAGGATTATTGGATTGTACAGGTTAGCGTGGATGAGAATGATTAAACCGTAATGATGAATTGGATTTAATGGAATGGTTTCAAGGGATATAATGGATTTTACCTTGATATGATTTATTATAAAGGCTTTACATGAAATGGTATGTTTTTTTAAATTGTAATAATGTAAGATGGTTTTCCTTCTGTTATATGATATGAATGGTTATGCCACCTCTATGATTATGAGTAGTATGAACATGAATGGATGGGAGTCATTCATACACCATTCTAGCTTATGATAAGTTTATGGTTGGGATGTATTCTTACCCCATTCTATATTGTGTTATGTATATGGGTGGGAGGATTTCGTACCCCATTCTATATTATGATATATATATGGATGGGACATATTATTACCCCATTCCTGTTATAATATCTATATGTGTATGTGTGGGAGGCATGCTTACCCCACACCAGAAATAATCATTATATACATGAATGGATGGGAGGAATTCATATCCCATTGTCATTATAATATATATATATATAGTGACATTAATTGAAATACCAACTTTGAGATGAAGTAGGTAGATCTTCCACGAATTTTTTAGGAACATGAGAACAATGCTATTTATTTATTAGGCATTAATTTATTTCCTATTTATACATATACACAATTTTATTATGAGCACCTACCCGGAGTATATGTAGATACCATTGGTGGTGGATTACTGAGAGTTTTATCAAATACCCTACTCGGGTCATCTTTGGAACCTAAGAAAATTATTTTCATGTAGGCAAGGATAGTGGAAAACACCACCCTTTAGGCTGTGATTTTTAATACTTAGTTGGAGCTTAAGAGAAGAGGATCAGGATTAGGCTTGGGATTCTATTGAGTAGTTTTTTGGATTTTCATCATTTTTTTACTTTTTATTGGAAATCATGTTTCATAATTTCTATTTTCTTGTTTTCTATAATTCTATGTATTGATGTTTGTATCAAACACTTCTTATGATGATTTTTATGTTATTA
Source organism: Viscum album (assembly GCA_963277665.1). NCBI lineage: Eukaryota > Viridiplantae > Streptophyta > Magnoliopsida > Santalales > Viscaceae > Viscum > Viscum album. The sequence goes on from OY728148.1 coordinate 1,925,141,319, forward strand.
AGTTATCTAGTATTCTGTTGAATCTATATATGCTTCCAATATTTACTCTATCTATCTATTTGATTATGATTCCACTAATATTTATTATTTGTTTCATCCATTATGTTACTCTAACATTGGGTTATATTATCCCCATTATAAAGCATTTACACCCTATCTAATAGTCAGTATCCTCTAGATTATAGAGAGACATGCCATGGGTTATGAGGCCAATCAAACTTAAGGCACAAGTTAAGTGAAATTAGGGTCCGAGATTTCATAGATCCATTATTTAGTATGGGTAGGGGTAATATATAGGATCTTTTCTAGAACCATTAACTTAAACCCTGACTGGATGTGCAGAACCTCCTATTAGAACTCTGAGTGCTCAACCATGGAGAATTGGTTACTTTATCGGGGGGGATGAGGTTAACCTTCAAAATATCCCACCTTGGGGATTATATAGTGATGGGTTTTGTAGTTATCCTCTTGTAGCCTTTGAGATCCGGGATAATGGAATCTATATTGGAATATGACTTAGTTTCTACCACCTCCTCTGATATACTGATATGATTGTAGATAACGTTTCCTTTATTAATATTTAAATTAGAGGGAAACACTATCTATTTGGGGGGGACTTCTGAGGCCCAACGATTGACTCTGATGATGAGTGAAGATACTAATAATTGGATTTTATTGATAATCTATCTTTCCTTGGGGTGGGACTTCTCCATAAATTATCATATTGTTGGCCTAGTTTCACTGATCATTCACGATATTATATGTGATGATGTTCCCATTGATGATTTTTGGAGGGTTTCAAACTTAGTTGGTTGGATGTCCTGATGGTCTTCTTATTTATGAGGAATAGGAATAAATTTGAGGGTACTGTTCTCCCCACCCAACATCTAATCTAATCATTTACATATTTCTCATGAATGATTTCTAGAGAATCGTGAGGTTCCTGAAGTAGGTTTATCAAAATGTCTGGTGTTATTCATAAAAAATGGGGCATTGAACAACCAGAATCATGGGGATATCAATAATATTACTCTATTTATGTATGAAATAAGGATTTCTAAGGATTCTGAGGTAGGGTATATTGTGATCATGGATATGAATGTATGTCACCTAGATTATCTGATGGAAGTAGACCACATGGTCCTCACCGAGGAACTTTAGTCTGGTGAAAGACAAGGTTATTGGTGGAAAACACATAATTAAAACTAGTTAGTGTACATTATCTCCCAGAACATTTCATCCTTATTAGATCGAGGGGGTTTCCATTCCTAATATTGTCAATCCCCAATTAGTGATTGCTAGGAAACTAGGGATTATAGTGATAAGGACATACTCTCCTATAGATTTTATACCAGAGGAAGCACTAGATTATCCAACAGTACCTAGAATATCCGGGTGCCTTCCTTTTATGGGGATATCATCAAGACCATTTCATTGTAGGATAATGAATTAGTGTTTTTCGGATGATTGGGATATAAAATATCCACTTTTTACTCAATGGTGTTTTTACCATCCCCAAAGTGTGCCAACCCTAATTCTGTAATCTCTCCCACTTCCAGAGTAGAGGGGGTGAGGATGGAGGCTAACAGTGGTGGGGATGGCTTCCCCATGATCCTATGTATGTTGGCCATAAAATATTCCATATACATTTACCATTGGATTGATATGGGGACCTTGTTGACTTTTCACAAGGGATAGTTATTCTCAATGGATGGACTCCTTCCCTTAGTTTAGGTGGTGGGTGCAGAGTTTCTCTGATTAAGTTGTTGGTTTCCTATGAATATGAGAGATATATGGTGACAAAAATAATTCATTTTGCCTATAATATTTATTGTGGGAGTTATAAAAAATGATCCTATGAGGGTCTTGGTGATTTCTTCCTTGTGTATGATGTCATTTTCCACAGGTACAACCCCCACAACTATCATTCATCCTATTTCCCTTTAATAGATCTTCATGGAATGTAACTTCTCTTTCAAGGGGATGACATCCACATCCATTAGTTGTGTTTCATGGAGTATCTCCACTATGAAATTATTCATTATGTGGTGGCCAATGAAGGTTTATGGTGGATCTCAGGATAGAGAGAGACAACCTAACCTTCCTAGTGGGCAGTTGGGGTCTAAATCCCAATTGGATATAGATGGAACCTCATGTGGGGGTTGGGAGGGTCGGGTGATGTTAATGGAAAATGGATATTAGTGGGAGATATATTATTGGGAAGGGTTCATTTCCTACCTCTAACATCAACATTGAGTATTGTGAATCAGTGCTAGTACAGCTTGGGTTTGGTTGGTAAGCTCATTGGCGTATGGAGCTGGACAACCTTGTTTGTGGTCAGGTGGAATTCCTCTTATATATATATCCTTATTGGTGGTATACATAGGAGATACATGACCATACCATACCTCCTTGATATAGGTAAGTGATACATCATATCGTTATGGGTGGGGATTTTGAAATGATTTGTCAGGGAGAGCAGTGGGTTATAACCCCTACACAGACCATGGGGGTGGCAGTGTCGTTGGGGTGTCAATTCTTCTAGGTCCGTTCAATCCATTTCCCTAATAAAGATGACCTAATAATACTCATATTAATGGAAGAAGGGATTGATGACCCTCCCCTAGATGGACATAGTCGTAGAGATGTGGTGATTGCACCGGGTAGCAATGGAAATTGTGACCGCCATTTTAGGAAAATAGTTGTATAAGATTTCTTCACCTCTGATTATCCTTCCCCCATTCCATCTAGTGGTGGGTACATGAACATTTTCATCATATTTTGTCTTATATCTTTCATGAACTTAATCATCAATATTGGTCTAATGAAACTATTCCCAACATTCCTAGCATTATCCATTATTTCCAAGTTTATCCCAAAATGAATGAAGGATACACATAGATGATGTATCAGATCGAAGATGTCCAACATCCTTCATTTTCCTCAAATTTCTAGAGAACATGTAATTTTGCATCGATAATGTTTGTTTAGTGATCATAAATCTAAATATATAGATCTTGTTTCATCCATATGTGGTTTTGTCCAACGTTACTGATCCACTCATGGTAGAAGGAGAAGAGTCTTCACATTATGTTCACTATTTTTTTCCAGCACTTCCAATATAAGGAACACATCAAGATATTGATGATGTATTTTTTCATTTCATTCCACTATAAAATTGGTTTTCATCCATTGATCGGTCTTCCATTATCCAATGTGGTTGGTTGTATTCATTAGATGTTTAATTTCTATTGGAGGGAGACCACTGGCATCATGATTGGTGATGTCACCTCCTAGATCAAAATAGGATGATGGTATTTCGGTTCCCCCTTTAATAGATTTCTCCTCAGATATCATTTCCAATTTTTCATCTTCCTCATAGATTTAATTCATGTTCATGAATCTTTTTCCCAAACCTAGTAAATTATGCGGAATTGTTTACAATTGATCATCTACATCTGCTCAAAGATGATATTGAAATATGATAAATCTAGACATCAATAATTATTTTGTGTTTTGGAATCCTATAAATTTTTCCTATTTTAAATTTGAGGGAATATAATGTGTGAGGCATATTTAACACAAGACCTAAGACATCCCATGTCAACCATGGGGTAATTTTCTACAGGTGTGTAAGACTTCCATGTATTTTCTACAGAGGAATCCCACGATTATTTCATAGGGTTGATATTATATATCATATAACGGGTACATAGGTTTAACATCTTGTAGATTTTGGTTGTTTAGTGGTTTTAACATCTATTGGGGATAAGATGGTCACTTCTTTATCACTGTATAGGGAAATTTTGGTCACAAGTTTAATATATTGTGGGGATAGGTTGGTAATCTGTTGAACATATTATGGTGATAGGTTGGATATATGTTTAGCATCTTTTATGGGAGATGTTTGATGTATTTTTATGTGTTACCATTTGGAAGATGATCACACATTAGAGACATTATCTCCTAGGAGGAAGACAAATGAATTTATATGGATAATATAGAGTGTTCCCCAATAGGGGTAGACAATACCATTTTTTGAGTAACTGAATTTTAGGGGGGGAATGTTGATATTATGGTGGTGTTGGAGACTAGAGATTAGAATTTTCGGTGTTACCCCAAGAATGTTAGGATTGAACCTGAGGGAGGCATCATATATGACCAATTAGGAGACATGGATCAAAACCCACCAGGTTCGATGTCGTAGTTTAAGGTTATGTGATAGTGATAATAATTTTTGTTGTTGTCATGGGGTAAAGGTTCTCACATCACATATGGAGCGATAATAATGAATAGTGTAGGGATAATTCATAGATAAAGCCCATTGTAGGTGGCTCATCCCCTGTGGGGAAGGAGGATTCATCCCCTGATGATCAAACATGGGGTATTCTGTGTTCATCACACAAGTTATTAAGTGTGGTGTCATCACATTCCAGTCATACACATGGAATCCTATGTTCCCTAAATAGTGTCTGGCTATAGTTTAACAACATATAATGAGGATGTTTTTATACCATTTAAAATCATAAGACCAAGAAATTGGGTTATAAAGATTAATTTCTAAATGATATAACTTGGAGGTGGCTAAACCATAATTATATTTTGCTATTTAATAGAGTATTATAGGACACTATACCTCTACGATAGTCTAGGTGAAATGTTTCTCTTCATGAATCTAACTTCAGGGATTATATGACTACTACATAGGTGCGTATGGGAAGCTCATAGAATAAACATCACTATTGAAAATCAAAAATGATTAATCCTAACAACATGATGCTTCTTATTTAGATCAATAGTTGTTATAGTTATCAAATTTATTCTTTAAGCAAAGAGGTTCGATAGGAGGGTTTATTATATGGTCCGTGGGGGTGATCTAGGAGTGAGGGAACCCATTCTTTGATGGTGAAAGTCACCTAAGAACTCAATTTTGTTCGATAAAGTATCTTTGGAAAAAGAGGATTTGTGGTAGGGAACCATTGGTTATTGTGAATATCTCTATTGTTGTGAATGCATGTATAGTTCTACAAGCCATGTTCTCTAACACATGGACAAGAAATGGATATGATAGCTACATGGGAATAATAATTTCCCACTGGGTTATTAAATTTATTAATTTATAAACATTTAACGAAAACAACACTCAACAAAAAAGTATTATAGGATATTCAAGTCTCTGGTTAAAATCACAGAAATAAGGATAGAGAAAATTTAAATCAAATAAAATAAACCTGAACTAATTAAATTTTTTAGAAATTTAATCTAATCTACAAGTCATGTGATTGATTTATAATGTGGGAGAATAAAATATCAAATGGTTGTCCAACAATAATGATTATAGGTTCATGGGATGAAAAGGTATGAAATAGTCAAATAAAATTATTCAATTAAAAAAATTCAGTCCTAGAGAGTATAATTTTCATGTAAAGCACTCTCTATCCTATGTTATCCTTTTATTATGGCCATGTACTTCATATTAAAAATATTTGGTAACATAAAACTTTGTTTGAACATAGGAAAGGGAAAAACCCAATCGTCATGATGGATGACTAAACCCTAGATCTCATATTGAAAATTGTATTAAACCAACTCAGGAAATTGTCATTCCCAAATAAGTAATGTAATTAAAACCATTCCCTAATCGCACTCAACAAACTAAATCATCCCCTCATTATAACCATGTGTATTTTAATTAAATTAATAAATAAAATCCTAAAAAATGGCGGTAGAAGTAGGGAACTATGGTTGGGAGTGTCTCTAGAAATGAATCCTTGTCAAAGATCCTATCACAGAATGCGTCAAAATTGGTAGAAAAATGGATTATTTTATAATCCATGGAATCAATAATGTGGTTCAAACTCATTTATTTTTTACATACCATTGGTTTAATGATGTGTAAATGAATTACACATCATGTAATCTCTTGAATTTCACAGTTTGAAAGGACGCAATGATTGATGACATAAATATATCTTAGTGAATTCATGAATTGTAATTAAAATAAATGATGTGTATCTTGTGGTATTCATGAAATCCCAGATGTTTTTGGTTCCCTTGATTAATTCACAATGTGTAAATGAATTAAATGATTTATAATCATTTATCTCTAGCTTTCCAGCATCACTACATCCCCCAAAATTTGATGAAACACCACTTCGATTCAATTGTGGAATAGAGTGTGTTTTACATCAATTATTTGACTATTTTCATTCCTTTTTCAAATATTCATTATATCCTAAAATACACGAATAAATATTTTCTAGATTATTCATTTAAATATATAAATAAATACCTTAAAATTCAATAGATGGTATGCATGAAATATACATATCAGGATATTAAGGGCATAGGAATACACAACTTATGGGGTCATGGGATGCTTGAGGTTTTACAAAATGAAATCATCATGAACACACCCACCTAGACTTTAGGATAACTTGAGAGAGGAAGTCTAAATACGATACATGAAAAGTTGGTGTCCAAGTGAGTTCACACATCCATGTTCCCTAATTTTTGGGATCGATGAAGGTATAATTTTATATGATGTTTCAGAAAAGTGGATTTCATGAATGGGAGTGGATGTTTGGACATCCAGATGTTTGTCCCAAAAAAGGATTGATTCTACAATAATATCCAAAATTGGTATCTTTGGTCACATAACTCTTTTTGTTCCATGAAATTTGGTTTTAAACTCCCTATACCATTAACTACTGTGGGATGTTGCATAAGGAAGCGTTTTGACATCACCTTTCTCATGAAAATAGGTTGTTCCCCAACATTAGGATTGTTCATTTTTTAACAATGTTCCATGAAACTATCTTCTTCCTTATGTGGGGTATTCTAAGATACATTTGAAACTTGGTTTTCTATATCCACCTTTTACATGGAAATGAGGTGTTCACCAAATCGAGACTTCTGTTCATAACTCAAAAGGCTCATGAGCCAAATCCCTTAGCTCTAGAGTGGCCTTTTGGGCGGTTGTGTATTTATTTAATATAAAATGATAAATTAAGGAGTTGATATATTTTTCATAACCTAAAAATTATTGTTTGTAAACCTTGGGTACCATACTTATTTAATATTATGTAGCCTAAGAAGAGATAATCTAGATTATACCAAATTTGGTTTGGTTTCCCTAGTATCCCATGAGGATCCTGATCCCAACAAGTTTTTATTTAAATTGTTGTTTTCTATTTATTATACTTGTAAACTTTTCATTTCATATTCATAGAATAGATAGTATTAGACATAGTTGGTAGTGGACTACTATGTTTTACTAACACCCTATCTGGATCACGGTTTGGTACCTAGAAAGTGTTCATGGATTCATGTAGGGATAAGGGGAAGTGCCTAGCTACAGACACTTGAAATATATACTATGTTAAAATATGTGAGTAGAGTACCAAGCTAGTGTCTTGGATTCCATTGGATTTTAGATTTTGGTCTTTTTATACCTCTTTTATAGAAGGTATGGTTGTATACCTACTCCTCTTTTTTTAATAGACATGACATCATAATTTTGGTATTTTATATAGTACAATGTCAAATATATTTTATTTATATGGATGATTCAATTATGTTGTTTCTATTATACTCCTTTTTCTATTTCCACTTTACCAATTCTTCTTATTGACATATTATTTAACGATGTTCTCCACTCTAATAAAGGTGGTATATTCTCCCAATTATACCACCATGGACCCTGATCGCTAGTCGGTAGCCTCTGACATATGGGAAGTCATTCATGAGGTCTAGCGGCTAACTAGGTTCAATTACTTATGAGAGATATAATTCTTAGATGACCCATTGAACCATGAATTAACCCATCATGATTCTATATGAATTACATTTCTCTCTTAGCCTATATTGGGATTTGATAGAAATTTCGCTCCATTATCATCTCATTTATACATTTATTGGTTAAATTTCAGTTCTCTCCACACATTAAGAGTTGTACTGCATATTGTACTTGCAACATACTCCCTTTTTCATTGGTATACAAATTTTTAGGATTTCTATCCCTATGATAGTTTCGATATATATTTCCATATGTTCCACACTCAGAGAAATTTGTTCTCCCTTTCAAGTAGTTCCAAAAATAAATTTTCCCACAATTGTCTCACATAATTATTTTTTTATTTCAATGTCTTTCATGTTAGAAATTATTTTTGAAATTTGGATCAATGATCTTTGTCTTATCATTCATCCCATGAGACCACTGTACATATCCAAACTCCATTTACACTTTGATATCTCATCATTGTATTTCATCATAACTCGGATGTTTTTTAATGGATAGATCTTCCCATAGATGTTTCCATATACCACTATAGTATTGGTCAATTTTCACATCAAAATATATGATATGTGTATCACAATGGTATTATAAAGGTAATATACAAAATTCCAGAAAATTCATTCTCCTTTTACTTTAGTACAGGTAATTCAATCTCTATCGTGGTTCTTAGGATGTGAGGAAACGTTTTTTGAAAAAGACATTTTTGATGTCCTCCCACTCCATAGCTTCCAAATTATCCTTTGGATTCATGATCTTGATCAATTTACCCAAAATATTGACTTCTCCCTCAAAGATGAATACATAAAATGTACATTTATACATATTAAAAAATAGAATACATAAAATATCACATCTACAGTGTTTATCCATTTTAATTTGATCATTGGATAAATGGCTCTAATAAAAATGGGTGGCGGTTTATGCATGTATGATTAAACTACAAGTTTTTCATTTTACAATGAAATTAAGAACATCACATGGTATAAGTTTTTATTCATGGCCTTATTTAACTGACTAATCATCATCATGATCTTTTTAACTATATATTACATCATTTTAGGGAGACCACTATTTCATTGTTTATTTCATTTTTTATTTAAAAACATCCTTTTATTTCATCAACAAATTTATGATGTAGAAATCCTATGTGATAAATTGTTTACTACTGGAAGTCTTATAATAATATTTCCAAATAATTTTTTAATCATAAATTTTTTAAATTAATGATTCTAGGATGATATAATTAAATTTTATATTATCTATATTTCATTAACAATGGTTTGGATAAAGAATATGATTAAACAAGTCATATACCACAGCTGTGTCAAATAAGGTGTGTAGAAAATTTGCTTTTTTGTGCACTAGGTACAGGTTAATTTAATACACAATGTTTTCTTTAAAGTTTATTACCCCAAGTACATCTGTGATTGACCCACAACCACTTGTATTATCCATATAGGGATAGAATTTCTAGGAAACAATTGGTAAATAACTTACCAATAAATTTTCAGGTTTTCCCACATTTACACTTTCCCTAATGTTTTTACAAATATTTTAGGCCATAATTTACAATAATAACTAATCATTTCCATTAATAGAAACTATGGGTACCCACATTTTAAATACAATATTAGTATAATAATTCATTAACAAAATTTATATTAAAAACATTAATGGACCTTTTATGTTTTAGTGACATGTAATGTTGTTTAATGATACATGAATTACACAAGGATTACATAAACATAAGATTTATTTAATCCCACTGAAGAAATCTTTTTTTGTTCCTTCCTAGTTCAACTTACAAAAATTTATTTCTTGGGGACATACATCAATAGAATGAGGGGGGTATAAATCCCCTTAAAGGATAAAAAATGAAATGAAACCCGAGAAATCATCATATATAAAACACAGTGAATAACCTGAGTGAATAATCATAATAATTTGATACATAACATAGAAATGTGGTTTTATCATAAAAATGTGATATTCATACAAATATCCCCAATGTTCAATCTGAGGTGACACAAAAAAATATTACCAAGGTTATTCCCCAAGGCAGTATAAAACATGACATATCTAGAGATTAATTATTTTCCATGTGAATTGGAGTTATATCAAGAAGAAAAATTTATAAATATTTATTAAGGTTTACCATATTGATCATAATAAATCATTTCATAAATATACCATGGTGAATAAAGACCATTTTTCAAAAAAAAACATTAGAAACATGATATTTTAGAAACATGAACTTTTCATAATTGTTAACCCATGAGAAGGGAATGTGGATTTAAAACATGGTATTCCAAAATAAATGATGCATAATTAAATCTATATTAATGACCATGAAATAAAATAGTATTTTGTATTGAAAATATAAAAGGGAGTCACATGAATGTAAGGAATGAGTTTTTCAGCATAATAGGAGTACAATGTGTTTTATGGAATGAGATTAATGAGAGATAATGAAAGTATATTATTGATTAAAGAACATTTTGATAGTAATGGAATGATAATTGGTACAAGTGAACATAATAACTTATAAATTAGAATATTAACAACAAAGGATGCACTTTCATAAAAATAAGTAGAATAGAATCTTTTACCAAGTTGGATAACATCTTAATGATTGAGGATAGTTCCTTATGACATTATAAACTCATTATAAATGATCTATATAAGGGGAATGAGGGTGAATTCAGGTTTAATTACATGATATATAATGAAATAGGGGTGGATAAGTGTGTATTTATAGAAAATGTTGGTAGATTGTTTAATAATTAATAAATATTGAGCATGGAATTCTAGGTTGTGGAAAATAACAAACCACTAAAATATCCATGGTTTTGGATGATTTATTATGGTAATTATAATTTTTTTGACATATTTTATATTAATAACCGAAATTTTATATTTTATATCACTTTCGGAATCGAATAATATTTTTTCCTACAAATATTGTTTTTAAAACATTAATTTCCAGACATTTGAAAGTTATGTATATGTTTTATAATTAATTTTAAATAATTAATATACAATATATTAATTAAAAATATTTTTTATCATGGAGTAGGTTTTATTAGTTATTACATCATTATTACATATTTATGAAGTCATGAAGCATTCCCAAAATAAAATACTATAATGAGTTCTTTTAGAAAATTTTCAAAATTTCACCCAAACCTAATTTTATGGACTGATTTCTAAGAATATTTTTATTTTATGATAATATTTTTCTAAGTATGTGAATTTTAACTTTTCAATACAACTATTTATTTATTTAAAAATATTTGTTTTTATGACATAGAAAAATTATCGATTATATTATAAAATTATTTTATTATTTAAAAAAATAATAGTATCTTATAATACTATTTTAGGAAAATACATTTTATTTAATATAACTAAATTTATCATAAAAGTGTTTATAATTTTTTTTTCAAAAGTAAAATTATGTTTTATTTATATCCAAATATCTATTGATAATATTTATCTTATATTCATGTGTATTTTGTTTGATAAGATAATTTGAGAGAATAATATTTTTTTTAAATAAAATAACATCCTATAATACTATGGTCTATATAGTTGACCCTTTATTACACCGACATACATCTTATGGGTACAATGTGTGATGGTGGTGCCTTAATGGGGTGTATTAGAAAATATTGATCTTGTGGTGATGTTTACTAACATGAAATTCTTCCATAGAAGATTTCGCTCGAGATGTACTTGTTGAAGCTTAGCTTGGTCGCGAACAAGGTCAAACCCGAGTGACACTACCTCCCATTCATGTTCTTATAGATGGGTTTCAAAATTGAAGATCCTACTAGTTGATGCCATCATTTTCACCATCTATATAATTAGTATATCATCATTTAATTGTAATATAAACTAATTTCAGTGGTCATAATTCCAAAGAGTCATACTGACCAATGACAATATTGACCAAAGTTTAGGTAAGAGTCAGTTCCAAACAATCACATTTCCTTTTAAAAACTATTTATACATTCCCATATTCTCTTATTTCATCATCCACTACTTCACATTTAATGTTTCTATACTCCATTTGATAATTTTCATCATATTAATTACTCATATATTTATTTTTTTATCTATATTATAGGATAGACTTTCATTGGATAATTTAAATCTATATGGATTACATTAGTGTGTACATGGTTATTTTTAATTGATCCCCATGTATTATTTATACCTATTATTGTCAATATAAATTTTTTATATTAAATTAAATGTAAAATATGAATGTATTTTTAAAATAGTAAAATAGTCACTAAAAAACACGAGTTATTTTATTAAGGAAAATATTTTACCCTTACACTTTCGACAAAAATAATTTAGAATTTAAAATTGAATTATCATTTTCACTTTGAAATTGTTTGGTTCCCTATAAACATGACCTCTTTGAGTGGGATGAATATATAACAAAGCTTCCCAGTTTATTTAAATAAGAATAATTGAACCAAAATCTCCCTATCATATGTTATATTTAATCTTAGTACTAGGAATATCCATATAACGAAAATTTTCTTTCATAAACAACTGACTGTAAATACTACATCACTTGATTTCCATAATATTTTGTTCTCTAATTTCAATTACATTTTTTAAACATCTAATAAACTTTTCTACTAATTTTACTCATTATATTGAATTTTTAATATTTCATTTATAGTATATTTTTCATCCAAAATATCATTTTAAAATTTTCCATACTTCTGAAATTCCTCTTCTTTTTCCACAAATTAGATTCATTTTACTTCAACATAAAAGCAACATTTTATTCTATATATTCAAAACCTTTTACTCTTATTGAGTAATGTGTTTACTGATTAATACAATTATCATAATTTTTTGAGTATTTACCAAAATTTAATATTCAATTTCATCATTCCCCCGCATATTTTACATATTTATAAAAGTTAACCTTGAACTTATTCACTTGAATTTCAATATCCAACATAGTCTTCTTAAACAAAATATAGTTAATTTTATTTATATGTATCCTTCTATTCTATATCTTCCTTTATCTTATTATCTTCAATAAGTGACACCATAAAATTTTCAATATCCTTCTACAACATTAACTAATTTTCATTCTAACAAAATTTCATTGAATGTTTGAAAGTCATTTTAAATTCTTATTCTATTCTCAAAAAATGATATTTTTTAAAGATAGTCTGTCTGCTCAGAAATTAACCTAAAATCTGTCTTAGTTTTGCCTCCTTATAACTTCTATCTTCTTCAACACAAGTGAACTCTTAGTCATTTGAATAAAAAAATATATCAATCAACTTCATCTTCAATTTAAACCTCAACTGTTGTTTCATATTCACCGGATTATTTATCCTCTAATTTATATAAGAAACTAATCATTTAGAAATTTGAGAATTTATTACCTTTTCCTAGAGTGTTACAATTTTTCTTAATTAATTTTTATTTTTTATTCTCCAAATAACATTTTAGAAACTTAACTTCATCATCATATTCGTATTACTTTTTATTTGGAAAATTGGATGCAAAATATCAAATATGTTCCTATTCCAAAAATTTATATTTTATTCTATCTTGGTACTGTAATTTTCCTTTATAGAATATTCATGAAATGAATTACATCAACTTTTCATACCCTATATCAACATTGAAATCATCCTTTGAATTCTAATCTTCCTATTGGATTTCTTTCCACCAATTTTCTTATTTCACATATTTAAATAATATCACCATTCGTGACTTTATTTTATTATTAATAATTCTTTATTTCAACATTTAATATGAAATAAATATGTTATAAAAACCGTTCAGTGTAAGTATGTGAGAATCATGGTTTTTATGTGTTTATATATTTTCACTAGATTGATCATGAAAGATAAATAATATAATTTTTTCAACCATATAATCAACAAGAGTCTCACCATGATCATTGATGGTGATAAAAACTTCATTGAACGTTAAAAATAATTCATAGATTGAAGTGAAACATATCTTTTATACATCATTACAAAATTATTTTCAATACATATAATATTAAAAAAATACATTCTATAATTGATTGGTTTTTTGTAATGGAAAAATTAGGTTCATACAACCTGAATATACATGTGTCATTAAAAATTATTTACTTCTTTATTCATAGTCTTCATATATAAATTCACAATCACCTTAGTACATGTCATCACTATTGACATACATCAAAGAAATAGTGGTATAAAAGGACAATAATTACAGGGATGGTATGAAAGTATCATAATACATGAATCTATATAGTATATTAGTGAGTATAGTAAACATCATTATACAATAAATATAAAATCATCACTATAATCATGAGATATCAACTTGATGGAAAAACATAATTTATAGTGTATATAATAATAAAGCACAAAAAAATTGTGGACATAATCCAAACATAAATTATTAACAAAGATATCATAATGTTCATGAATAACATATGTTTAGGATACTTATTTAATAGAATATGAAAAATACAGCTTCATGTTCACATATAATAATCCCATGAGATAAATCACTTTACCTATTTCTATAGAGTGATACATAATTCTAGGCCCATCCATTACATCCTGATATGTCCATAATCATTCATTCCACAAAAAAGAAAACATATATCAATCATAAAAATGAAATAAAACCCATGATAAATGAATAGGTTTCACAATGGTTTTATCAATAATATATTTATGATTAAATCATACAGGTTTATAAATATAATAATGGACATATTTTTTCTAATAAAGGGTGAATTAACTAATAAAAGGTCATCATATCATAGAGTGGAAAATAATGAACAAATAAAGAATCAAAGAGATACATTTAGAATAAATACGTAATCATAAATCATAAAGGTTTCTTAGAAAACATCCCCAAAAAAAGGATATGCAAATACCAATAAGAAATATTTAAATAAATTTAAAATAAATTTAAAATATGATTTTATCGGAACCGTTTATAATATATGGAGGAAAAAATGATAAACACTAAAGAAAGAGTCTCTTTGAAGACTCACCTTACCTAAGGAATTATTTCAATTTTATATGAATTACACCACCTATATGACCAACATGTGGTTAATAAAAACAACAATACAGAATTATGTTATATGTATTTATATTATTATTAATCAATTATAATAATTATAATTTATTTGACTATATTTTTGTTAGAATTGAAATGGTTAAATGATAGGTTTCTTTAAATTATCCCAATTTTATTGAATAGTTTTGATTCATTTTTATTTAACTATTATTAAAATTACCATATGATGAATAAAATGATAAAATTTCATATTTATACATTATAAATAATTTATTCAAACAAACCCTGAAGTTGGTGATATGTAAATAATTAACTGAACACTAACAAGACCTATCAAAATAGGGGAGATATACATTATATATACATGTATTATAAATACGTTTATATTGTATTAATATCATTATAATCATTTTAAAATACTATTTAATCAATTTTAAGAGGATTTTATTAGAGAGGATTAGATGTATTGAAGAATGGGAAAATAAAATTAATTGAAAAAATAAAGGAACATTACGTTTTTTTAATGTTTTTCCTTTATTATTACAATTAATACCATAAAGGCATGGAGTTTTTTGGCACAAAAATATCAATTGGAATTTAATAAGACATAGGTGAAATTAATTGAAAAATATTTTGAAATATGAAGTGTTTGGGAAGTGATTTTACATGGGAAGGGAGAAGGGGTATTTATAATTGAGGGTTGGAGGAATTTTAGAAAAAAAATTAATCAAATATTATTTACAAAGGGAAACTTGAAATAGTAATCATTATTATCATTATGATTCTTATTTGGGGAAAATTACATGATTTTATTATTTTTTAAACTGTAGTACCAATAAATTTATTATTTTATAAAAATTAAATAAATAAAAAATGAAACATTATTTTATTATAGTATGTTTTATTATCCAAAGTTTAATAGGAAGATACTAAATTGGGGTATGAATTGAGTCCCTTCAAAGGTAAAGATAGAATTAGAAAGTTCCTTCTTTAAATCAAATCAAATTTATCATTCTATTTTCAAATGAGTTATGGAGTTGAAATATAGAAAATTAAAATGATAAAGACACAATAAAGTGTAATAGTTCATGTTCAAAAAATACCCTAATCCACCCCACCTACACTTTTAAATGAATTGGGAGATTTTTCTAATTAGGTAATATTTTTGGAACCTCAACAGTCTAGTGAATTATGTTAACACCATAAAATACTACACCAATAATTGAGTGAAAATAGTTGTTATAATAAATAAATGATACGAATAAATGAATACAACTTCTATATACACCTCACTCCACAAATAATAAATGAGAAGGATATTAAACAAAATAATTTGTATCCAAAATATCTTCCATAATAATGTTGAATTCCTTATTTCATCCAATGACAAAAATATAATAAAACTAGGTTGCACACTATGACATATTATTCCCCTTTCTCCTAGATAATAATTGTAGAATAGATCTTCAATACTTTAGAAGTCATTCATCATTAAATATTTTCTATTCTTCTTTCACAGAAGTTTGGGAATGATAAAATAACTAGATAATATGAATATACCTTAAAATGTTTTGAGAATTGGTAATTAAATTGTAGTGCTTAAATATTATTCACGAGCACATTTCCCCTATTTTTCTTCTTCTTCTTCTTCAATTCAGTGAAAATATATAGATGTATGTTTTTCCCATTGTTAATTATTTTTATTAAAAAATTGTATAACAAGGGGGTAAAAATAAATAATCAAATTTCTCATCAATAAAATAATATTCTATCAATAATTTACCATTAAGAAATATATATCCAAAAATCAATTAAAATTTAAGCAAAATTAAATCCTTTAAAATGGAACTATTAAAAACTATACCTATTCATGAAAATATATCTATTAGATACACCAAAATTTTCTCTAAACTAGTATTTTAAAAATTATCATATAATTAATCATTTAAACATGTAGAACTCGGGTATAGGTAAATAAGTAGAAACATTATCATAAAAATGAAAATGTAATATCATTTAAAAATTCAAAAACTCTAATTTATTGAGATTAATATAATTAGATCATGTATATCACATTATTATGTATCAAAATCATTTTAAACACTTTTAACATATTATTAAAAGTTTTAGAACAATTATGGAATAAATAAATGGGTAAAAATAACAAAGATAAAACTATAGTGAATTGAAATTCAAAAAATTATAATGTACCAGAGTATCTCAACATACTTATTTAGTGATGTATGATGTTCCATGTGCTCCATGAGTTGAATCTCTCATTAACCATATGATAAAACAATACTAACATCAGAAAACTTTTATAATTAAAATGGTAATTCTTATGTAATCATAAAAAATTTCAATTGAAATAAATGCCATTTTCTTCATTCTGTGGTATATATTTTCTAATAGAACCACATTATGGTTTTTGAAATAACTGTTCGGTGTGTTTCATTATTCAATCTTGTTAAAATTGCCATTCAAGGTCATGGAAAATGTTTCTCATGTAAACACCACCTTCATAATTTTATCATGTAGTAGTATAATAATATAGGCACAACTTCTTCATTTCTATTCATGAGACTAGGTCAAATACTGCACTCATCGTATACCATTGTAGAATTTTTTAATGAGTTTTTATAATTTTTTAAATGTTTCTGGGTTAAAATAATTAATGTTTCTTTATAAAGTACATAGGGGTGATGCTTCCTTTCGGACTTATTACAAGGAAACATAACCCCCCATCTTTTCTTTGGATAAATGGCTTAGAAATTCTGAGCTGGGGTTAGATGCCTTTCACTTAAAAAAACAAAAGGTGGCTATGGGGGACACTATTCACCAGATGTAAAGGCGAAAGGCCCACCTCTATCACCTCTCCATTATGTCACTATAAAAGTGAACCCCCTCCCCCTTCTCACATAAAATTTTTATCCCCTATCTACATTCCCCACCCTCTATCTCTAAAAGATTCCTTCTTTGTGCACGGTGGTTCCAATGTCACAAAATAAGTCATATTTTTTGTGACACATCATTTATAGGTATTGTTTCTTATTTAATTTAATGTTATTTATTTATTTAATATAATATTATTTAGTTTATTCTAAATATTTTACTTATTAATTATTTTATTTAGTTATACATATTTTATAAATTATAGTTAATATGAATAATGATTTATTTTAGATTAACTAATGAATAAATATGATTAACAAATTATTAAGGCCTAATTAATTAAGGATTAAATGATACGTATCTAATGATTATATAATTTCAATTTAATGATTGAGTAATGATTTTCTAATGATGGATAATTAATTAAATTATGATTAAGTAATTATTAAATATTTATTATGGAATGGATAAAGAGGTAGTTATTAACTAATGAATTAATATTAATTACCTAATGATTAACAAACGATTAAATAATGATTAATAGATGATTAAAAGATTAATAAAGAATGATTAAATAATAATTAAGTAGTGGTTATTAAATTATGATCTAATGGATAAATATTGATGAATTAATGAGTAAGTATGGATTAAGTATTATTAAATATTGATTAAGGAATGATTACAGAATCATTAAAGAGTGATTAAAGAATTATTAACTAATGAATAAATAATCATTAACTAATAATTAATCATTTATTAAGTAATTATTAAAGAATAATTAAGAAGTGATTAAAGAAAGATTAAGTAATGATTAATGAATTATTAAGGATTTATTAACTAATGAATAACTAATGATTAACTAATGGTTAACCGATGATGAAATAATAATTAACTAATGGTTAAGTAATGATTAATTAATGTTATAATAATGATTAAAAATGGTTAAAGAATGATTAACTAATGAATAAATATTGATTAAGAAATTATTTGATTAATGAATTATTAAAGAAACATTAAAGGGTGATTAAATAATGATTAACTAATGATTAAGTAATGAATAAATAATTTTTAACTTGTGATTAACCAATGACCAAGTAATGACTAAAGAATAATAAATTAATGATAAATTAATGATTAAGTATGTACCTACGATGTGATTCCATCTATCACAGTAGGTTGAGTATGAGCCATGGTATAAGTTGAAGTCTATATTGTTTCTTACTTGACACAACATAGGGATTCCGGATATGGTAATTTAAAAATTTTACATTAGTTTGTTTATTGTATTATTTTATAATAAATTATGAATGTCCTTGCAACATACTCGGGCATAATAAATTATTCACATGAGTGATCCAGTATTGGAGGAGGTTCCTAGCCCAGAAGTGATCCATGTTATAGCGTTGGGGATGATGAAAAATTATCATGGGGTACGTGACAACATCTTTAATCATCTACCCCTAGGAGATGAAATTTCATCCCTGGGAGTGTAGGTTACAGCTTAAGAACCTCTTCCTGCATCTGATGATGCTGAGGAGACACACCGATGTTGACATAGACCTCATCGTTCTACAAGTGTGGCCTCACTCGTTCCATAAGTAGAGGTCAGGCCACTAGCAGTACAACCGCATCTGCTAGGGGATGTACATCAGGTGGCATGAGATCCATTTGTATTATTAGGGTATCCACATTTTTCTCCATGTGAAGATTATGCAAGCTTTTATCAGGGTCCATTTACCATGCTTCCATATTTCAGGACAATTCCATCATAGACTTTATAGTTATTTCCTACTATGATGTAGGGTCCTTATATTACCCTAGTCGGAGGATGACTAGTTTCATAGAACAATATCCAATTGAAACCTCCTCCCATTTAAACACAGATAGAGAACCTAACTATTGTTGATCCAGTTCCCAAGGATCAACCCTATCATGGCCATCAGACTCTACCTCATCATATATCTTGGTGATCTCAATATAGGGATCATATTGATAATGTACCACACACGACATAACCTCGCGATAAAAATTTATTTTACCCGTTCAGGTATATGTTTTATATCTATTAAAATAATGATTTTTTTACTATCAACCATGTTTAAAATATTATCCATTGTTACAATTTTTATTTATATTTTAGACACACTTTATATTTTATAAGGATTTAAAGTCAACTACTTTAAACATAAGAAAACTTATTAAATTTCAATTAGATTACAATAAATGAGTATAAAATATAAACTATAAAAATAATATAAATAAAATATAAAATATAGCCCATGTCACTAAAATGTTGTTGAAAATATAAATAATTTCATAAATATAATAAATAATTTAGAATGAAAGGAATATAAAAAAAATATTTTAACTACAATTGTAATGGTTTAAAATAACAATTTATTGTGCTTCTAAAATTTATTTTCAATAAAATATTGATGAAGTTGGAAAATTATGGATTGAAACTAAGACTAGATTTGTAAACCCACTAAAATGAATACTATCTACTTAATCTACATCTTTTACTAATATACTCTAATTCTATGGAATAGAATGATTTACAAAAATCCAAAAGGGATTAATATAACATAATAATTTCAGGAACATAATAAAATTAGATATTGAGATAAGATAAATTCTAGTTCTATATAAATTGTTGTAGAATTAAAAAATCCATAGTTCTGATGTCCTTTATTCAAGTCACACATTTTTTTCTTATGAGTTTTATTAAAACAAATAGATTCAAATATTGAATGAAAATAGTAAATTAAGTATATATAGTAAAATAATATATATATATATAATTTATATATTTATAATGAGTAATAATACTAAATATATGTAGTAATGAAAAAAGTTTTAGTTAACTAAAAAATATAGAATGAAACATTGTATAAGTTATTTATAACAAGATACAATTGAAAGAATGATTAGATTAATTATACAAGCATGTAAAAATAAATATGAGATCCTACCTAAAAATAAAATATAATTTAATATAAAACAATCTTAAATATAATAAGAAAACATTATTTTTTTAAAAAAAAATCTATTTCTTAAAAACACTAAATTTTTACTTTCACACATTAAAGACATAATTATAAACAAAATAAAACAAACCAACATATATACAATCAAAAAAACTATATATTTATTAATATAAAACATGTATAATTATAATTTTTTGGTGAAAGGCAGTAAAGGCGATGACACCTTTTGACTTAACTGAAAAGTGAAATGGACCCTGCCTCCTTTTGACATAATTTCAAAAATATTTTTGAATTATGACGTATAGAAAAAAATAACCAAACACATAAAAAACTATCATTTTTGTGTCAATGAAGGTCATGACATCCTTTGTTTTAGTTTGTATTAATTATTTCTTCTTGGATTAATTATTTCATCATGAATTAATTATTTTAGCATGGATTAATTTTTTTTCTAAAACATAAAAATCAGGGTCCCATTCCTCTAAAAATCTATTTATTTAAATGAAAAAAATTTGTCAAATTTAAATTTATACTTTATTATTTCATTTCTATAAAATTTATCCACAATCATTTTAACCATTGTACAAAGAAATAAAAAATTACAGTCTCTTCCTGTCCTAATGAGTTCATCATTGGGCATCATTTTTCTTTTCTCCTCTAATCTTGTCAATGATAGAAATGTTATTTTTTTTACATCTAGTATCAAAGGAAGGTTTTATAAATAAATATTTTTGATTCAAGACTGTGCTAAGTACCACACATCTAGTAGTTATGGGGAGAACTAATATAATATTCCATTACCTGATATTGATACATTTCAATTACACCACATGGTTAGTGAAGATTGAGGAAATTATGGGGGTACAGGGTGTCTACGAAGCATTCATACCAATGGATGGGGAATCCACGGAAATGTATTAGTAAAAGAGGGCATTGGTGATTATACTTTACGAATTACCATAATACAATATGTATCACCCCGACCCCAGTTACCCAGAGTCAATGCATTATTTTAATACATTGGCGTGATTACCAGGAATAATGTCCTGAAAGACCGATCAGAATAGCATTCTTGGAAAATATATTACATACATGAATGTTACATTACAAATTAAGACATAAAAACAACATAAATAATCCTTTATGAATTCCATTATTCCCTTGGATTAACCCTGCATATCAATCACAATACACCTCTTGGAATCTTGGGAAAAATAAAACATAGAATGGGGTGAGCTCAAACGCACAGTAACAGTAAGTAATACAGTGGAAAATGACATAAATATTAACCATGGTAAATAATTGAAACCACATGCCTTTACCAATAATAAATATGAATACTTTTATGGTAAGAATATGAGCTGACTAAATAATTCCATAATAAAACATAATAGTTGTTATTCTACTAGTCGAATGACCACATGAACCATCAATATTATTTCCATAATGAGGGAATGTATAATGTTGGACATTCTGAAATATTTTGTTGAGGCCTTGACCAAGACGTCTAAAAATGATTATGGACTTGGCCAAAACCATAAATCAAATTGGGAAAGGGCCTCAGCCAATTCCACTTCTAGTTGTCTCATGTGACCTACCGATGCATTGAGGAGCTATATTGGGCTCCACCTATCACTTACTAAGTCCAATACATTCCTCATATGAAAAGGTTTAAACATATCATAAACATTCGTATTAATACTAGCATACAAAATGTAAATAATTTTACCATAAATCATGAATGGTATAAAAATATCACATCCACAATCAAACATATCACAAAACCTTGAATACAATATGGATGTTTTTTATCATAATAAATCAACTTCAAATATACTTAAATCCATCAAAGGATGTTGACATATATGAAATCAAAACCCTTTTTAGAGAAATATATCTTTATATTTTAAAATCATTTAAGAGTCACATAATTATAAAATAAAACATTTACTTTGAAAATATTCTAATATGCTAGTAAGGGAAGCTTCAACTAGTTTATAACGGTAAAAAATAGCTGCACTCGCCGTATAAGTTAAAAAAGACATTCTTACCTTAATTTTATCGAAAAGGTTAAAAAGGACCTTGTTTGGAAAATGATAGAAACATTCCATTATAAACATCTTATTAAAAGTAAAATGAGGGTATAAATGACATTAACCCATAGTCTGTAAAATAGTAAGAATTATTTTAAATACATTTTTAAGAAACCAGGATGTGAATGATAAAGGGGTCCCAGTAGATAATTACGTACAAACAACCTCGGATAATGAAGAGATTGTGAAATAAACCCTTAAAAATTTGGTAACGTACGAAACATACACCACATGAAAGAGGTATCATACAATGAATATGTAGATACACATTAATTAAGGTGTATTACACAAATAAAACAATTATGTGCAGTACATACACCACACAATAGATAATAGTGGAAATATGGTTCGAATCTCACTAGAATATGGAGTGAGATGAAAACCCCTTACTTTGAACTTTTGTTTGGTCGAGGATAGGTTAACCTCCTTTATAATAGTTAAATCATTTTTATTAAATTATAAAAGAATCTTATACCTAAATATGATATCATATATGATCTTTTAATATTGCTTTGTTAATAATATTTTAGTATTATCGTCATTTTAGGTATTCACATACTCATTTTATTTTATATGTTTTGTTCCATAAGCCATGTTTGTAATCCATAGGTTTTATATTAACATATCTAGAATAATATCAAGTCCTTAAAAATTATTCATAATCAACAAATGAAAATTAGTATTGAATGGATACGACGGGGAATGAATCTCATCGCGTTTATGGAGACGGTAGTCCGTACGTACGCACGAGCGACAATATCATTATTTTGATATTAAAATAATATATAATTGGGTGGTGAATAATATATACAGAATAATTATCATGTTATATTTATTATTTACATGAATTACACATCATTATTATACCCATCCAAATAATAATGTATTGAATAACAATTACACCACGACGTGGAGACGGTGAGGCGTACATACACACGTATGGTGACATGTCATTAAAAGGATCGACAAAATACTGAATATGGTTGTAACATATTTATAATAACATAACAGTATATATAAGACACTTAATTTATTATTTTTTAATGGAAATATCAAAGAAAGAAGAAGTGGAAGAAGAAAGGAACTTGAAAGTCTGTGGTGAAAACATTACCTCTTCTTCGGGTTCTTCCTTTTGATTTGATCAAAAGGGCTCCTTAGGATGGCTTTCTGATCAAAATAAGCCCTATAGGGTAAATTTAAGGAAGTTGAGAGAATATTTGGGTAGGGGTTTCCGATCCAAATGGATTTAAAGGTGTGAATTAGAGAGAAGGGGGAGTGCACTTTTATAAGAGGGGTGAGGGGCACCATAGGAAAAGCTAGAAATATTATTTTATAATAAATTCATTTTAGGTTTATAATGGCTCCAAACTGATTTATTTAGAGTCTAAGGTGGGGATGGATCGGAAACAATGCAATAAATAGGTTTTAGATAGGTTTGGGTCAAATTATTAACCTTATCTTTTAGTTTTAACTATTAGATAATTAGTTTGACATTTACCATGTCTCTTTGTATTTTTATATTATCTTGTTAATAAACATACTATAAACATTCAATAAACCCCAAAGTGGTCCATTTATGATACACCTATCATTATATAAGTATTTTTGACAATCATTATATTTTTAGGAATAGAATATCAATTAATAATATAATATTTGTTTTAAAAACACTTTTATGTCAATTTTGAGACAATAGGGTATTTTGTTTTTGATAAATTCAGAACAGTATTATTACTTCGAAAACAATTCATATAACCAATAATAATATGTCATATTAACCTATAAAATTATTTTAATTCATAAAAAGTATAAAATTATATTCATTTGGGTATTTATAATATCAATTATCTTAATCATTCATTAATACGGTAATTACTACATCATCATTGTGTCATAAATAAATTAAATTATTTATAGCCTAAAAATTATAAATAAAATACCATTATATAGGAAACTTATTTACCTTTCTAATTAATATTTATAATCTAATTTATCTTATGTATAACCCTATATTAAAAATGATTTATTTATTGAACATTGATTTTAACTCTTTTAACTCTTATTTGAATTAAATAATAATAAAGGTCCTTATCTAATCCAAGTGGAAGTAAATGATAATATTTTACTCCTAAGGTTGTTTTTGGAAGAGATACACTTATCCAATATAATTAAGACATGTGTTAGGGTAATATTAATATCATTTTTACCCTTAATTACCTTATTTACTTTTAATCGTGGTAAATAAAAGTATAAAGTTACTATTCACATAAAATTATTTTTATCTTATTGAACAATATTTTACTCCTTGATATTAACAGTGACTCTCGAAGTTTTAAAATTCCACTCACATAAGTGGTAAAATTATGTTTTATGTGAATTTGTAAATTTTCCTAGGTAATGGGTAAAAGACGGTGAAAAGTTCAATAAAATTTTTATGTATCTAAAATTATCATAAACTTACTCAAATGAATTACATTAAAATTTTATAGGTATTATCTATCTATTTTGACCTAAAAGAAATTTAAATTAAATAAATACTTTTTTAAATAAAAATTCCTTTTTAATATATAACTTAGTGTTTTTCACTATTCATTAATAATTGAATGTTTTCAGAAAAATTCCAAAAATTCACTCTAGACTAATTTCAATATTCTGAATCCAAAAATTAAGTCTCTTTTACCAAATTCAAAACATATAAGTTTCATTTATAAATTTAAAATTAATTACTGTTGTCAAAAGCAAAAGGTGTATTTTAAAAAAATAATAACCTTCAAAATATTGACACTTGTTTATGTCCAATTTCAAAGTAAAATTACATAAAATGATCAGCATTGTATTAAATGGTAAAAATATAATCTATTTTTACTTCTAAACCATTAAATAGTATATTTTAACTCTATAAATTGTTTTGATTAAAAAAGTTGTTTTCTGTTAAAATATATTATTTTTCACTATTCACCCAATTATGAAAGTTATCAGAAAAGCATCAAAAATTTATTGAAACTAAATTATTATGTCCCGATTTTTAAGAAGAAGTTTTTTTTTTGTCAATTTGAATATATGAAAGTTTTAAATATTGGATTTAAAAAGGATTTTCCATTAAAAGGTGGTAAAATTGCATTTTTTGAAAAATACTTCTTTTATTTGAAAAAAAAATATTTTTTCATAAATTATGTCTAAGAAACTCATAATATGGATTCTAAAATTATAAGGATTATATGATGTTCAAAATTCAGTTAATACAATTCAGAACTGCTTTTGAACGGCTAGTTTAGTAAGTTGTGGTGCTCTTGAACTCAGTGTTGTGTGTAGTGAAAGTTGTTGCATTACATTGAAGAAATAAAGTACTATGAAATATTGGGGGTGTTAGACATTATTTTTCAATTTTATCCAATGTAAACCACTAAGTAAGAGTATGATAGTATTGAGATATACTTTTTCAGAATATATCATGTCAGGAATTAATTATTTCAAACTATATGGAATGTCTTTTAAATCCTTCACATGATAGAGGGGAATTCCCCTAGTGAATTCACTAATAAATTGAGAAAAAAGGAAATTATATTTAACAGTCCAGGTGAAACTCTAGCTGATCAAGCACTTTTTAAGGAATTACTCAATTCTATACCAAAGAAATATTTTCATGCCATGGTAGGAATGAAGATTTTTTTTATATTGATGAAATGCCATTTAAAAGGAGAATTATCAAGATGAAATCTTATAAGGAGAGGGTTAAACTCTTAAGAAAAATTGATAATAATTATAATAAAAATTTTCTTCCTCATCCTATGAAGAAAATTAAATCGAAGGGCAGATATGGAGATTTTGTATATGGAGGTAGATCACCACCTAAGATAGTGGTAGCAACGACAATGGATAGGGATGAGGTAGGAACCATGGTAGGGGTGGATGAAATAAAAACAACACTTAATGTTAGGATGGTGCATATAATATAAACAAAAAAATATTATAGTCACATTAAATTTTTTTACATTATGATAGAATGAGCCACTCCAACTTGAATTGAAGGACAAAGCGGCATCGTTAAGATGTGTGCCTCATTCGTTTCATTGATGAGGAACCTGCCTTAATTCTCACTATATCTTAGGAGGATTCTCTGATTAGGTATGATGAGTGGTATATTGTTCTCTTAAATTATGATTATGTTGTAGGACATAGAATATGAACTTAACTATACTAACTTGTTGTGCATGGATAATTGTGAAAATAATATCCATGACTTAGATAAAAAAACTCCATGATAAAGTGAAATTCATATATAGTTCTATCATAATGATCTAGGGAATAATGTATTTCATTTAATTATTCAATAATGGATTACAATGTGTCCTTAATATTCTATAATGAATTCCTAGTATTTTTAATAACATTCCAATGCTTGTAAAGATGAAAGAATATTGTAATGAGGTGATTATGGCTAACAGTAAAATGGGGGGGGGGTTAATAGGAGTGGTATGATTCTATTGATGGTGTGTAATTCACCCAAACCACTATAAAAATTTTAATTGGATAACATCATGATATTTTTTCTCATTTAAATCCTTAAATACCCAACATGGATTTGGAATTCAAGACTCAACCATGTCAAATTCTATGCCTTGGAGCTGATTGGAGAAAAGAAAATGTTCATCGGATTTCTCGCAATCACTCACCCAAAAAATATATATAATGTGTTCCATTTTTCATGTATGATAGGGACTAATTCTCAGTTGAAGCAGTGTTTAGAGAAAATAAGAAACTAGAGTTACATCACAACAAACTCTATGAACCAATCACCCCAGAACCATCACTAGAAATTACTATTTTCATATTATTTTTTACTGACGTCAGTTATTGATTGTGGGTAAATTTCATTAAGGAGATTAATCAACATACCCCCATCATTAAAAAAATTTGAACTCATGGAGAACATCTTTAGACACAAGGTGAAAACACTAACGATAGATTTTGATGGTGAATTTTAATCAATTGGATTCACTAGAATATACCATGAATGGGGGATCGAGAGTCGTATCACCACACATTAAACTCCACATAAAATGGGTGTGGTGGAGTGGAATAACTATAAGGTTCTGGAAATGGTGAGGATGATGATCAAGACTATTCACATCCCCATAATATTGTGGGGAGAAGTGGTGAGGTATGTATTGTATCTATTGAAATGCATGCCAATAAAGGCACTAGGTGATCATACATCATTTGAAGAATAAAATGGGATGATACCTCAAATTTATCACATGAGGGTTTTTGGGTCCACAAACTATGTGAATATGATAATTCCACACTTAATGAAACTTAATGATCACAGCTGATCCATCGTATATCTTGGTGTTGAAGAGGGACAAAAATATTAACATCATTTAGACTGTCAGTGTGGAAAACTACATGCAAGTAGAGATTTCATTTTCAATGAACATGTGGAGGGAACTTAGAACGAATATATAGTTTTAGTAATTTTAGATTTTCTAGTATTTATCATGATGGAGGATCTATAACATCTCATCGAGTAAATCTCTTCAAATATAGGACTCGTTGCAACAGTCAATCCTCATGACCTCATGGATCTATATGTAGACATATTACACTATTTAAAAGAGAGTGGGTGATATTTTATTATTACTAACATAGAAAACACAACGAGGACTTCCTTGACCACTACTCTATAAGATACTACTTCCTTATTATTAACTACAGGTAGCACCCCATGTTTCAATGACGACCCAGATTGACACTGGCCGATTGCGAACATATACTTTAAGACTGAATAATTAAAACCCAAGTTTGAACTACTCTTATTAAATCAATATGATATAATTATTACCATGAATTATTAAGAGTTTCTTGACTTGGAATAATAAAAGATCAAGGAGATCATGTTTATCAAGAAAAACAACACATAGACTCTCACCGAGCTGACACTGGAACCCAAACCCATTGGATGAAAATGGGGATATATGTTGAAGGACTGTGATTGAAACTAGAAATTTGAAATAGATGGGTTTAGGTGGGGTGGAGTGGTCCAAGACAATGTATGAACATGCCAATGTTGGCTTGATATCAAAAAAGATGAATGTTAATAAAGTGGATTTTTCAATCTCATCTTACCCTACAATGGATTCAGTTAAGATGGTAGAAAACACACACTATTTTTTATTTTTTTATTAAATTCTCATATAATTAAGGGGTTATAATATATTTATATTTATATATATGATACAAATATATGAAAAATAATAATAATAAAAAATAAAATCATAACATATGCAGAGTATTTTATGTGTTTTTAATTTTTTTAAACATCTTTCCCAATAGTTTTTGATAATGGTGTCTGAAAGGCGGTAAGGGCCCTATCACCTTTTGAAAAAAATAAAAAAATTATTATAATTATCCCTGTTTGTATATTTATAAATATATATGTTTTTATATTATTATATATATATATATATTGTGTTTATTTTATTATATTTAGAATTATGTCATTAATATTTGAAAGAAAAAAAATTATGTTTTTAATTACTTTTTACATATTATTCATATGAGTTTATTTATTTTCAATTCGTTTCCTAGATGTATCATTACTTTCTAATCTATTTAATCTAATCATTTTGATTCTAATGTATCTTGTAAGAAACCACTTATACAATGTTTTATTCTACATTTCATTTTCTAGGAAAATACTATTTTTTTCATTATTACATAAATATATTTTTATTATTAATTATTAATATATAAATTATATATATATATATTTATTTAAATATAATTACATTGCTATTTTATTTCAATATTTTTATTCATTTATTTCAATGAAACTCTTAAGAATGTGGGGAAATATAAGAGAAAAATTAACTATTCATGATTCCTAAATTGAATCAATTTCATATTGCATTATCATATTGTTATATTATGTTATGGTAATTTTTTTTGAAATGATGTGTTACAAAGAAACATGTCACTTGATATAATTACATGTGAAATCTGGAGTTTTATACAACCAACATTTCTATTGTACTGGAAGTTATCTTAGCGTTACATCAATTTTTAATCTGTTTTTGACTTTTATTATATTCTATTATTCTATTTGTTGAATTTTTGTATTCGTCTAGTCTATAAAATTATAAAATTCCAGTAAATGGTGGAGCTCGAGTAGAAATGATTCTTTTTAATAGGGATGAATATCTAGGTTTAGTTTGAATCAATAATTTTCCATCTTCATAAATATTTTATTGAAAAATAATTTCACAACATAAATACACTATTGTTAAAAACTATTAAAATTATATCTATAATTTTTTTAATATCTTTTCATTTTAAAATATTTCTAATATTAATGATTTTTTTTATTTTCAATAACTTTTTAGATTATTAGGATATATTTTATGTTTTATTTAGATTGTTGTTATAGTTTATAATGTATTATACTTTTAATTTAGATACATGAAATTTAATAAGTTTTTTATATGTTACTTGTATTATACTTTGAAATATTATAAAATATAAACTTTATCTAGAATTTAAAAGAAAAATTAAATAGTGGCTAAAATGTAAAAATGGTTTAGAGTAAAAATAATTCATCATTTTAATAGACATAAAAAATACATGAAGTAGTATAATAACTATGTATAGTGATGTTTCATTTCACATGGCTGTGTGTGAAGGGGATGTTCGTATCAAGATCTGCTACCTCTATGACGGGGTGGAGGTTGATGACCGGGGGGTTGATCCGTGGGTACTAGAACCTTGACCAACAGATGCTTTGTATGTGTCTTAATGGGAGGAGGTGTCATGTGGATGTCCTCCTATGCACCCAATCCTTCTCCTACTATGGTATTAGAATGAACTACCATCATCGTAGGGGGGAACCATATAACCACTGAAGGATTTGGTACAACAACGGTAGTCATGGGAAATGACCTCTGAGTGAAGCTCGAATTATCTATACCAGATATGGATATCTTGTAAAAAAATTTGGATCACATGCCTCTTGGTGAACTACCCCAATCAGTAGACTATTAGAGATAAACTTTTCATGTGGAACTGTTGACCCCTCATGTGCAAGAAGATGCATTCCTTGTCATTTTCGTAATGGATCCTCAACATCAGTAGCTGCTATAAGATGTTTCTATGCTATAACCTCCACACCCCTAGAAGGAACCTCCACTCCTTGGGGTTAAATATTGTAGATACCATAATGATTTACTTGATATGCTGGCATCAACCCCGACGCTACATCCTGGATCACTATCCGACTAGAAACATCCTCCTCATCTGGGCCAGACATGAAGATATGCTGTTGTACTTGAGTATTCTATAAAGAGATTCAAAATAAATTAGATAAAAATAAAATATATAAAATAATTTCAATATATTGACCTGCCATATCCTCAATACCTCTACAGTGTCAATTAATCTAAAATGTAGACTTCAGTTTATACCATGGATCATACTCAACCTACTTTTAAAGACGGACCAACATCAAACATACAACCTCGATATGAAAAAACAATCATCTTCCCTAGAGGTTGAGTTAGGGAGTATGTCTTTGAATCCAGTCAATACTATGCCTCCTCATCAACAACATCAAATTAATCTCTTGTGGCTGTAATGGGGGAAATGGAATGTACCGAATATAGAGAAACTACCGCATGAATCTATCAGGCTGGTTTCACAGAGTATTTTGAAAGTGAATCAGTGGTATAACAACCATAGGATCATGATGTCTAGTAGTGCAGTATGTAGGAAACTATTCCAATAAATCATTTTATGGCATCCATGAAATCTGTAATGATATGTGAGATTTGTAAAAATCATTCCTTTATAATAACAAAAAAATGATGATATTATTAAATTTATTATAAAAGGAAATACAACATATACCTACCTCATCAGGTAGAAGAATGTCCAATATGAGATGGTATGTAAACAAATGGTGTGTCAGAGTGTTGAAAAAAATATGTATCTAAATCCACCTACAAAAAACAACTTTGAAAGATATAAATACAAATAAATTAAATTCAATAAGTCCTAAAAGCATAAAAAACATATAGAAAAAAGTGATCATACTCGAGTCCACATAGAGCATCACACAACACATCTATTGGAATATTATAACCAAAACCATCCAGGGATAGGGATAGGATGCGCTCTCATTCCCACATACAGAGAAGGATGATGCATCCCTTGGGATCTATGTGGTCGTACTGGCATGTCATGCATAATGTTCTATATGTGTAAGACACACAAATAGATCCCTAGATATATATCCTAGACTGATCAAAATCCTCCAATAGGCCTCGATGCATCATGTTCAAATGATTAAGTGGGTGATCAACACACATGTTAATTCCAATGACCCATAAAATATTGGCATGGTAATGAAAAATGATTGTCTTCTTGTCAATGTCATAGGGTAAAAGTGAAAAGTGAATCTCAATCTGACTCATAGATATCAACCCCCCATCTGTAGTAGTATTATTGGTCAAAATGTTGACTCCCAGAAACATTTGTTCCAACTTGATCCAGTCTTCCTAAAAGGGTCAAATAAATGCATCTCCATGGATAGGATGATCATGTAGGACTACCACATCCTCGAGGGTCATGGTCATATCTACATTAGGTAGGTAAAATGTGTGTGTCTCTAGTTCTCTCCTCTATAGAAGGCTAGCAAGAAGGTGATGATCAAAAATGTTTAACTAGATACCAAAATGTCGTAGAATCCAAAAAGATGCAAGTATGGTATAATGGCATCTAGAGGCAGCATGTGATGATGATGGGTTTCTTGACACACACCGATCCATAGAACAAGAGGACCCTCTATCACGGTGCAGGAATAATGCATAGCCTTTTTAGTGAGTAGTATAATATCATCCATATGTATGTAAAATATTGAAATATATATTATTTGTAAAATTTAAATATAATATTATGGTCAATAAAATGTTATGACTCGTTGAATGTAAGACATGATATGATTATGAAAATTTATATGATGTTTTTTTGTACCAAAAGATAACGGAACGACTTCATATTTCTCAGAGAATATATATAAAGTGTTTATAGATATGTTTTTACCTTTTAAATGATTTTTTGTAAGATATGGTTTTATATAATATTATATTTAATTTTTTTCTTCATTATATAAATTTTTATTAGAAAATGGTGTGATTTGTAATTTATGTATGATTTCTCAAATGATGGTATGTTTCATGATTATTTTCACACATGCATTATTCATATTTTATCTACGGATAGTGTGATTTGGCTTTCGTGTCACCCCACAAGTACTTTCCATATTCCTGTTAATGTAAATATGAAAGGATTATTTTTTTATTGTAA
Source organism: Viscum album (assembly GCA_963277665.1). Lineage (NCBI taxonomy): Eukaryota > Viridiplantae > Streptophyta > Magnoliopsida > Santalales > Viscaceae > Viscum > Viscum album. Next base: position 1,925,174,522 of record OY728148.1, read on the forward strand.
AAATATTTATAAATTTCGGACAATTGTAAAAAATGAAGGATCTTATATTAACACCATATAATTAACAATTTGAGAAGATCACATTGGAAACAATACATCATTTTTCTGATAATATGAACTCAATCCAGCGATGTTAGGGCATTTTTTTCACTTATGACCTTCTTGATAACATATGCTGCATATCAAACATTTCATTTGTTCCTTAGGCTAGTCCATCTTTTTCTTCATTTTTTTGGACATTGGTCTCCCTCAATGATGCAACCTGTTGATGTTAGGTATCACTATCGACTGGTCTTTTGGTATTACGAAATATCAAAAACACCCAATAGGAATTCATGGTGTAGAATAACTGTTATCATTGGTGTCCAGCTAGTACATTATATCAAAATATGTTTCTCATGATATATTTATAGAATCGCACATTGTGATTGGATGTGCACATGGAAAATGTAATGCATGTGGGTTTCCATATTGATTTTACCTCACTTCAAGTAATACCACCATTTTTTACCACTCTAACATGTGATGCGGTCTAAACAATATTGAACATTAAATTGAGAGTCTTCTTAGTGAAAAAGGAACACTCGATAAATAGAAGATTTTTCAATATTATTTTAAATACCTCATTGAAAGTGTCTTCTATTGCTGATCCCATGTTGGATCCCATCAAAGTATACTTTTGTTCTATAAACTATGTACTTCGCATGACAATTAAATGTCTCTTGAACTAGGGTAGTGATATGTGACTTGTGAATCCCCTTGAAGACACTATTTATGCACTCCACAATATTTATGGCCATGTGTTTGTACCTATAACACCCGAGACGTTTATGAGAAATATTTTGTTTTTATGTTATATAAATCATCAAAGGAACCTTTTGCTGCATGCAATCGCGACCTTCCTCGATACCGTGTGTAGTACGCAATACCGAGTTCCACTAAACAACTATATATTATTATAATATTATAAACTAGACGTTATGAATAGTACTAACTGAATTTTAAATTTTACACAATTATTATTCATCTTACACATTTTCTAGAACATGGTAAGAGAACAAAATAATTTTTTTGGGTAAAATAAGTATTTATAAGAAAATGCAGTTTTGCCACCTTTTGATGGCGCACCCAAATTAAATCTAGTTTTTGACACATTTATAAGTTCAATTTGGCAAAATAAAATTCTTCTTTTGAATCAAGATATAAAAATTTACTTTGGATAAATTTTTTATATTTTTCTGATAACTTTCATATTTTGATGAATAGTAAAAATACACTAATTTTTAAATAAAAAACAACTTTTTTCATTGAGATATTTTATATGGTTAAATTATAATATTGAATGGTTTTAAATTATATGTAGAATATATTTTTACCATATAATATAATGTATGTCATTAGCATTAATTTCACATTGATTTCATAGGTAAAAACATTTCAATCTTTGGCAATGTTTTAACTTCTAAAACATGTTTTCTTAAGAATGGGATTTATTTTAAATTAATTACTGAAACTTATATGTTTTTGATTTTGAAAAATGGATTCCATTTTCAGAATCAGTGGGTCAAAATTATGTTAATAGGATACTTTTTATTTTTGGGCATTATGAATAATAACTACGGTAAATTTTATTTACCATAGTTAAAGGTAAATCGGTTAATTAAGGGTAAATATAAGATTTTAAAATTACCCTAACCCCTGCAAAAATCCTATTGGATGACTAAAAGTTTACCCGTATCACCTAATGGTCGGATTAGATTCATTTAATAGACTTTTTGCAGTGAAAATAATTTAATTATTATTAAAACCAAAGAATGTGACAACATGTCACTTTCTTAAATCTTATAAGTATAATAATTTTACTTTGGTGATAAACTTAATTACAATTAGAAAATTAATAGTCTCCATAAAGCTAATACAATTATCTACATCATAGAAATTTATTTAGGATTTTTAGGGATTATATAATTATCATTAATTATGACACAATAGTGATGTTGAAATTATTTTATTAATTAAAATATCAAATTAATGGTTTTAAAATATTAAACTAATAATTATATGCACTATTTAATGTTCTAAACTAATTCTCTAGATACATATGACATTTTATTAATCCATTAAAGCTTTTAGTTCGAACATATCCTATATATATATTTTATCTAAATTCAAATAAATCAATAGTGTCAAAATTGACACTATTGTTATTTTATAAAAATAACATATTATAAAATTGTTAAAAAATCACAAAAATATTTAAAAATTATAAATTAAAATTTATATGGTCTACAATGTCATGAAGTGTCATATTATGGAAAATTAACAACACATATGTAATTATTAATAATAATTTAAAATTTAGAATATTATTACCACAAATAAAATTAAATTGATAAATAAGGATAAATCAAGTTGGTAATGTTTAAAATAAATTCCTAACATGTCTAAATTCTATTGTTTGATTCTATTACAACCCTATATCATCTAAGCTTTGGATATGAGTCATTTTGGAAGTTTTTAAGTGGGGTTGGGATTTAATATAAACTAATATTTCTTATATTTCCAAAGGTGCCCCTCTCCTCCCTTATAAAAGGGCACCTCCTACCTCTCCTCATCACACCAATTTGAGCCTTAAAGCTCGGAAAAACCCAGCCCATTTCACTTCACACTTCCCTATAATCATCCTAGAGGTTCTGGTCTTCTTTAAAGGCCAACCCTAGTGCCCTAAGAGGAGGATAAGAAGAGGCGCTTTAAAAAGATGTAATATCCATTACCGATCATTTCCAAATTCTTTCTTCTTCAACATATTCTTATTTAGTTGTTTCATTATGAATTAATAACATCAGTATCACTCATATACTGATATGTTATTATAAGTATGAAACAACCCTATTTCAACATCTATCCCTCCTATGGAAAATGAAATCACCGCGCGTGCGTACGTACGGAATACCGTCTCCACGCCGTGGTGTAATCTATTTTCCCCCACCACCTTACTTGGATGGGTATAATGGTGTAAATAATTACTATATATGATTATTTTAAAGTGATATTGATTCTGAAATAGTATACATACACTCCAATACAATTCAAAGATCATGGGAACGATATCATCGCTCGTGCGTATGTACAGAATACCGTCTCCACGATGTGATGTGATTCGTTCTACATGATCATCATTGAATAATGATTATATAAATGAATTGAATGAATAAATATGATATATAGTACATTAATACCATTCTGGAAATGATGTATCTATAACCTAAAGAGAAGAATAAGAATTTATTTGACAAAACACGCATAAGAACAAAACGTTATAAACACCCGAATAATAAGCAGCAATGAAATATTACTACTAAGAAGATAATAATATGACCATATATGATATCATAACAATAATTATGATTCTGGAATAAGTCAATAACATTATTTAAATCATTATATAGGAGGTTTGGACACATTCGAGACAAATCGGACCTAAGGTAAGGGAAATATCACAATCTCATTTTTTATCCGAGATTGTTTATACTTTAGTATTTATTGGGGTATATTTTATCATCCACATCCATGTTTTATCAATATTTAATATTATTTCCATCCACCTACAATCGTTTAAATCCAATTTTACCCTTCGGTGAGTTTTTAGTAAAGGATATGAAAGGACTCTTTTGTCGTTTTTCATACGAGGTACTTTTTTACTTTTCCGAAAAAAGTATGAAGAATGTTTTTTTTAAACTTATACGGAATGAATGGATTATTAATACATTATTTCCAGGAAGCTTCCTTTAAAATTTTTCATGTTTATTTTTAATAAACTTCTGTTAGTTTAGAATTGTACGACATGTTAAGAATGTAAAAGTGTTTTTGAAGCAGAAAGGATATTTTCCTCAAGAATGGAGTTCAAGTGTTTTATCAAAATTATTTTCCATTTAAGATAATAAAGGGTACTATTTATATACCTATTGTTACATTGATTTGACTATGTTGTGATGGAATTATATTTTTATGAATTTCTTTATCTTATATGAATTGTTTTATGATGTCATGATGTTTAAGATTCTCATTTTTATTACATGGGTTATGCTATGATGTATGGTTTCTGATTTTGTGGCACACATAAGAATGGTATCATTATGAGATGGGTGGGACCTATATCTCTCTCAAATGCATTGGGTAAAGATTTTATATCTCATGAGATAGACATGGCTGGAATGGTAGGTTAAACCGGTTCAGTGAAACAGGACTGAAACGAGGAGTGAACTTGGTTCAGAAATGGACTTTGTCCAATAAGATAGTCTTGGCAATGAGTCTTGACTAACAAGAAATGATTCTCTATGATTACGTGTGTATGCTACAAAGTTTCATGTTTTATGTTATGATTATTGGGATTACATTTCACTACTATGATTTATCCCCTGTTATGAAATTATGATTTCTTTTGCAGGTTAATATTTCCAAAAGTTATGTTCTTATGTATATGATGTGATTGATATTTCTTTTGTTTACCCTTACTGAGCATTTGAGCTCACCCTTTTGTATGTTTTATTTCCATAGGTCAGGAAGAAGGTTATTAAGTAGGATATTCCAAAAAGGGACTCTAGATATGATGAAATAAATGGGAGGCAATGTATATGCTTTATGAACCAGTTGTTTATGTTTCCCAATTTCTAAAGACTCTATACATATATGGTACTTTCCTGGTTTTGTTATATGTTGTAATAAGTGTGCTTAAATTCTGAAGTAATGACAATGTATGTAAAGTATGGGTCGTTATAGTTTGTATCGGAGGAAAGGTATAGTCAACCTTTGGAAACCAGGATGTGAAAGCCTTAGTAAGAATCCTCAGGATAAGTCTAAGCATAGAACACAATCTTAGTGTTCTAGAAATGGCCATGAACAACCTATGATAAGACCTTAAGTTTGATATTTTATTCATTATTATGTGGTTTTCCTATTATAATTAGTGTTGCTCACACTATTCTTCTTGGTTTTAGTCAATGGCTGGAACCCGAAGGAACCGTGTTAATGCGGAATGCGATGGGCAATGCAATGATTGCCCCCATGAGCAACCAAACGTTATGGGAGATAGAATGAAAATCTTGTAGCCATGCTCACACAACTTTCTCAATCTATGAATCATGCAGGACTTCCAAACGAGCAAAGGAAGGAGAAACATTTTGTTAAATCCTTCATGAGGCAGTGTCCACCTTCTTTCAGTGGGTCTACTGATCCATTTGTTGCTGAACAATGGATTACTACTACTGAAAATATATTTTCAGTTCTTCAATGTTCTGAACATGATAAAGTCATCCTAGCAGTGTATCCTTTGGAAGGAGATGCTGATCAATGGTGGAATCTTATTAAGAATACGAGGAAAAGGGATGAAATTGAGTCCATGGAATGGGACGAGTTCAAGAACTTATTTTTCAATAAGTAATTCCCTCGTATTCTCCGAACAAATACGGAGAAAGAGTTTCTTGAACTGAACCAAAAGGATGATGAATCTGTTGGTACTTATGAAGCAAATTTTACAAGTCATGCAAGGTACGCTTCTGGTATTATTATCCAACCTGAGAGTAAGATCGATCGATTCTTTAGTGGCTTAAAACCAAGTCTTCAAAGGGCGTTAGCCATAAGGGACTTCAATAGATACGAGGAAATCATTAAATGTGCTCTCAATGTTGAGGTGGAGATTGGAGTAACCCATCCGTCATATGGGTTTGATAAGAACAGAAAAATGGAATTCAAAGGAAAATCTAAAGAGCACACTGAAAAGGAGATGAGCTTTCCCTTATGCTCAAAGTGTGGAAAGAAACATGGAGGGATTTGTCTTAAAGGGACATGTAAATGTTTCTAATGTGTAAAGGAAGGTCATCAGACATTTGAATGCCGCAATGATGGGAAGAAGATGTCTAATGATGTAAACAAAGGAAAAGACACACAAAATGAACCTACTACACTTCAATGTTTCAGGGGAAAGGAGATGGGGCATTATGCCAATCAATTCCCAAATCCAAGGGTTGATGATGATGGTCGACGCGAAAAAAACTCTTAATTATAAAGACAAAGGAAAGTCACATGCAATTTTTATCAGCGATGTGAAGTATGATAACAATGTGGTGAAAGGTACACTTATCTTCCAGTATAAAGTAGCAAATGTTTTATTTGATTCTGGATCCACCCACTCCTTTATTTATGAAGAATTTTCTAAGGATATCACCATATTACCTCAACAGTTAGATATTGAGTTAGCTGTGACAACCCCTAATGGCACAACAGTCGCATCAAAAGTTTATTATTCTTCTTCGATTAAATTTTGTGGGAAAGTGCTTCTTGAAAATCTTGTGATCCTTCCAATAGTGGAATTTGCTGTGATTCTTGGCATGGATTGTATTTCTCTACATGGTGCTCATATCAATTGCCAAAGAAGGGAAGCCACATTTCATATTCCAGATCAATCTATGATCGTCTATCGATGCAAGGATGAACATAACCTTCCAGTGGAAATTTCTTCCATTTTATGGGTATTGATTCCACTAAATGAAGGTTATTTATCTCAAATGGTTTATGAGAAACTCATGATTAAGAATATTCCCATTATACGGGAGTTTGATGATGTCTTTCCAGAGGAATTAATGGGTCTTCCACCAAATCGTGAAGTTGAGTTTTCAATAGAACTCGTACCAGGTGCTTTGCCTATTTTAAAGACACCTTATAGAATGGCCCAAATTGAGTTGTAGGAATTGAAGAAGCAACTCCAAGAGAATCCTGATAAGGGGTCATACGCCCTAGTGTGTCACCTTAGGGAGCACCTGTTCTGTTTGTTAAGAAGAAAGATGGATCAATGAGACTCTACATTGATTATCGAGAACTTAACAAGATCACTATCAAGAACAAATATCCTCTCCCATGCATTGATGACTTATTTGACCAACTACGAGGATCTCAATACTTTTCCAAGATTGATCTTCATTCAGGGTATCACCAATTAAGGGTCAAAAGGGAGGATATACGAAAGACGACTTTTCATAAAAGGTATTGACACTATAAAATTATAGTGATTCCATTTGGTCTTACTAATTCCCCTTCTATTTTCATGGATATGATGAATATAGTCTTTAGAGACTATCTTGATCCGTTTGTGGTAGTCTTTGTAGACGATATTCTTGTATATTCAAAGAGCAAGGAAGAACATGAAGATCACTTGAGAGTTATATTGAAGACCCTGAAAAAGGAGAAGATTTATGCCAAATTTACCAAGTGTGAATTTGGGCTTCAAAGAGTTTCATTTTTTGGTCACATAATTTCAAAAGAGGGGATATCTGTGGATCCAGCAAAAATAAAGGTTATCGAAAGATGGTCGAGACCAACAACAGTGAATGAGATTCGAAGTTTTCTTGGATTGGCTGGATATTATCGACGTTTTGTGAAGGATTTTTCATGATTATCTAATCCACTCACCAAGTTGACTCGGAAAGGAGTTATGTTTGTTTGGATGGAGGAATGTGAAGAGAATTTCAAGGAGTTAAAAAGAAGGTTATCCAGTGCACCTGTGCTCACACTGCCTTGTAGTGGAGAAAGGTTTGTGATCTACAGTGATGCATCCAAGAAGGGTTTGGGGTGAGTTCTTATGAAAAATGATATGGTGATAGCTTATGCCCCACGAAAGTTGAAAATACATGAGCAAAATTACCCAACTCATGATTTGGAGTTAGCTGCGGTAATCTTTGCATTAAAGATTTGGAGGCATTACCTTTATGGTGAAAGGTGTGATATTTATACTGATCATAAAAGTTTAAAGTATATTTTCACACAAAAGTAACTGAATATACGCCAAAGAAGATGGTTGGAGCTGATTAAGGATTACGACTGATCAATTCATTACCACCCAGGGAAAGCAAACAAGGTGGCAGATGCATTAAGTCGACAAGACCATGCCAGTTTATCCATGATGAGGATCACAAAAGAACCAATATTTATGGATTTAAAAAGGATGGATCTTGGAATTATAATGAAAGGGTAAAATCGTATCTTTCTCAAATGAATGTTCAACCATCTATACATGTGAAGATTAAAGAGGCACGAAAAGAAGGTGTCGAGTTACAAAAGAAGGTGAGAAATGTTCCTGAATTCAACCTTGATTGTGATGGGATAATAAAGTTCAGGAATCGGGTTTGTGTTCCTCCCATCCCCGAATTAAAGAAGGAGCTGCTGGATGAGGCTCATAGTTCTCCATTCTCTATTCATCCTAGAAGCACGAAGATGTATAGGGACATGAAAGAGTACTTCTTGCGGGATGGCATAAAAAGAGATGTTGCTGAATATGTCTCTCGATGCTTGGTTTGTCAGCAAGTTAATTCTGAGAGACAATAGTCTAAGGGGATGTTACAACCATTACCCATACTCGAATGGAAATGGGAAAACATCAATATGGACTTCGTCACAGGACTTCCTAAAACATCCACATGCAATAATGCTATCTGGGTCATAGATGATCGTCTTACAAATCTTTCACACTTCATCGCTATTAGAGAGGATTTCTCTCTAGATCAGCTTCCCAGGATATATGTGAAGGAAGTGGAAAGATTTCATGGAGTACCACTTTCTATTATATCTGATCGGGATCTGGGGATTACCTCAAAGTTCTGGAGAAGTCTTCAGCATACTCTGGATACAGAGTTGAGTTTCAGCACTGCTTATCATCCTCAGAAAGACGGTCAGTCTGAGAGAACAATTCAAACTCTAGAAGATATGTTGAGATCTTTCTCTATGGATTTCAAAGGTGGTTGGGATCATCACCTACCTTTGGTGGAATTTTCTTATAATAACTTCTTTCACTCTTGTATTCAGATGGCTCCTTATGAAGCTCTCTATGTAACGAAATGCAGGACTCCAACTTGCTGGGATGAAGTTGGGGAAAGAAAGCTATTAGGACCTAATATTGTTGATGAGATGGTAGAAAAGGTCTGATCTATTCAACAACACATAAGAGAAGCTCAGAGTCAACAGAAAAGTTATGCCAACAACTGAAGAAAAGACCTAGAGTTTGAAGTGGGTGATAAAGTGTTCTTACGAATATCTCCCTGGAAGAGGGTCATGAGATTTGGAAAGAAGGGGAAGTTGAGCCCTAGATATTTCGGTCCTTTCGAAATACTGGATCGTGTTGGGAAGGTAGCATACCGATTGGTGCTTCCACCGAATCTCTCTCAAGTTCACGATGTGTTCCATGTATCTCTCCTAAGAAACTACATACCTGATCCTTCACATGTACTCAGCGCAGAAGTTGTACCACTGGAGCAAGATCTTTCTTATAAAGAACAACCAATATAGATTTTGGATCGTAGTGAAAAATTCTATGAAACAAGAACACTTGCTTGGTGAAAGTTTTATGGAGGAACCACCAATTAGAAGAAGCTACATGGGAGCTTGAGGATATGATGAGGGAGAGGTATCCTCATCTGTTTGTTACAAAGTGAAGAATTTCGAGGGTGAAATTCATTTTTAAGGGGGGTAGAATGTAACACCCAAGAATTTTATGAGAAATATTTTGTTTTTACGTTATATAAATCATCAAAGTAACCTTTCGTTGTATGTAATCGCGACCTTCCTCGATAGCGTGTGTAGTAGGCAATACCGAGTTCCACTAAACAACGATATATTATTATAATATGATAAAATACCCGTTATGAATAGTATTAAATGAATTTTAAATTTTAAAACATTATTATTCATCTTACACATTTTCTAGAACATGGTAAGAGAACAAAATAATTTTTTGGGTAAAATAAGTATTTATAAAAAAATGCAGTTTTGCCGCCTTTTGATGGCGCACCCACATTAAATCTAGTTTTTTAACAGATTTATAAGTTAAATTTGAAAAAATAAAATTCTTCTTTTTAATCAGGATATAAAAATTTACTTTGGATAAATTATTTATATTTTTCTGATAACATTCATATTTTGATGAATAGTAAAAATACGGTAATTTTTAATTAAAACAACTTTTTTCATTGAGATAATTTATATGGTTAAATTATAATATTTAATGGTTTTAAAGTATAGATAGAATATATTTTTACGATTTAATATAATGTATGTCATTATCATTAATTTCACATTGAATTCATAGGTAAAAACATTTCAATCTTTGGCAATGTTTTAACTTCTAAACCCCGTTTTCTTAACAACGTGATTTATTTTAAATTAATTACTGAAACTCATATGTTTTGAATTTTGAAAAATGGATTCCATATTCAGAATCAGTGGGTCTAAATTATGTTAATAGGATACTTTTTATTTTTGGGCTTTATGAATAGTATCTACGGTAAATTTTATTTACCATAGTTAAAGGTAAATCAGGTAATTAAGGGTAAATATAAGATTATAAAATTACCCTAACACCTGCCAAAATCATATTGGATGACTAAACGTAGACCTATATCACCTAAGGGTCGGATTAGATTCATTTAATAGACGTTTGTCCATGAAAACAATTTAATTATTATTAAAACCAAAGAATGTAACAACATGTCACTTTCTTAAATCTTATAAGTATAATAATTTTAATTTGGTGATAAACTTAATGAAACATCGAACATGAATAGTCTCCAGAAATATAATACAATTATATACATCAGAGGAATTTATTTATAATTTTTAGGGATTAAATAATTATCATTAATTATGACACAATAGTGACGTTGAAATTATTTGTTTAATTAAAATATCAAATAAATGGTTTTAAAATATTAAAATAATTATTATATGCACTATTTAATGTGCTCCACTAATTTTGCAGATACATATGACATTTTATTAATCTATTAAAGCTTTTAGTTCGAACATATCCTCTATATAGTTTTTATTTAAATTCAAATAAATGAATAGTGTCAAAATTGACACTATTGTTATTTTATAAAAATAACATATTATAAAATTGTTTAAAAATCCCAAAAAATTTTAAAAATTATAAATTAAACTTTATATGGTCGAAAATTTCATAAAGTGTCAAATTATGGGAAATTAACAACACTTATGTAATTATTAATGATAATTTAAAATTTAGAATATTATTACCACAAATAAAATTAAATTAATAAATAAAAATAAATCAAGTTGGTAATGTTTAAAATAAATTCTTAACTTGTATAAATTTTATTGGTTGATTCGATTACAACCCTATCTCATCTAATCTTCGGATATGAGTCATTTTGGAAGTTTTTAAGTGGGGTTGGGATTTAATATAAACTAATATTTCTTATATTTCCAAAGGTGTCCCTCTCCTCCCTTATAAAAGGGAACCTCCTCCCTCCCCCCCTCACACCAATTTGAGCATTCAATCTCAGAAAAACCCTGCCCATTTCACTTCCCAAATTCCCTAGAATCATCCTAGAGGTTTTGGTATTCTTCAAAGACCAACCCTAGTGCCCTGAGAGGAGGTTAAGAAGAGGCGCGTCAAAAAAGAGGTAATATCCATTACCGATCCTTTCCAAATTCTTTCTTCTTCAACATCTTCTTCTTTAGTTGTTTCATTATGAAGTAATAATATCAGTATCACTCATATACGGATATGTTATTATAAGTATGAAACAACCCTATTTCAACTTCTATCCATCCTTTGGAAAACGAAATCACCGCGCGTGCATACGTACGGAATACCGTTTCCACACCGTGGTGTAATCTATTTTCCCCCACCACCTTACCTGGATGGGTATAATGGGGTAAATAATTACTATATATGATTATTGTAAAGTGATATTGATTCTGAAATAGTATACATACACTAAAATACAATTCCATGATCATGGGATCGATATCATCGCTCGTGCGTACGTACGGAATATCGTCTCCACGATGTGATGCGATTCGTTCTACATGATATTCATTGCATAATGATTATATAAATTAATTGAATGAATAAATATGATATATAGTACATTAATAGCATTCTGGAAATGATTTATCTATAACATAAAGGGAATAATAAGAATTTATTCGACAAAACACGCATAAGAACAAAAAGTTATAAACACCCGAATAACAAGTAGCAATGAAATATTACTACTACGAAGCTAAGAACATGACCATATATGATATCATAACAATAATTATGATTCTGGAATAAGTCAATAACATTATTTAAATCATTATACAGGAGGTTCAGACACTTACGAGGCAAATCAGACCTAAGGTAAGGGAAATATCACAATCTCATTTTTTATCCGAGATTGTTTATACATTAGTATTTACTGGGGTGTATTTTATCATCCAAATAAATGTTTCCTCAATATTTAATATTATTTCCATCCACCTAATTTTTTTTAAATCCAATTTTACCCTTCGGTGAGTTTTTAGTAAAGGATATGAAAGGAATCTTTTGTCGTTTTTCGTTTGAGGTACTTTTTGACTTTTCCGACAAAAGTACGAAGAATGTTTTTTTTAAACTTATACAGCATGAATGGATTTTTAAAACATGATTTCCAAGAAGCTTCCTTTGAAAGTTTTCGAGTATATTTTTAATCAACTTCTTTTAGTTTAGAATTGTACGACATGTTAAGAAAGGAAAAGTGTTTTTGAAGCACAAAGGATATTTTCATCAAGAATGGAGTTCAAGTGTTTTATCAAAATTATTTTCCATCTAAGATAATAAAGGGTTCTGTTTCTATCCCTATTATTACATAGATTTGATTATGTTGTGATGGAATTATATTTTTATGAATTCCTTTATCTTATATGAATTGTTTTATGATGTCACGATGTTTAAGATTCCCATTATTATTACATGGGTTATGCTATGATGTATGGTTTCTGATTTTGTGGCACACATAATAATGGTATCATTATTAGTTGGGTGGGACCTATATCTCCCTCCAATTCATTGGGTAAAGATTTTATATCTCATGAGATAGACATGGCTGGAATGACAGGTTAAATCGGTTCAGTGAAATAGGACTGAAACGAGGAGTGAACTCGGTTCAGAAATGGACTTTGTCCACTAAGATAGTCTTGGAAATGAGTCTTTACTAAAAAGAATTGTTTCTCTATGATTATGTGTGTATGACACAAAGTTTCATGTTTTAAGTTATGATTATTGGGATTACATTTCACTTCTATGATTTATCCCATAATATTAAATTATGATTTCTTTTGCAGGTTAAGATTTCCAAAAATTTTGTTCTTATGTATATGATGTGGTTGATATTTCTTTTGTTTACCCTTACTGAGCATTTGAGCTCCCCTTTTGTATGTTTTATTTCCCTAGGTCAGGAAGAAGGTTATTAAGTCGGATATGCCAAAAAGGGACTCTAGATATGATGAAATAAATGGGAGGCAAAGTAGATGCTTTAAGAACCAGTTGTTTATGTTTCCCAGTTTCTAAAGACTCTATACCGATACGGTCCTTTCCTGGTTTTGTTATATGTTTTTAATAAGTGTGATTAAATTCTAAAGTAATGACAATGTATGTAATGTATGGGTCGTTATAGTACCTATTCTCCCTCGTCAGATTCCAATTCAAATTTTTCTTTTGAAATCTGCATCATATAATCATACAATTCTTGATTATCCTTGAGTACTTATTCAAATATTTGATCAAACCATCACTTATCATGATATTATGCTACATTGAGGTGATCAAATTTTACATAAATTGTTTTTATATATATATTGAAATAGTAAAAAATAATTAAGACACTGCATACGAAGCCTTGTGATTGCCTTCTTTATAGGTTCATTATTAACTAATTTTCACATGTTTCTAGAAATGTGTGTGATGTAATACCGATGATTTTCATTTGGGGTCCCCAATTATCAGTATATGCATTTATTGACACATTGATTTCTTGATATTGAACAGATATCAAACACACACCCCAAATGTGGGTGATATAGTTTATGATTTATTCCCAAAATCAACTCCTCGATTCATAGTTTTCCGAATTCATAATGAAAAATGAATGTGAAAGAGGTTAATGGTTTCCATCTTTGATTTCCGAAATCAACAATACACCCTTGTATTTCTTATATATAAATGATTCATCAATTTATATGAATTGTTTCCTAAAATTTGATGCCTTAATATAGGGGAGTAATACCCAAACAAAATTATGAAATTCAACATGATAGTGATATAGTATGTTATATTGTGAAACATGTCGATTTTTATAATGATGGAAGATAATTTTTGGGTCTATGTAGGGCTACCAATTGTGGAAACACCTAATACGTGTCATCCCAGTAACCATAAAACTTCAAAATGGCCTTCTGTTTTTTCATCTAAGAATTATTATAGAAAATGTTATAACTGAAATTTTGTTGTTTCCAGTCTTGAACAAGGGATACATGAACATCTTGTAAGGTCTTATTTATCTCAACGACAAGATATTAAAAAAATTCAGCATCCAATTATGTATGATCTTTTATTATTTTTGGCTAAACATATGTATGAGCTGCCAAAATATTAAAAATTATCCAACCTCCCAATTAAATTTTTATAATCTCCCTCAAGATAAATCAAAAATCATCCCCATATTTATCACACCTTATGATGTATTTTTTATGGATTTATTTCGGAACTAAATATCTATTGTGCCTCATTGTATGAAATCATTTTAGAAAGTTTTCACTTCATCTTTATTTGGAAAATCCATTCTAACTTATAATTTATTGTCCATTTTAACTATAAATATCCAATAAAACTATAGTAAACTCAATTTTAATTGGGAGAACATTGTTGTGCAATTCAAGAAAACAGTCCATTTCATCTTAACAAGATGCAAAGAGTGATGGATGATTTATTGTGGAATGAGGTTGTTGTAAAACTACTATATAACTAACCTTTTCGTTTTACGACATTCATACATGATTTAATGACCTAAAATTAAATTTAATACTACCCTAAATGTCATGAATTATAGTGTCTTTTGAAATTATGTAAATTTAATTACAACATTAAACATGAAAAAACAACATATTTATTAGAAACTTCTATAAAATTAACATGCTTAAAGCTGCATGGGATATCATTAAGAAAATACATAAAAAGGGGTGAGTATTACATTCTAGTAAGGGTGTAAAATGGAACAACATGAATATAATAATAAATATTTTGAAATACATGTTAATGAGGCATAAAGGAACATGAATCATAAATCATGATATAGCACGATAAACTTAACATGGAATGTGGAACCAACTCAAAATATTGTATCATAGCTCAATGCTAACCATCCATGACAAGATGGTGGAAAATTACCAAAAAGGAATTAGGTAAGCCCATATCCCAACATTTCTTATCATGATACTAAACAATTCCTAATGGATTGGAGGACTATTTAATTTAGGCCCATCCATCACTTTTATTTCTTTCCCATGTTTAAGTGTGCCACATAGATCATAAAACATGGATTCATTCACCATCATAATTTATTCCATGATCAAGGAGTGTGTAATAAATAAATTTATGACCTAAATAAAATTTTATATGTTTACAAAAGTGAACAGCCATTGATAGGTAATGGGTATGGTATCTACTACATAATTCTTTTGGAATGGAAATTTATAGTGCAATTTTGGCAGCCTAACGACAGGACATAAAAATTCATTAAAAGGTTTGATGGGAGATACATGGGTATATCGTCATATATACATGAAATATAAAGTAATAGGATCATATAAATACATTTCCCAACATATTTAATTTGAAAATAGAAGGCATAACAAAATAAAGAAGCTTGATGGAAGGGGTGGAGTGGAATAACTCTTACGAAATTTCGAAATGGTAATAGGTGTACATGGGAGGGATTAATGAGAGATAATGGGGTATCTAATAATTAAAACCTAATAATGGAAGTATTGGGGAGGTTAAAAAATGTACCCCATAATTTTTAATTGAAAATAAAAGAGTGTCACAAAATAAGGAAACTTGGATAAAAATAAGAAAGGAAAGAACCCTTACTTGAGTGTGTGACTTCAAAATCATGAAGAGGGTATTATTAAGAGATTGAGGTGCCTCAAGGGGATTCAAGAGAGGGTAAGGAAAATTAAATACGCGCTAAAACGATTTTTAATGAAGATAATTGAGATCATGTGTGGGTTTATATAGGAAATGAGAGGGGAATTTTTTAATATTCCACAAACATAGGTTTTAGAATCTATATAATTAAATACTCAAATCCACAAACCTTCCAATGATTTTTTCCCATGATTTTTTCCAAATATGGTAGGATTTAATTTTTTATTTGTAATAGGGAATAATATATTAAAATATTATTCTATCTTAGGATGAGGTGAGTTTCATTATTAAATTAATGAATTTGAAATCATAAAATATTATATTCATTTTGGAGTATTTATAAGGGGGTTATAAATATAATCTAATTATATTAAAATAAAAATATTTCATTGGTAAGACATATTTTGGGAATATAATACACATTATAGTATTTATTACATCATTTTTGGGTTATTATGATGTCGTAAAACACACATTAAATCTATACGGTACTTAAATTTTTACCCAAATATTAACCTCTCTAAAAAAATTGAAAATTTTACTATTGAATAATTTTGACGTTACGAGGACATATATACTATTTATTTATATAAATAATTTTCTAAATATGTTCATATTAACTTTTAAAATAAGATTTTACATTTATTTAAAAATGTTGTGTTTTTTTTACAATAATGGTTTTTGAACCCTTAAAAAAGTACATTTCACATCATAAAAGTTACACGACCATTTACAATTAATAATCCTTAAATAATAATATTAATTTTTTGAAAACTATTTATTTCAAAAATCCATTAATTAATAAAAATATCCCCTTTAATTGAATTTGAATATTACTCGAAAATACACTTTAAACTAATTTAATAAAAACAAAAATAATTTAAAATAAAAATTAAACTGAAAATATATACACTGTTATATAATATACATATTAAAATTATTAAGGTCTTGATACATATAACATTATTACACAATTGTATTACCTAACATTATGGGGTGTGACTGTGAGATTATCATGGGGTTGTTAGGAGAACATGGTTTCGGTCAGGATCTCGATGATATTGAACTTCTCCCGTAAACGGTTTAGTTCATGCTTATGTCATTCGACCTCAACGGGGGATTGGTCTAGGTAAATTCCCATAGATGATATCTCCCTTGAACGCTCTAGAAAATGGACATTATAGGCCACATTACTACTTGTTGAGGTCATCACTTTTTCTTAGTCATTTGGATTTGTTGAATCCCTATATTCATAATAATCATGTTATCACTACTTATTAATGTTATTTTAAATCCAAAAACATTATACGAATGAATTTCATGTGTTTTATGAAACCATTTTACAAAATAATACATTTAATTAAATCAAAGGGGAAATTTAACTTAAACCAATTTGGGTCATTACAATCTTCCCCCCATAAAAAATTTTACCCTAAATAAATTCATTACCCACATTAAAATGGATCAGGGTAACATTGTTTCATCACCTCTTTCAGATCCCACATTAGTTCTTCAAACTTGTGATATATCCACAATACTTTGACCAGGTGCATTGCCTTATTTTTAAGAACATTGTCTCTATGATCTAAATACTTCACTGGTTTCTCCTCATAAGAGAGGTCATTCTAAAATGGTACCCTTTTAGTATTGAGTACATATGAATGGTATGGTATGTACATTCTAAAGTGGGATACATGGAATACATCATGTACATTAAATAGGTTAGGATGGAGTGCAAGTCAGTGTTTCACCAATCTGATGTGATCAAGGATCACAAAGAGGATGATGTATCTGGGAAAAAGCATTAACTTATTCAAAAATCTCATCACATTCCTCCATTGAGATATGAAAAGGAATACCATGTCTCCAACATCAAACTCTATGTCTCATCAATGATTCCTAGTATAGCTCTTATTTCGACTCTAAACAACCTTTGAAGTGCTACTAAATATTCTTAACCATATCCACCATTACCTATAACATTTCAGGACCTAGTATTTTTCATTTCCCAACATCATCCTAGAATGTAGGTGTTCTACACCTCTTCCCATAAAGAGATTCATAGGGAGACATTGGGATTCTTCAGTGGAAACTGTTGTTGTTAGTGGAATTAACTAAAGGAAGATGTTGATTACATCCATCTTTGAAGTTCACTAAACATTCTCTCAACATGTCCTCAAGTGTCCAGACAGTCCTCTCAAAGTGGTCTTTGGTTTGAGGGTGGTAGGATATGATGAATTTTAAATCAGTATTAAAAGCATGTTAGAGAACCCTCCAGATCATAGAGTTGAATCCTAGATCTCGATCAGATACAATTGTTCTTGGTATAACATGAAGCCTCACCACATATCTAATGTATATCAGTGAAAGTTGATCCAATGATAATTTTTCTCAAATTACAATGAAGTTTCCAGTCATTGTATGATGATACACCATGAACAAGATAGCATTGTTTCCCCGAGATGTCTTAGGATGCCTATTGAAAATGTCCATGGTGATGTTTCCCGATTTTCAAAAAGGTATCGGTAATGGTTGCATAATCCCATTTGATTTTCCAACTATACCTTCATTTACTGACATACAATATATCTTGATTTATATTATGTGATCTATTTGTTCATATTTTCTCACCTACAGGGTTCTCGAAGATCTCGATACATCTTTGTGATTCCTGGATGGATAGAGAATGATGAGCTATGTGCATCATCGAACATCTCTTTCATTAACTCAAGATTTGATGATATACATAGTCTGACCCAAATATTACCACACCTTATTCATTATCATTAAACTCTGAGGATTTCCCTTCAATAATAGTTTCCACTTTCTTTGGAATTCCTATGTTATCTCTTTGACCATATTTTAACCTGTCCATAAGAGATTTTTGATCATTTATATGTGAAATGATTGACGATGTTCCTTCTTTTATGATTCCCATGTACATCCTCTCCATGTATAAGAAGATCTGATCCTTATTAATTCCAATATATGAAAGACTTTTTTGATCCTTTCTACTTAGAGAATCTACCACTTTATTTTATTTTCCTAGATATTAGTGAATTGAGAAGTGACAGTCTTTGATCACCTCTAACCATCTTTATTAGAACCTATTCAACTGTTTCTAAGTGAATATATTATTGAGGATTATTTGATCTGTATATATTTCACACATCACCCTAAGGAGTTAATGTTTCCAAATTTTAAATGAGAATATCACTATAGCCAACTCTAGATCATGTGTTGTATAGTTCTCCTCATGAACTTCCAACTACCTTGAATAATAGGAAATGACTTTGTCATTTTTCATCAACACACAACCCAATACCCTCTTCAAAGCATCAATAAATACGACAAAAATATATCCACTTTTGGGTAGTGTGGGAAAGGTTGCAGTGATAAGACTCATTATTAAACTCCTTGAATCTCACTTCACATTCATCATTACAAGAAAACATGATTCCCTTCCAATTTATCATGGTAAGAGTGTTTTAAAATCAAAAGAAATTTCTCAAAAATCGACGATAATAACTAGATAATCCATGTAAACTATGTATATCAATCATAGATATTTTCCTATTCCATGCTTAAATTTCCTCAATGTTTGAAGGGTTCATAGATGTCCCACTTATTTTTATGATATTCACCAAGAAAGAGACTTCCTTCAACTAGAACTCACATTTTATAAACATGTAATAAAGCTTTTCCATTCCCAAGGTCTTTAGAACAGTACATATAATCTCCTTATTATTTTTCTTACATTTGATGTATTTTATAATATCATCAATAAAGAATACCGACAATTTGTTGAGGTAATCTCTAAAGACCCAATACATCAAGTCCATAAATATTTATGGAGAATTAGTGCATCTGAAATGCATTACTATGAATTCATAGTGCCCGTACCTTATACAAAAAAACACTCTTGGGGATATCCTCCTTCTTGACCCTAAGATGGTAATATTCCATCCACATATCCACCTTTGAAAATTATTGTGCTCCATGTAGAAGATCGAACAAATAATAAATTTTTTTTCGAGGATACTTGTTTTTTATCATGACCTTGTTGATATAATGATAAAAAAATGCAAAGGCACATTAAACACCCCTTCTTTTTACTTAAGATGACTGGTGCACCGTATGATGTAGAACTTGGGCATATGAAACCATTATCCAGATTCTCTTGTAGTTGTTTCTTCACCTTCTAAAGTTTATCAACAATCATTCTATTTGGAGTATTGGATAATGGTAACTCCCCAAGCATGATCTCGATTGAAAATGTCACCTCTTGGCTAGGAGAAAGACTGAGAAATTACTCAGGAAACATATAATAATATTCCCTCACAATGGGAATGTCTTTGAGAATTATTATTTCATCAGAATCAATCATTGGATCTAGATACACTCGCTCATTGGGTAATAATATCCATGCTTAAGATGATGGTGCTAAAGAAGATTAATCTATTTCTTGAATTTGTATATAATTGGCGGATGATTCACAAAATGAAGAGTGATTTCCTTATCTTGGAAATTTACATTGGCTCTATATAGGTAAATCCAATAAATTCATAGAATTTCATAAAATTCCACTAAAGGGAATATAACAAGGTTCACTGGGAAGTTCATCCCATAAATTATGATAGGGGAGGAGTTATATACTTGGGATCAAATAATTTAACCATTTTCAATTTTCAATGACAACTCCACCTTCATGAATTATCATGGTGATTTAATAGTTATACTAATCATTCTTGATATAAAATAATGCATAGAACAAGAATCAAAAAGTATGTTTCCCATTCTTGAATGAATTACTAGTGTATCGATCACTACTTCATTAATGGAATTCAATTCGGTAGTTATGATGGAGAACACAATCTCTTTATTCCATGGAGGTTGTTGGTTGCCTAAAAAAACCATTGGATTAGTGAATTGTATTCATAAATTCCTTGGTTCCTTGTACTTGTAGCATTGAACAATGCGATCTGGGTTTACAAGAGCATTCCTTTCTTTTGTTGCAGTAACATATTTTTCATGCAGGAAATTGCTGGCTGGGTTCCCTTCTTTCCCACACCTAATTCATTCCACTTCCCCTTCAGGAAAATTATAGGGTTCTTCTTTCCACACCCTGGAGCGTGGGATGTAGAAATTTCATGGAACTATTAGCTCTCTGTATTGGATCACTAGAATTTAACTCCACCTTCCGCTTCTCTTCCCCATGACAGCCCTGAGATTCACCGATCTCTATTTTATCTTTGAGGGAACATCTAAAAATTCCCTTATATCTATCAATGACATGGATCACTAGGTATTTCCATAGGCTAGGTTTTAGCCCACCAAATAATTAGTCAACCCTACATTTTTGGGTAATGACCATTCCAGAGGCATATTGTGCAAGCCTTGTGAGGTTTTCCTCGTATGATCAGATAGATTTGTGGTATTTTTTTCTTGAGCTAAAGGAAATCCATTTCCATCTTAAGTCAAAGGGTTTGAGGGAAATATTTATTGAAAAACATTCTCTAGAAATCCTTACTTCCCGTCACTTTGATCTCATCCTTAGGATTCATATTTTTAATCAAAGTCCACCATTCATCCGATTTACCATCCATACGATAGGAATCTAGAGGAAACATCTCTTGTTCAGATTATTGAGGGATGGAGAAGATCTTATCAATGGAGTTGATCAATTGTTCTATGATTGAATGATCAGATGATCCATTGAATATAGGAGATCATTGTCTCATAAAGCTCTCGATTACAACTTGTTATTTCTTCAGGGGGGGGGGGGGTTGGTCACTCCTCTTGATCCAGGTTTCTATTAAAAGTTGTGTTAACCAATAGTGTATCATGAAAATATTTGTGATTCCTTCTCCAATCATACTGGGCATCTAATTGGGGCAGTCATTACATTGATCATTGCATCAGTTGTTTTCTTGATTCATCCTATTACCATTCATTGGATAGAATAAAATGAAAAATTCAGGGTCAATATTTTTAACTATTAAACACATAAATGGGAATCTGATGAAATTAAAAGGATAATTATAAATTACATTTTTACCTTAACTTAAAAATTTTGAGGCTTCAATCTAAATTATCCATTATTTACTTCCTAATGTATATTCTTATGGGATTTGTTTTCATTTAATAATGGATTACACTAATCGTATGACTATTAACCAATCATATCCCCTAGGAGTGTCAAACTAGTAGTGCAACAAGGCTCATTTTCATGAACCAGTTCCCATTTGAGTATAGCTCAAAGCGGTGCTTTCAGGTTTTACCCCTAGATACATCCATGCCAGAGCCACATACACTTGTTGGTATCCATATTGGGATTTATTTTATTTATAAACCACTTACCCTATACACACCAAATTTACGGATGTTTTTATTATACATAGTATTTTTCTTAAGTCTTTCACTAGAGTTTTATAATCATAATCACAAAAATAACTAAATATTCTTCTAATACTGACAATAATAACCCAATTATTTTTATTACATTCATACATGATTTAATTCAAAAATATTACTCTTAATAAAACCAAAAATATCGAGAATAATAGTGTCTTTGGGAATTAGGTATAATTTCATACAACTTTAAACCAAAAAAACAATATCTTTATTGAATTTTTTTAATATGATTGTGCTTAAAACCACATGGGATATCCAGAGGTAGATACATAAGAAATTAGTAATCTATAAAGCCCGACAAGGGAGTAAACATGTCTTAAAATAAAGATAATAATACATATTAGTAAAGGCATATCAATGAGGTATAGAGTAATATGATTCATAAAGAATGATATAGTATGATATAATTGACATAGAATTGTAGAAATAACTTAAAACACTACATCATAGGTCAAGGATAAACTATGAAGAAATAATAGTGGAAAATTACCATAAATTAATCTGGTAAACCCCTTTCCGAACATGATGTATCATGATACTAAACATTACCTAATGCATTGGAGCACTATATAATTTCGGGTTCACCCATTACTTTCATTTCATTCTCATGCTAAAGTGTGCCAAATAGACCATAAAACATGGATTATTTCATCATAATAATTTATTAAACGATAAAAGAGTGTGGAATAAATACATTTAGGTCCTAAATAAAAAGGTATATGTTCATAAATGTGAACACCCTTGATAGGTAAACGGAATGGTATTCACTAAACAGTTGATCTGGAATGGAAATTCACAGAGCAATTACAGCAACCTAACGATGTCACATAAAAATTTATAAAAAGGGTTGAGGATAAGGAAATGGGTATCTTATCAAATATAAATGAAATGTAAATTAATAGGTTCATATAAAAACATGTCTCAACATACGGAATATGGAAATAGTAGGTCTAATATAATAAAGAATCCTGAAGAAAGAGGAAGAATGGAATAACTCTTACAAAACTTCAACACAGTAATATGTGTACATTTGAGGGATTAATTAGAAGGGTACATAATGATTAAATCGTAATCCAATAAGTATGGTGGAGGTTATAAAATAGACCTCATAATTTTTAATTGAAAATAAATTGTGGTAACAAAATAAAGAAATTTCGATAAAATGAGTAAGGGAGCAACCCTTACTTGAGTGAGTTACTTCACAAGTATGAAGAAGGGATTCATGGGAGCTTGGAATGACATGGGAAGATTATAGAGATGGGAGGATAGATTAAAGACATGCTACAAGGATTTCTAGTGAAGAGAAATGAGACCTTGGGTGGGTTTATATAGGAAATGAGAGGGGAATTCCTTAATATTTCACAAACATATGTTTTGGAATATATATAATTCAATATTAAAATCCATAGAAACTTCCCATGGGTTTTTCCATGGTATTTTCTAAATATTGTAGTATTTAATTATTTTATTAAGAAAAATATTATCCTTTCTTATGTGGAGGTCAGTCACATTATTAAAGAAATAAATTTAAAATTATAAAATATATTACACATTTGGGAGGATTAATAAGGGAATTGTAAAAATAATAAAATTAACTTAAAAGCATTATTTTAATTTTAAAACATATATTTGGATGATAATACTCATTATAGTATTTAGTACATCATTTTTTGGTCATTATGATGTCAGAAAACAAAAAATATATTTATATGATATTTAATTTTTTACCCGAAAATTCACTGTATGATAATATCGACATTTTGATTTCAAATATACTATGAATTTTACCTAAATTATTTTCTAAATATGTTCATTTTTACTTTTAAAATAAGATTCGACATTTATTGTAGAATGTCGAGTTTTTTGACAATAAAATTTTTTGAACCCTTATAAAAATTACATTTCACTTCATAACAATTACAGGACCATTTAAAATTAATAATAATTTTTTATTAAAAACATATTTTCAAAAAATACATTAATTCACAAAAATAAACCCCTTAATTGAATTTTAATATTACCTAAAAATTAAATTTTTATTTAATTGAATCAAATCCAAAAATAATTTAAAATAAAAAATTAAATTGAAAATATATACATTATTATATAACATAAATATCCAAATTATTAAGGTCTTGATACATATTCCTTTGTGACACCAACATTTTCCCTAATATTAAGGTGTGCGATGGTGAGATTATCATGGGGTCAATCGGTGAGCATGGTTTCGGTCGAGATCTCGATGAGCTTGATCTTCTCCGATAAATGGTTTCTCTCAGTCTTAATTTAGTGGATCTCATCATTAGATTTATCATAGAAAAATCCCAAATATGATATCTCCCTCATAATCTATGATAAGTGGACTTCATAGGGAATGATTCAACTTGTGAGGCCATCACATCCATTGTCGAGTCAATTAGATTTGTTAAATCCTCATATTTATACTAATCATGTGAGCACGACTTAATAGATATATTAACAATGATAAAATTCATTAACGGTATTTTAAAACAAAAAATAAAATAAAATTAAGGAAGTTCATTTTTTTATATAACCATTTTATAAAATAATAACATATCTTAGATGTTATTATATATTTCATTAGAATAATGAATGATTTTAAATATTCCAAAGTTATGTACATATAATTTGAAGATTTAATTATTCTATCACTTAAAAATAATAAGTATTTTACTTCACTTATGATGTAATAATCATATCATCCCAACTTTGTACTATTTAAAAATGTTAGGGTATTTTTTTTAAATCATTCATTTTTTATTCAATGTTTTTTTCTTATCTATTTCACATTATCTGATAAGAATTTCCATTTTATCATTGATAGTTAAATAGATTTTTTTTGTGTATTATCTTCTTTTCACCTCAGTTTTGAAAAAATTCTAGGAATACTATTGAGAATGGTGGTTGTCCATATAATTTTTAGATACTAACATTTTAGAACATCTTTTAAAATATTAAAATATCATGTTAATGTTTTATAATACAATTTTAATCAATATTAATAGTATTTTAGTAGTTTATAAATAAAATATTATTCATTTAAATGATATACCCCAGGATTGTCAAACCGGGTATGTATCAAGGCCCATTTTCGTGTACCAGTTCCTGATTAAGTATACCTCAATGAGGTATTTTTAGGTTTTACCCTTAGGAACATCTATATTTGAGCCACAGTTTTTTGAAGTATCTAAATTGTGATTTGATTTCATAGATTTCCATATAATATTTATGAAACCAATATTTTGGTTTGATTATTGATATTTCGAAAAATGAAACTAATGTTTTCTAGTACAATATTTACCTTTCTTAAATGTTTGTTCAATGTTTTTTAAAGAGAGTGTGATTTATCTAAAACATATTCACCATTAGTTATCATTCCATAACTATCCCTTACTCATTCCATAATTAGTATTTAATAATTAATTAATCATCACTTAAACATTACTTAATCATTAAATAATCATTACTTAATCCATACTTAATCCTTACTTAATCATTATATAATCCTACCTTTATCATTTCATAATCATTGCTTAATCATTTCTGAAGCAATCACGAATCATTAATTAATCATTACATAATCATTACTTAATCCTACATTAATCCTACTTTAATGTTCCTATAATCATTACTCATTCATTGTTCAATCATTCATTAATCATTAATTAATCATTAACTACTCTTTACTAAATCATAACTTAATCATTTCTTAATCCTACCTTTATTATTCATTAACCATTTGTTAAAAATTACTTAATCATTACTAAATAATTATTAAATTCTTCCTTAATAAATCCATAATCCTTTTTAACCATTCAATAATCATTAATTAATCGTTCCTTAATCATTACATAATCATAACATAATCAATCCTTAGTCATTAATTAGTAACCATTATTCATTACTTACTCGTTACTTAATCCTACATTAATCATTCCTTAATTATTATTTAATGATAATTTATTCACTATTTAATCATTCCTTAATAATTATTTAATCATTATTTATATTATTCAATCATTAAGTAATCGTTATTTAAACATTACTAAATGATTATTTAATCATTACTTAATCATTAGTTAATTATAACATCAACTTTAGTTAGACATATTATAATTATTACTTAATAACTCATTAATCATTAGTCAATCCTTCATTGATCAGGTCAGGGTTTTTATGGAAATATGTGTTTATAGATGGACTACTGATGAAGACAATGACAATGATGAGTTAGGAGGTGGAAATCCCGGGTGGGTGATGAAGATGGGGAGTCTAGCGGCATGAGTCTGAGTTGGGTGATTCTGATTGGTAGTTTGGAGGTAGTGGGTTTTTGTAAGGGGATAAGGTAATGGTGATAGTGACTTTAGAGTGGGAGGATGATGAAGGTGATAGAGATCAAGAAACAATTATAGAGAATTTATAGGTGGGTAGGTCGTCTGGATGATGGAAGTATGTGACAACGATGATGAGTCAGGAGTGAGAGGCTATGGTGGGTGAATCAGATAAAAGATGAGTTTGGTGGAGTGTTTTTTCCATGATGTAGTAATGTTGGATAGTAGATGTGGATCTTCATCCAATCTATAAGTTGGAGGTATATGATATTTGATGATTGATGGTTCAGTGATTTTCTTTAGTTTGGAGGGGGAGTTCAGTTGAGGGCATGCGTGGTCTTGGATCATGAGGAAATGTGTGTGATGTAGGATGCAAATTCGATGATAGGCATTAGAATATGATAATTTTTAAATTAAAGGTGATGTTTAAAATAAGTATTTACAGGCACTAATTTATATAAAATATGGATTTTTAAATTTCACATATCCTACAAGATGAACCATATCCGGGTATGTTTAATCACATTGTTTTGTTTCTCATGAATTTTATAAATCCAAGACCATTTTCAATACATTTTTTTCTTAACCCAAAATCCCCCTAACCTACATTATTCCCAATTGGCCCATGGTTCTGTGGCCCAATTCCCACTACCAATGGAAACATAATCAAACAAAAGGCATGATTGGTTTCAAAATGATATATTCAAAAAAATGAGTGGATTTTGTTGAGGTGTTTTTACCAATTTCCAAACCTGACACAATATGTTTCAATCTTTTTTTAGTATCTATCTGAGGATAATAAGTGCATCTTATAGATGTTAAGTCCATAATTCTAAATAGAGAATTAGATAATGATGTTTATATGACCCGACAAGTGGTTTTTCTTATGAATAATCATGAGCATAAAATATATATAATGACTACATCACCCTATGTTATTTGGAAGGTTCTATGAGAATAGAATACCTAGCTAGATAGGAGTCTCAAATACCCTAGTTTCAAAAGGATATCAATGTGTTCAAAGAGGATATGATTACTGAATTTGATATGATTGATTTACATTTTCTATATTATTATATTGGTAATAAAGTGAAGCTTTTAGAAGATAGGAACACACTCAAACAAAATACATGTTCCAAGAAGGTGCTACTCCAATTATCCATGACTGAGTGTATTAAAACATCATATTCCATGGTATCCAAGATGCACTTGGACAAAAATAATGATGAAAATATAGCGTACACCACAAAATATCTGTAATTCATTTGTTTCATAAGTTACCTACTCCATGATAGGATTAATCTTTCATACACTATTGGGATGGTAAACAGATTCATGGAGTGGCCTGCTATAATGCATCATAAGGATGGGAATAAGATTCTATGGTATCATAAGAGGAAAATATTTTATGGATTTTTTATACAAAGGTTATCTCTGAATGGGAACTTGTTTTGATACACATATTGTAAATTTGATGTTGACATGGATGAAAGGAGACGTACCAAAGGTATGGAATTTTATTTAAATGAAAATCTAGTGTTATATATTTTAGTGATATAAAAAACAGTTTCATTTTCATTCTATGAAGATGAGATGATAGTATCTATTATTGTGTCATGTCTAGAATTATGTCTAAGAAACATGGTAGGACAAATTATAAAAAACAAAACTAATTCAATGAATATATTTATCAATATCAAATATTATATATCCATAAAAAAGAACATGATATTTCATAGTCGTAGTAAACTCATAGGAACATGATTTCATTTTATTTCAAATTGTTTTGAGTGTTGATTGATTTTTGTTTAATTTTTCATCATAAGAGTATAGTGTGTAGAAAGATTAACAAAGGCACATCAAATATTTAATCTACTAGTAATGAGACATTTGTTGGGTATTCATAACATGGATATAAATATATGGGGGGGAGTGTTTTCTATTATTTTATCATTTATTAATTAGTTTAGAATGAATAAAATATATCATCATAAATAAATTTTTTATCATGGAATAATTATTATTCACATCTCAAAAAATAGTGGCCTTACCCTCATAAATTCAATTTATTAAAATGCCTATAATTTTTTTGCATTAATTTTTTTATTCGATTTATTAATTTTCTAAAAATTTATAGAAACTTTTGATGAAATAATTGTACACGAAAATTAAAATTTTATCTATGTTCATCTACTTAGTTATTATTCTATATGCGGTATATTATTTTTCATCTCCTATTATCATGTTAGTTATCGAATGGTAGTGTTCAAGTAGGTGAGGTGTTATACATTATGAGAATTTCCCCCCTATTATTAAATATGAAAGAAGTATTATTTTCAGATAACCCATATGTGTGGAATCTTCTTAGTTCTACTTTAATTTAATCCTTCACTAGCTTCTACAAGATGATGAATTCTTAAATCCCAACATTTCATTTTCATAATTAATTCTATCAAACATGAGTCATGTTCTGGAGGCATTCTAACTATTCAAGTGGTTGTTCATAACATCATTCCCACATAATCTATCCATCACATAACAGTTTTTTAGGTAGGATAATAAACATAGAAGAGATTATTTACTCACACTAATTTCTCACAAAGCTAAATTCATCTATAAAAATTCATGTAAATGAATCATCCAATAAGAAAGTTTCCATGTATCCAAATTCCTCTAAATGAACTAAACACACAATGTAATAGGAAATCTAATATATTCTTGACATTATATTATTTTATTAATTTCAAGGCCCTCTAAATAGTAGATTTCTCATTTATTATAAAAAGACATATATTAAGATAATTTCATGGGATTTCCAATAGATAAGGTATAAATTAAAAATTACTTATGTTTTTTAATATATAATCTAAAAATAGTATCAATTTAAAATATGCAAGATTATAAATAAATTATGTAGACATCAGTAAATTTTTAGAGCACCTAAATGGATATTTCAGCCTTCCCTATACAGAGATATTGGATATCCAATGAAATAATAAGTGTGCTATTCTATGAGATATAATTCAATATATCATATAAAAATAGTAGAAATCCTAACTTGGAAACTATAAAAATAATAAACTAACACATCGACTTCAGTAAAAAATGTGATTGTCAAAAAACTTATTCCACCATTACTATTGTTAAGTATAACATATATAATCATTATTGTTTTATAATAAAATAGGGTTTTTGAATTTCAAGTAAAAAAACTAATGATATAACAAAAAAACATTAGAAAATGAAATATGAATATTCATTAGAAATTGAAATACAAAAATTTAAAAAATGCATGAAAAAATATTGAAAAAATAATTTAAAACATATAATTTGTAGCATGTAAAATAATTATAAAAAAATAGTAATTTCAACGAAGAAACCAAAATTTTTTCCTTTTAATAATTTAGAAAAAATGGATTGGAAATTAAATTAAATTAAATATTTTTTAATAAATTATTTATCTTATTTAAATATATTTTGGGTTGAGATAATGTTTTTAAAATTTATTAGAACATTATTTCATAATTACAATGATTTAAATAATTCATTTTCTAATTAAAATTTTTATATGTTATTCACCTAAAGATTTCATGTTTTCATAAAATTTCTATGAAAATAACCTTATATTTTTTGATATGATTATAAAAAAATAACATTTATTTTATAAAAATATTTTTCTAACATAGAAATACAATTAAATATTTTAATAATATATGTAAATATACGATTAATTAAAAATTTAATATTATACTTTATATTAGTTTCCTAGTTTGATTAGTATTATAATATTTATATTTAGTTAATTTATTCATTTTTTATGTTAGTTAAATGTCATATTAATATTCTAATGGTCATGTTATTATTATAATAGTTATATTTCTATTCTAATGGCCTTAATACTATTATAAAAGTTTTCATTACTATACCTATGGTCATATTTTCTTTATACATCATATAATCCCTCTCATTTCCTCTATTATTTAATCACTTAGTTTCCTATCAATGTTTTATCCATACTTTAAAAGATTGAAATTATACTTCTAATGATTTTGTTGTAACTTAGGACACCTTGATGGGGGGGGGGAATCTTCGTGTTACCAAATCTAAACTCATTATCCTTGGTCCTATCAATGTTGTCCATGTTCCCATATTAGGGATGACACTATTCAATATATCTATTTATCTAATTCAACCATATCATATATTATTCACATGTGAAAAAAACATATAGGGACAAATTTATTTTACTTAGTTGACCCAAAATGAAATATATTTAATGATTGTACACTCATTACTATGATACTATAATAAACAAATCCACTATAATCTTTATTTTTGTGGATATAAGATTTTGATGAAGAAACTACTCACTAAGGCTCACTTGATGTATAATGTAGGTTATATAACTTATCACTAAGGATCCCTACATGTAGAATAGATTAAATAATAATTTACTACTTCCAATGTGTTACGACCTTATCCTCTATTATGAACAACTCTAAAATATAGCAGTTTATTGAATTGACAGTCCCTTCTCTGTTTACTGACATGATTTTCCTTCTCTGATCAGAATGTTTACCTAATGTAAACATCATTATAATTTTATAGGTGAATCAAAAATGTATTCCTAATGCTGATCTCCATCCCATAACCAAATATGTTCAACTCCCTATTATAAGTGTTGACATAATGTCTTCTTAAAACCTTTTACACTATAAAAGTATTAAAATATAATAATTACAACATTGGAGTTATCTATAACATATTCTTATAGTTCTCAATCAAATAATCTATATGTATCCATGATGATCCACCACAATCCAATATTCTATTATACTTATAATTGATCTTCAACATAACCTCATTTAGTAAATACTCAGACCACTTTAATTTAGGCATTCAATGAATCCCATAACACATGCCACATTCCTTAGTTTCCTTTTCTATTATCTAAAATTTATACCTTTACTCTATAATCTATTTTTTTAAATGTAACGATTTCCAATATTTTATATATATTTTTGATTTGAAATTCTAAATTAATTCTTTATCAAAATAAAAAATTCATCGACTTTAAATCCATCCATTGGATATCTTTAATTTTATTTCCAACACAGATATTCAAATGGGTAGTTAATAGTCATCCTAAAAACTATCAACTATTCATTTTAATTACATGTTCTAAAAACAATTTGATTTCTTAGGATTTAATCAATCATGACATGACAACTTCCATTATATCATGATAGGATGGCTCCTAATTCAACATCTGAATGCATCACTACTTAGAATAGATCTTCACAACATAAACATGATTTAAAGTTAAAAATATCCCAAATCTTTAATACCATTAACATCCTTAAATTTTAATGTTATAAAAAATTTGGAGCATTCCCTTTTAATCAAAAAATTACCTTTAAATTGTGATATGAAAACATCAATGAACAATTGTATTATCAATTATATTTTATAATTGATAATTTATATCATAATTCATGGTCAGCCACATTATTAATCACATTTTATGGTTGATAGAGGGAAATACTCTAATGAACCATCCATTATCATTTTTAATCATTTAGAAGGATATTTAGTATGTGTAAATTTATTATTTTCAGACCCAATTTTCTTAAGAATATCCTTATGCAACATGAAGAGAAAAATTATGTATGAGAATATTAAAATTCCATACATATCCAACATACAAAATTCTATAATATATATAGTTATAGTTACCCATACTTATTGTCTTGGAAACCATTATGTATCGGTCCATTAGCATTTTTCCAGAACATGTATTCTTAGCACCCTATTAATATAACATATCAATTTTAGAATAAATATTTCTCTTACATCACTTTTCAAAAAAAAATTCATCATCCAAATATCTTACGAATATAAGTACCTTTTCAAATTCTGGTTAATATGTAACATTATACATGGTGTGATCCTTTTTCTTGGGATATGATATTTTACTATGACATGAAAACCAAAACAATATATCTATAACTATGTCAACATATTTAAAACAACATCAAACATTCTCACACTTTCAAAATAACATTCAAAATATCTCTATAAGTTATTTACATAAATAAATTGTAACTTCCAGAATATCTTTTATTCTTGAAAAACATTAACTTATTTACTTCCAATTGAAAATAAATCCATCCCAATTTGTTGTCAAAAAATACTTCTCAATAATTATTGGATATATAAAACCTTTATAAACCTTTAATTATTATAAAAAGATCCAACATATAACCTATCAGTTGAAATAACATTCCCCTTTTCATGGTCAATAATTATATAACATCCTTCATCTTTAAAGATATTGAGATTACATACCCCTTTCTCTTTCAATAAAATATTATCTAAACAAATGTATATTCTAAGATTCCATCCTCCCCTTTTTTCAAAAAAAAATTCAAAGGGTTAAACTTTACTGAAAATTATATTTCATCTTCACATTTTTGAATATAAAAGGTAATTGGGTAGCATTACTAGCTTCTCTCAACCTTTACCAACAATCTTGTTCCAAAATATTATTATGAAATACCATCATATAATCATTAATATAAGAACCAATTGATTTATAATGAATATGACCACCTATATATTCACTTCAATGTTTTATAATATTCCATATCAATGAAACTAAAACTCATTTATGATTTTAGAATAAAACATAGATTTTCAAAGTTATAAATTTACCGTATTGTAACCCATACATTCACAACGTTCATCTATTTGTTTTTCCATTCAAAAAAAATTGGATCTTTAAAGCAAAAAATGAATCTCATGAAAACCATTGAGTATCATTAAACTTTATTTCATTAGAATGTCATATTCAACACAAAATCTCTTTTAGATTTGTTCTCCTTGAGGGATTATAGTGATAGAATTTAGTACTCTACATTTTTTCCTCAGAAAACCCTCTAAGATAGATGATTTAAAACTCCAGGTAGGAAACAAGATTCAAAGTCAATAACTTTTATTATATCAATTTCACTCAATTATTTTCATTATCTTATGAAACTTGATCAATTATGTTCCATTATTATCAAACAACTTATGAACTCAATCAAAAATACAAATGTCTATCAACACATATACAATAAAAAATTATTTTATTTATATAACATTTTGAACTAATACATACCAATTGTTAATGATAAAATAGTGATAGAACATAATTGTTATGATCAATTTTTTACATTAATTTTCACTTTTTTATTAGGATAATAATATTTTAAATTATTTTTATTTAATCTAAATCCACTTATTTTATCCTCCAATGATTAAAAAACTTAATTCATATTAATTTTCTCTCGACTCAATAATATTGTCATTAAACCTTGCTTTTATCATCCAAACTCATGAAATAATTACTATAATCTTGATAAATTTCAATACTCCTACCCTTTTTGATCTAGGAACATGTGATCATCTAGAGGAATTTCTAGGTTTGTTCTATGGAATTAGGTTTTTGGTTTTTAATGTTAAAAATTATATGGTTGAATCAGGAGGGTTTGAGTCTTTTTGAAGAAAAAATGCATAATTCTAATTTTTACTCAAGTATGGTTTCCTCCTAACTATTTGAAGTAGAAAATTGTTTCTATGAATATCTGAAAATATTTCTTTCATCCCATATAATCAATATTTATATAGCTATAATGACATTTATATTTACTTTTCATTCTCATTAGTTCTCTAAATAGGCATAGAATCCATCTTTTGAGAGTCCCATATATAAAAAACACCCTTTTACTTGAAATATCTTGTGGGGAACAAATTTTAATAAAGTTATTTTATCATTAAAAAAGTCTATTTAGAGTTTGAATTTCCACCCAATGCAGCACGAATTATGTAACACACCCCAAGTTTTATTCCACACAATTATGTTTAATTATATCATACATTTTCAGCTAAATAGTATGATGTCAAGGTTAATTTTCATATAATGTGGCCATCCTAACATGATATACATGGATTCAAAGGGATCATAATGATCAAATGTACAATTATTTCCAAATTAAAAAGGATTAACTTGATATGTGACATTTAAAATTAAAATAATTTGAGAAATAATTTACGTCACAAGTACCTTACCCCTCACGTTTTGACCAAAATAAATCAAGTCTTATTTTAAATGAAAATTGATTGGTTCTCTCAATAAATGTGGTGAATGTTGAAAAGATGTCCAAAAGGGTTCAAAATCCTAATAATAAGTGGATTTAAGAGAGAAAAATTGTGATATGTGGACTGAAACCCAAAATTTAATGTCCTTTTATTGAAACTTCCAATGTCTTTCACTTAAAAGAAATCCATTTCCAGCAGTAATTTATGTTTTTTTCATGGTATAAATTGATTCACTCATTTAAATGGATTTAAAATTTGACAATGATAATAATTTAAGGTCACATATCCCAAAACATAGTGTTAATATTATGAAAAAAACACAAAAAAATAAAACAATAAAACAATAGGATTTAATAAAAACATAGAAAAATTAAATAGAAACTAAAAACAATGAATTTGAAACAAAAACATACAAAATTCTAATATAAATATCATGTTCCACACCCAAAACTTATTTTTTTAATTTAATAATTTTGTAACATATTTATTTGAGAAAAGTATATTCAATAAATTATAGACAATATAAAAAAACTGATAATGAAATACACAACCGGACTTCAATTGTATTCGTCTTCGAGAAGTTAGATATCCAACTTTGTAGGATCTATAAAATTATAACTAAATATATTGAACATTTACCCACTGACTATGAATTATATCCCCATGTATGGTTATTTTATCATGAAATCACTAAAAGTAAAAAATTGTAACAATGAATAAACCAGACCATTTGATGTGATATTTACCTAGGAACAACTTCTACCCACAGTCTGAAAATAACTATTTATCTTCCCAATTTATGTTTTTTGATGACAATAATTGCATTATTAAAAGATTTGGTTCTTCCCATATAAAACATAGATCATTCATATGAATTATTTTTTTATCTCCTCCAACTCATGAGAATAATATTTCCTTGTTTTATAGTAAAAAATAGAATCATGTTATATATTAATTCATTCCTTAATGAAAATTATTTTTTCAATATTTATATTATCCAATTTTGTAGTAGATATATCTACCAATTGATTATCAGTAAAAAGTTATTATAAAAAATATATTTTTGTACATGGTATATAATAAATCAGAATCTAAAATCATAATAATTAGTTAACAAATATTGTAAACATGTCTTAGAAATATAATTTTTAGGTGAAATATAATAATCAATAATCTATTTATCAAAATAAATATCAAAATCATCTAACATTTACTTAATTGAATCATATTTTGGGAAACAACAAGCTTCAACTCTGTAATATGCTCTAGAAGTAAATTGGGATGCCAAAAAATGATTGTTAGAAGAAAAGGAAATCAAAATATTTCATAAAATATGACACATACATGAAAAAACCATTATAAAAATTAAACTATCTCCAAAATGAAAATCAGAATAAAAAATTTAATCAAAATAATTTTTGTTAATATAAAACAAACCTTGATTATTATTTCTTTTAATATATCATATATTTATTTTAACAACTTGTAAATATATTTCTGTTAGGTCTGATTTCTATCTATCACACAATCATAAAGGAATCATTAAGTTAGGTATAGAAGAAACCAAATAAATTAAGATTCCTATCATACCATTAAAAAATTTATTATCTAAAAATATTTTTGATTAAAAAAACTATTTTCTATCAAAGTACTAATAATAATTCTTAAAATTTTACAATAATCAAGTTAAATATTTTAACTAACAATTTTTATCATACTTAAAATAATTTAAAAAAATTCCATCATTTATTTGAATATTTTGAATTTCTAAATAGAGTATTATTTTTACCATTATGCTCATATATAATTCATTAGTCATTAAATAAGAAAATTCATTACAAAACAGTTCAATATATATTTAAAATATGATATCACCAGTATTAATTTATATAATCATAATATTATTTATAATATTATTAACAAACAATTTCAGGTCAAATTTTCCTTTTCCAAAAAATAATCGACAAAATATTGGGAAATTATTTCATTCTATGGTCGGGAAAACTATGTAATTATAAATAGTTATTTCAAATTTTATAAAAAATCATTAATAAAAAATCATTTTCAAATATGTGTGTCTGTTTCACAAAAACATCATTAGATGTCAATCCATTTAAAGAAAAATAGTTTTTAACCCCATTTGATACAGTTTAACAACATGAAAGGCAATATTGGGCAATAAAATTCTAATTGACTATAAACTAGAAATTGGAACAAGTGATTTATCATAGTATCTTTCTTAGTCCTATGAAAAACATTATTCAACAAATATTTCTTTATTTCATACAATTTGTACAAATTAATATAATTTATTTTTAAAAACACATGTAGTTCCAATAAATTTAAAATATTTGGGTTGTTCAAATAAATTATATACATCATTTTTAGATTTTTTATGTTCTTAATGTGGAGATAAAGTTCCATTTTAATCATTCAAATATTTGAAATGATAATAAGGTAAAAAATCAAAAATAATATATTATTGAGCACAAAAATTAATTAATGAATTTCCGGTCTCCATGTTGGAATTACCAATTCAAATTATTCTTTCTATAATATGGTCTTTATATGTCTTCCAATTTATTTCATTTGTTACATATTAATTATTAATATTAATAGATACATTTTGATAAATATCATGAACAAAGTAAAATTATCTAAATTTAACTACAATCCATTCTAAATATTAATTATTATTTTTTAATAAATTTTCCTAAGCATTAATAATAACATATTCTTTAACAAAAATTTATCTTTTAATATAACCTCTATAAGATTTTATAATATCAGAATATATAAAATATATACATTACTTTAATTTGACAATAATTTTTTTAGTAAATCATTACTATTTGAGATAAAAAATTTATAAATAAATGATCTATGATATCCATTATTAACTATCTTTCCTTACCATTATTCACATTATATTTTATATAAAATATTATTAAATAAAATTTGGATAGAAATATAAAAATGTGTATTTTTTTAATAAACATAGAAAAGTTTATATAAATTAAATTAAAAAAAATTGATCTATCTAGTTCTAAAATAGTTTTTTTTTTCAACAAACCAATTTTTCAATGAATATATAGGTGCATTAAAATTATTAAAATATCCACTCTATTTATAATATTTTTAATTTCATTTTTAATAAATCACCATCAATTCCACTTCTAATGTAACTAATTAAATTATATAGTTAATTTTGAACCTATTTTGAGAAAATTATAAACTTATAAAATGTCACATATTTATGTAATAGAAAATAAATATAAATATATATACTATAATCATCAGTAATAAAACATTCATATCATTTTCAAGCTAAAATAGTTGTTTTTATAGGGTAAAATAAATCCAAATTATTATGTTCATATGGTCTTACTATTTTGAATTTTTCAATGTATAAAAAACATTATTTAATGTAGTTTTTGTTCAAGATTGAATAAAATAATGTGATACATATATCATTTGAGTTTATGTAGTTTTAGTACATTATATTGTTTTAATATCATGTAAAACATTATAAAATAAAAATTTCATATCCTCTTATAAAATAAAACACTATAAACCTACAGAATATTAAAACAAATAACATTTTGTCTGTTCTTTTCAAAAAAATAAATATAACATATGATTTTTCTCGTGTTGTTGAAAAATAAAATAGAATTATTTTTGAAAACTCTACACCTACCATTTTCATTTTTTACAAACATACTCGAATTTCATAATTTAGAAATACTAATTAAATATTTTTGAAAACATCAACACTTAATACATTATAAATAGAAAACAATTATAAATACTTACATCACCAAATCCTTTAACACTTCCTTTTGAGTTTTTTCTAAATTTGAATGTCCGTCTATAATAACTATTATACAATAAAATGTTCAAGGGTTCTCTATTCATGTGTTTAGAACACTGATTATCCATGTACCATGAATCATTCTTGAGACATCAAAGAAATGTTTCCTAGAAAACCAATTCAAAAACAATTTTGGTACCCAAGATACCATTATTCTAATAGGATTTGTAAATTAATTCCTAGACACCAAAAATGATTTGAAACATTTAGTTTATAATAATGTTGAAGATATTTTATTTGAATGAAATTTCTTTTATATCCTAAATTTTGTGAAAATATTAATGATCAATTATTTTAATAATGTCCTATAAATTCTTCATCTTAATAATGTTAAAATTGATTTGATTCATTTTTAACTTTTAAAAAATAATGTCTTAGATGTATTGTGAAATTGATTATCAAATAAAATTAAAGAATTATTTTTTTAACATTATTCAAAGAAAATATATTATTATTACTCTCTATTCCATTAAAAAATTAGGAAATTCATTAATTAATCTCACAATTTCATTCTTATTATTTCATACTCTTTTTTTTAATTAGTTATCTTTATAAAAAATTTCATTTGAAGTAGATATTGTATACTTAAGTTCTTCATCTTTTTAAATATTATTTTTTCCACAAAAATATTTCTATTTCATAAATTTTATTATTTTTATATCTCATCCTTTCTTATTATTTATTTTCATAATTTCAAATTTTTTTATTCAATTCAAAAAAGTGATTTTTTTTCAAAATTAGAATCATAGTTCAAGATAAATCTAGAGTCACAAGAAACCTAATTCCTGTATCCATAAATTAATATTTAAAACATCCTTTTCATATCTAGATTTCTATATATATTTATCTGGTGGAAAATTCTATTTTGAAATTTTTTCTTATATATTTTATCTTTCCCCTCTTTCTTCAGTTTTGGTTAGTCTAACTTGATGTTACATTCCATGCATCATTCAATATAGGTTAGTTCTGAAACATCAATATAATTATATGAATTATCTTTCTAATTTTCTTTTATGTCTTCCCTATAATTATTGATTTTGGATCTCTTCATTTAAACTTTAATTATCATCATAAATTTTTAATAACCATTACCAAGATGTTCTTCTTCTATTTAATTTTAAAAAATATTAGTGTCAAAAGAGTTATATGTAATAGTTATATTAGTTTTTAATGAAACACCTATCCTTATTCATAGTATCTTCATTATATTTTGTTTAAATACCAATTAATAAATATTTGTGATACGATAAGTCCATAAAATGTATAATATTTTGAAATCATAGTTTTATATATATAATCCATCATTGAATGATAATTTTATTGGTACGAATCTCAAAATTTTCTCAAATAGAATCATGTTTTCATGAGATTATCCCAATAAACTCATTAAATTAATAATTATTCTAAATATATTAAACATATAATTGAAATATTCTTATTCTATAATTTTGAAATCATAATATTCTTTTCTACGAATTTCTAGTGTGGTTTTCTCATCTATCTCATTCCTTAGTGTGTAACCTACTGTATTATCTATAAATCATGTCCAACGTTGTTTTTGGTGACATGACAAAAAACGTCAAATTATATCATAATACATAATATTAATAACCTAAAAATTTAAAACATATTTAATATATTCATTACTAAATCAAGAAACAAGTTAATAATTAGAACGTTTGTGGGGTTCTACAATAATAGTATAGTGGTCAATAGATAGATGCTTGATGTAAGATTCTATTTGAGCATTGAAAAATCCATAGTCATTTCCATCAATGGATATTGGTATCTAAGGAATCTATCAATCCGTTTATATTTATATATAAAATAATGAAAAATATATTTTTCTAATACTTTGAAATATTTGATAAAAGTTTAACAATAAATAATATAAACCAATCAAAGGTTGTAATTTGATATAACAATCCTTTATGTGTATAACTGTGATACAAAATTTTAGCCTAATGTGATA
This sequence comes from Viscum album, assembly GCA_963277665.1. Taxonomy (NCBI): domain Eukaryota; kingdom Viridiplantae; phylum Streptophyta; class Magnoliopsida; order Santalales; family Viscaceae; genus Viscum; species Viscum album. The sequence goes on from OY728148.1 coordinate 1,925,215,288, forward strand.
TATTAATATTGTAAGGAGTGGAAGTGAATTAGATTAATTTAAATTTAATAGTTAATAAAAAAATTCAAATAGATAATAAAATAAGAGTTAAAAAAATTTATATCCAATTTAATGTTATCTGTTCAAGTAAATATGTAATGATAATAAAATAATCAAGAATAATATAATTTTTATTGTTTTCTTTACCAACAAAAAATACATCCAATCTTCACTTGTCTCTACTCATGTTATAAAAATGGTATCCACTATAACCTCACTTTTAAAAGGGAGTGAAACACATAATACAAATACACCTTTATATGGAATAATGTACAATATTCATGAAATTTTTTCAATCCAAGGGTACTACCCAACAATCCCTCCATTTGAAGTTGGCGGCACAACCAAAACACGCAGCTTTTTTAATAAATCTATAACTGATGTATATATGTTTTTTAATGAGGTTATACAAAATCAGACTTGTTTTTAGAGGGGGGAGTAAAAACATAAAATTAAAATGAGCACACTAAACTAGATAGTCAATATAACGTGATTATCAGGAAAAAAATGTTTCATGCTGATGAAACTAAATAACTATATAAAAAATTTAGCATGATGTAGCTCTTCCAAATATCACAAAAACATGATAGATTGAAATTATAAATGTTTTAATGTTTTAATATATATATATATATATATATATATGACCATAAATAACGTTTTTCATCTAGTTCCTTTAATCTCTATTTGTAGGGAAAATCTGCAATAGATTGTTCTTAGTGTTTCCAAAATCATGATCAATTATTGAATCATCTGAGGATTCCAAATTTCTATTTGTCAATAGGTCACTAGAAAAAGTTTCTATAAACACAAGTATTTACTTAAGCCTATATAGGAAAAATAAAAAATAATTCTTTAGACATTTTAAAATAAAATTAAAAAATAAATGCCTTACATGTCATGAAATAATAGAACATATCACCAAGAGTTTAGAGTCCAAAATAATCCAATTATATCATTAGATAATCACTTGAATAAAATCATATAAATTAAATCAAATTATTTCATAAAAATATCTATATGAATAAAATATATTACAAATAATTCGAAGAGTAAATCATTATTTATAATATAGAGTAAACTCATTTTCATGATTATAAATAAATTTGTGTTTTTAAGTATTTGATAAAATTATATAATGATATAAATATATAATTTTTAAAGATCATATTTAATTTATTAATGGTAAATAGAAACATCATAAGGATGAGTAAATCCTTCATAAGTATAAAATAATTCCGAGAAATATTGAGTAAACTCAACTTCCCATGGATAGCAGTATACAATTGAATGTATCTTTACTTTGTTAAAAATAAATAATCCAATAGTTTGTATATTTATTTCGATGTTATTAAAATAATTCTACGCATTGAAAAAGTAATATATATATTGTAAGAGAATTATCCTTTAAAAAAATTGATATGTACTATAATTTTCATATAGATGAAATACATAATATATTATATTATTCAAAACTATTGATATGTAACATATCTAAAAAGTATAACCCTAATATGATATAAAAATAACTTATTTTTTTCTTCATAATCATCATACATAATACATTCTTTGAGAATAAGTAATACAAAATTTTTTAATACATAAGACATTTTTCTTTAAAAATTTTTCACAAATAACTCCCTTAAGAACAATAAATAATATAAATTATCCAAGGTAAACATCATATGTAATATACTATTATTCTCTAAGGGGATATATAATATAATTTAGTTAGTGAAAATATTTAATTCAAAATATATAATATTTTTTAGGAAAATTAGTATGGTGGCTACAGAATATGTAAGATATTATAATTTGAGAAATATCAAGACATATGATGTTTTACATAAAAAAAAGAGTTTTCATTATGTGGGATGTTTTCAACTAAATAAAACCAATATATAAGAATCTAAAGTTAACGAAAATTTAAAAACTCATATGCATGATAAAAAAATCATATAATTGTATATACTTATGATGCATTACTTGATAAAATCATCATTAAAGAATAATAAATAATAAAAGTAAAAAATGAAAATCCATCCGAGTCAACCACATTCTTTAAAAAGTAAAAATTACATAATAAAATAAACAATTACATAATATAAAATATTATTTTTTGGAATCAACATTGATTATTGAAATAATTATATAAACATATAATTTTTCCTAATTATCATTGTAATTCATAAATAGTTTTTTAATTATAAAAATAAAAAAATTAATAAGCATAAGATTACAAACAGAAATAAAACTCTAATTATAACAATATCAAACTCTATCATTCTCATTGTGTTCAGACAATAATATAATAGATTACCCATATTTAGAGAAAAACATGACCGACCGACACCATTGTAGGAATATATCCAAAATAATTCTAATGGCCTTAGTGAAATTGAGATATAAAATATTTTATATTTTAATGGGCCTATCCACATTCATAGGATGCGATTTAGCTACATTAAAAGTATTTATAACTATCCCTAATTCATCAATCAATGAGCCCTTTTTTAGTGTAATAATTACCCTCACTATTGTTAATGAATCATGGATTAGAATACGACATGGAAAAACCATCCTCAAAATTTAAAAAACACCAAAACAATAGCAACCTCACCATAACACAACACTAGTACACAAACCCACAAATGAATTTCACCCTTTCCCATTTCCCATAGAGAAGTTTTATAAGTTCCATGAACACTAAACAGTATCCCCCTTAACATGGTGACCTTTACACAACTCATCCAATGAATGGAAAATGGAAAAGTCTGAATGTAATAAAAAATTTCAAATTATCCAAAAAGAAAAACCCTTAAAATTTGGTGTCAATCCAATAGTTGAATTTTAGAGGTAAATTCCGCACACAAACAAAATTCCAAATGGTTACTTCACACCCCATGTTTTCTAATCACCACATAAAACCTACTCCTATAGACGTATCTCTATAATGACCTATACCAAAATATACACCATGGGTTGTTGGACCCCATATATTTAAAACTCAACTTGAGTCCTTTGAAACTACTCTAAACTCCCTCTCAAAATATTCAGATACTAAAAAAATGGAAGGGTTCGGGATGAAACCATCCCTTACATAAGATACCTATCAAATTATTATACTCTCGGAGAATGATAAAAAAACTAAATAAAATAGAAATTTGACCTTCAGTAGAGGAATATAGAAACTAAATATTTTATATTAACTAAATCCCTGATGATTCATTACCTGAGAATCAAAATAAAACCCGAAATAAGAAAATCCCAAGAATAATTGTTATGGAGAGGTTACCAAAAAAAGGAAAAATAAACTACAGACACTAACCGAGATTAGGTATTATCACAAAAACCATAAATAATATCCTACAAAAGATTGATAAGGATTATAACACTTGAGTAAATCATAATTCTAATACCTCGTAGTAATATAATTAAAATAGATAAACATTCCTAAAACATGACCCCTAGAGGTACTCAAACCTAGGAATTAAATATATTCTCTATACTTAAGGTATTTCCTCACCCCTTCCCCATAGTTAGAAACTAAAAATTTAAAGATTCCATCTCAAACTCTCTAGATACATGAGAATGTTCTTTATTTAAACCTTATCTCAGGGAATGGACTTTCTCCATGATCTCTATAAGATCCCATACCTATTTACAAGAAATTAGATAAAAGGATCCCTTAATTTTCTGAATCTCACACCTAAAAGTGCAAAATAAATATTGATATTGATAATATTAACTGTCTAGGATACATAGAAACTAACCAAAGAGGTCCAGAAAATAGATTCCATCATTTTATAAACAATATTCATTATGCTATATATATTTTATCACTATTTTGTATATATCCATATAGATGTTATAATTAAAATCCTTCTTAATATTTATAGAAACTATACCAATGGAATTCTATTTGGTTTCACGTGCCTCATCTTCCTTAATCATCAAGACACCTTCTGAAACAATTTAACTTCTTGAATGACTTGGAATAGATATGTAGCCCTTACATACCCAAAATAATCATAAATATCTTCTAACAATTCCCAATCCTCCTAGAAATTTTCTCTGTTAGAGAACATCAATCCTACCTATTGCTGAAACATGAGAAAAGCTTCATCCCAAGATTATTCTTTCCTTTTTTTTCATAAACTTTCTCAACAATTTTTTGAGGGAATACATTTAGTTAACCATAAATCTAACAGGTTATCAAATATTAAATGAATAAAAATAAAATAATATAGAACATCATATCTTATAGGGAAACACATTCATAAAAAAATCCACTTTCTAAATATACCCATAATCCAAATACTTTCTTTCCATAAAAACTATTAGTAAAATAGGAAATACAAACTCTAAAACAATTCCAACCATCACAAACTCATTCATATCATGACCACACTATATCCACCATATCACCACATCATCCTTTTGTATAATATCTATTCTTACACATCAAATAAATTTACCACACAAAATCATATCAAAATCATATTAGAGATATTAGAATAAATATAATAATAACCCATTCAATGAAATGTTAACCAATCATAATTGATCAATTACTAGGTTAACATAGACATGCACTATTAAGGAAAGCATACCATTAAAAAAACTAATTTATAAAATTATTTCCAATAAAATAAATAATATTCAACAAAAATTTCAGATAAAATTTCATTGAAAACTCATGGGATAATCATATTCATTTCCTCACATCTTGAATGAATCGTAATTATGCCATCATATTAATTTCTAATAACATTATAACATGGTTCTCTAAACTAATAATGAATTACACATGATTCACTTTTATTATTACAACTTAAATCATAAAATAAAGTTCTTATTAAATTATATACTAAAATATAAATAATAGTTGAAGAACGTCATTTTAAAAAGTTCATTAACAATAATAAACAAGTTACTCATTATAGAATAATGTCATAAAAATCACTTATAAAATTTTTCAATCATAGAAATGTGTCCTACAATAATAAATTCATGTATATCACATTACATCTTAACATAATAATACATCATTAATTTATTTTAAGAAAATATTGTTATATGAATGCATCAAAAGATTTCATTAAATCATACATGATAAGTTAAATGAATTCATAACTCTAGAATGCATTTTATTTAAATGATATCATATGAAAAAATCCTATTAAATTAATATAAAAATTATAAAAAAATGTTTAAATTGGAAAATGAAATAACATTTCATTTTATGAAATATTATATTTTCCAACATGAAGTTGAGACATTTCATTCCAAATAATTTATCCTAATTAAATTATCAACATGGACATGTTTAATGGGAGAGGTTTGAAGAAAAGGTTTTCATGGGAAAACTATTATTCATAATTAATCATTAAGGAAAAATATAATTCTAATTCCTAACATGATTCGATAGGATCATTAACTATTGTGAATAAAAACATAATCTATAAAAAACATGGAATACTATGGGAATAAAATATCCTAACATTTCATAAATTTATAAGATAGAGTGATTAAACTAGATTGAAAAAAATATTAAAATAAATGGAACATAATTATGGTGATATGATGTGGTCATAAGCCCCTCCTTACAATTATTCCCCTTATGAGATATATATAAATAAAGAGAGATAATGAACCCATGTCACACCTCCAGTAGGCCTAGGGTGTTGACTAAAACTAAGGGTCTATAAATCTCATAATATATGAGAAATTACCCTTTTATAGTAACCATGATTAGGAGATAAGATAAATCAACCTCAAAAAAATAATGATATGTATATATATATATAAAGTCAAAATAAATCCCACATGCACGTTAAAATTAAAACTACTATAGATACAATGAAAATCCCCAAAGTAAATAAAAAAGAGAGGAGAAACTAAGTACTGACATAGTAACTATCATAACGTCTGAGCTAGTGAGGTACAACACAGGCTGTGTAATCTCCCTGGAAACCTAAAAAAATATAATATATGTATGGTGAGAATACAAGTATACAAAGTAGGAAAATCCAAAGTCACTCATTCTCAAGTTGGAGAAGCATATTAATGTCCCTGTGAGAAAAATAGTAGAAACTGAAAAGCACTTAACAAGATATACTATCCACCCCAACCTCACTAAGGAATTCTAACCAAATAATGAAAGTCGAGTAAACTAATGTTGTAACCAAATCAATGATAGGGGACCACACACCACTTCCCAGTGTTTAAATACTCATTCCTAATGATACAAAATATTGAATACATGACGCTCTTCCACAAGCCCCACTGTCACAGCCCACCCTCACACACTTAGTCCACATCCCTCCCATAAACATTTGGGCCACAACCACATCACGTCACCCCATAGACACCTGTTCCACAAAAACCACAACATTATCCCAAAGACACCTGTGAAAGTAAAACCTATCTCATCCCAAAGACACCTGGGAAGAACACCTCACCCATAGAAAACTAGGCCTCACAACCGCACCACACCCTACCTAAAGAGTCTTGGGCTACCAATGCATATAAGAGGGAGAAAAGAAGATCCAATAACCAGCAATCTGTCCACCCACTAGCATGTTGGGAATAGACACCATCCCCCATAACAATGGGGGTTTTTGGCAATTAGTTCTCAACACGGGTGGGGTGAATATAGAAATCACAAGGAAATATATATATATATACACCAAACACTTATCCCAAACTATGGGTTTTCAAAAAAAACTACCATCCCACAAAAACTGCTCTTACTGCCACCTTTAAATGCATTTATCAACACCAACAATACTGATTTTAGAAACTGATAAATGAACACTACTTCAATACAAGATACAAATCAAAAAAATATCATATGCCAAATAATTTAACTAGTTATCAATATGCATTAAAAAATAAATTTAATTATTTATTCAATCACTACCAGAGTAACTACCAAACGCAACTCACCAAAAGTAACCTCATAACCTACACACACTTCAAAAAGACCCTGGAAACTCTTGTTGAAAGGCCCACACAAGGTACCACCATAATTAGTCAAATTTATCCCTCTAAATCCGTCCTCAGTAGCCTCGAATCACTAAAATTACTACATCTAGAAAAATAACAGAACACAGTCATCTTTCAGTCCTAATATACACTACCCTTTCTTGAACACCTATCCAATCACTGCCACCATTATTCTTTAAATTCAAGTCACCCTGCCCTTACTATTAAAAAGAAAACCCCCAACACACCACATCACATCCACACTTGTTATCCTCACTACATAACAACACCACACCGAGTAGCATAAGCATGGTATAACGCAAAACATCAACCATGCTTCCCAATCACTACCCAGATACAGTCCAAAAACATTACATGTTCATTTTTTCCAAAATCAACCAATATCTCATCCTTAGATTCCATTACAATTCCCATACCACCCATACACATTTCCACACTCCTCTCCACAACATCACATGGCCCACACAAACACATGGTCTAACAGAACCATACAAAGTACACATCAACACAAAAAACAAGAAGAGTGTATTCTGATTTGATCAACACTGTTCTTTAATTAAACTTTCATAATTAAAGGGTGATCACATTACATGTTTAATTATTAGTTATCCCATAAATTTTTTTAGAATATATGATTAATAGATTTTTATTTAGAGCATGTATTCATAAGCTACCATAGTGTGCAAACAACGACCACCAAAAACCATGATTTTCAGAACGCTTATGTCCCATAAAAATGAAAATTAGATCAAAGATAACATATAAAATGAAGAGATAATCACCGTAATATTCCCATACCCTAATTTATTACTTCTCATTAACTTTTTTAAATTTGGTTCCAATAATATTTAAAAGAGAAAACAAGTACCCCCACCTCGCATGAGAGAAATCCCTACCTAGAACAACAGGCAATCAATAATTCCTCCATTCACCAAAAATAGGTGGTCATGCGAGTAGTAGAAAAAACTAAAAGGAAAATTGAATCCACAGATAAAATATAGATTTAATCCACAGGGAATAAAGGTTATAAACATATGAAAAGGAATCATAATGGTTCCAAGGAAGAGAGGATCTCATCTTTAGAAAATCCAGATCCTATATCAACAGAAGGGAAATAGTTTCAAGGGCCATTTAAGTCAGATAATGGTCAAGGCCAAGAAGTGTTACTATTTTAATGTCCCCAGAGAATTATGATATTAAATATATAATTAATATCTTTTGAAACACCTATTTAATTTCTAAAAATTATTTAAACTCTGTTTAAATGAAATAAAATGTAAGAGGGGAGAAACTGAAAAAACTGGGAAAAACTATAAGTGAATCATTGATGGGTGAGTCACTGACACAAGTCACTGATAGTGAGTCATTGACTCTTGAATCACCATAGAATGAGCCACATACACTGATCCATCGATGCAACTCACCGATAGTGAGTCACTAATGCGAGTCACCCACTCCTGACTCACCAACGCCTGACCTACTAATGCCTTGACCTACCGATGCCTCGACCTACCGACGAATCGACCTATCGACGCCTTGACCTACTGATGCCCTAAAAAATCAATGTCATGACTCACTAAAACCCTAAATCACTGATTCCATGACTCTATGATATCTTGAACTACCAACGCCTTGACTCACCGACGACCTTCCCTACCGACGATAACTCGTTAACACGTCCTACCAATGGAAAACTGTAATTTTTGAAAAATATTGAAATGAGATATTTTGGCCTCCCAGATCAACCAAAACATACGATTTTCACAATGTAATGGACTGAGGAATTCTGTGCAATTACATCAGATGCCTATGAAATTATTTGAGCCCTTAATAATTCAAAACCAAACCCAAAAGAAAGAGGGTTCCAAACAACCACCCCGTAAGATACCTATCAAGTATAAACCAACTTGTGTTGTTTGAAAGATTGAGTGAAACCTCAATGTCAAAGAAAACATCCTCCTACATCTTATAACCCAAACATCCATACGATACCCCACACAAGAAACAACATTCTAGATAGACGAATTACTAAATTTCTTCCTCCATATAAAGATATTATCCTCTCTAGTCAGCATTGAATCTCTGATACATGTTTAATCACAAATTCATTAACGCATCTTGATTTATTACATAGTTTCCACTATTTCAAATGTTAGGACTTCATCACACACTACTGAATAATGAATAAACCCATCTTATAGAAAACAATGTCCAGGCACTACATCAAAAATAAAAAGACACAAGAAAAACACAAATCAACTCTTGGTACAGGGCATGCATTTACACTACTCTCTCCCAAGTACTCTCCTCCATTCCACCATGCCTCTACAACATAGAAACCAAAGAAATGGTCTGCACACATATAACCTTCTTTCAATGATATGATATCTCTAATGGTTTTACCAAGTATGTGGCGTTTTCATCGATATCTAACTCTCCCCAGTAAAGAACATACGAGTCATCATGAAGATACAAAAAAATATAGGATACATGAAATATGACATGAATCCTCTCAAAATATGGTAGAAATTTCAACGGGTATGCCACCTTTCCAACTTTTCCTAACACCTCAAAAGGTCTGATGATCCTGGGTGAAATTTCCCCCTATACAAAACATATGGTACCCACGCCAAGGGGAAATCTTCAATAATACATGCTCCCCATCCTCAAACTCCAATGTCCTTCTACTACGATCTAAATATGACGTCTACTAGTCCTGTGCTGCATTCATCCTCTCATGGATGAGATGTACCTTCGCTTTCGTATTCTTCACCACATATGAACCAAGGATAGATGCCACCCCAACTTCTTCCTAGAAAGAATGTAAAAAATGATATACCATGAAAGGCCTCAAAGGAATCCTTACCAATTGAATAGTGACAAATATTATTATAAGAAAACACTACCAAGGTAAAATGTCACAGCCATGAACCAAAAATGTCCAAGACGCATGTTCACAGAAAGTCCTCCAACATCTAGATGGACCCCTATATCTAATCATCTATCTAAGGATAGAAAGTAGTAATGAGGCATAACTAAGTTCCAAAAGCATGATGCAATCCCCTCCAGACTCGCAAGACAAAACATGTATCTTGATCTGAGACCATGTATCTCAGAACTCCATGCATCTGCACCACCTCATCCATATATATCATTTCTAAGGTATCCAATGTTCTTGAATCCTTGATCACTAAGAACGGGGTAGTCCAATGCTAAAATCCATTGGGATGTCATCCTATTTCTACGTGAGGACATCTATGTGATAAAAAAACATCATGAAGATGGTGCTTGACCCTCACCTACTGGCACACTAGAGTCTTTTTCAGAATCTCTACCACTATTTGATCCGTCCCGGGCCACCAAAACCATTCCATCAAGCATCTGTACATCTTGGAATGTTCTTGGTGTACTACCAGGGATGATATATGGAACTCATAGAGAACCCCCTTTCACATCACCACAGGGACAAGAAACTTCCCGTTGAAAAACATATGATTTTGACCATCCTCCAACCATCCCTCTGGAGCATCACCCTGGTCAACGCGATCACGCATCACCATGGCCTATGAGTCTCCCCACTGAGACTCTTCCACCTGCCACACTAGATAAGACTCTACTGTCATCTGAAATAGACAACAACTGCCACTATCCATCCATAAATCTAGGTGTAAGGTATCCAACTCCTTCATCTCTTTCCAAGCATCTATATATTATTGAGTCACCACTTATTGTGACTTATTTCTTAATGAATCATCCAAAACATTCCTCTTTTCTGGGGTGTAAGAGATCTCTAAGTCATAATACTATAGAAACACCATCCACCTCTACTGCAGGGTGTTCAGGTCTCACTAGGAGAAGATGTGCCTCAAGATCTTGTTCTCTTTGAGGACCTTAATGTTCTCTCTAATTGGTAATGTCACACAACTAAAATAAAAATATGACTATTGTAAGAAACATATCATTGGTGTCATTGTTTCGTTCATGTGGACACAACAACCTTGACCCAAAATAGATCACTAGTCGCTACTATATCAACACACATCCCAATCCTAGAACAAAAGCATCACATAAGTCCTCAAACATTACCCCTTCCTCTGGAAACATGTGCACTAGAGTACCGACCAACATTCCCTTCTGATATATGAAAGGTTTCTGACACTGCTCACTTCACAAGAGGCCTGGAATTTTCGGGTCAATAACATCAATGGTGCTAAAACTCAAGAGAATTTTGGTATAAACCTTCATTAATAGCCTTCAAGACCATGATAACTATAAAACACTATCAAATTCTTGTGTTCTTCCCATGAAATAGTTGCCTCAACATTAGACGGGTCCACTACTACACCCTACTGAGAGACCACATGTCCAAGAAAGTGGACCTTCTGTGTCCAAAACTTGTACTTGGAAGAAATTCAGTAGAGATGGTGGTGTCTAAGGGATTCTGGGATAGTCCTAAATATTTCACCATGATCCTCCTCTGACTTTGAGTATATCAGGATGTCATAGATGATTACGAAGATGAACCGGTCATGAGCCCCATCAACAAGGCTGGCGTATTCATTACACTGAACCACATGACCATGAACTCGAAGTACCCATATCCGAACCTGAAATCATTCTTCATCATGTCACCCTCCTTCACCCATAACTGGTGATACCCAGAATACAAAATCATCATAGAGAAACAGTCTTATCCCTGCAGTCAGCCAAAAATATCCTCTATAATTATGAGAGGGTAATGGTTCTTGACCGTTACATGATTCAGTATACGGTAGTCTATGAACAGTCTTAGACCTCCATCTTATTTTTTTGTAAAAAAAACCGGATTACCCACACAGTGGAACATTGGGTTGGATAATTCCCTTCTTCATTGGATTTTCAATCTTAATATGCAACCCCCTCAAATCAAAAACACTATTTGGTAAGAAGCCATTGAATTTGGAGATGCTCCATGTTGTAATTCTATATCGAACTCAACGTTATGTCAAGAGGGTAGAGTCACAAAATCCTTAGGGAAAACATCCATGAACTCCCTAAAAACACTTGAAAACTCCACCATTATCACATCCACCAATTCCACTAGAAATTATCTCTATCAATAATCCCAGAGAATATGATGTCATGGGTGCAATGAAGGAGTGTGGCATTCCTAAATAAAACAAAGAACAAGAATGGGTACTCAAAAAATGATAATACCTCGAAATATCTCCAGTCCTAGTTGAACTAATACCTTTGAAGTGTGAAATATTCCACGTCCATAAACGTTGCCCCTTGGATTTTGGTTGTATCCCTATCCATTCCCACGTCGAGGTCCATTAGGACAACCCTATGTATGAGATCCACCTACACAGTCTCTCCTCTGTGTAGCGGGGGCCTGTTGTATCTACTGTTGAAACAACATGGAAAAAAACTACTACCGAGGTGGGTGTCGAACCAGTCCACCCCCACCATACTGAGATCAAACTAGGAACTGACAATGAAGGTGAATGCGGCCTCCACAAGAGAAACATCTTGGCCCTAAGACTATGTGAAAATCATGAGGACCATAAGGTCAAAACTGAATCAGCTGACGTCGACTCCCCTCTGGGCGAAACCCCAATGGCCTTGGCATCTGATAATTTCTACTGGATTCCTTTTCCTTTGTATAATTATTTTGGTTCCCCTCTATTGTTATACCTCCTCATGAGTGCATCCTTTCCACTACCTCATCCTTCTTATGAACCTCTATGTATGTCAGTTGGGTGAAGGGAGTAACCACATACTGGTGGGAGTGAGGGAGTACCCCCTCTAAGCGTATCACCCATGTCTACTCATCCAGAATTATATCTGAAGCTAAGTAGTGGAGATCCTTGATCTTTATTACTAGTTCTTGTCCCAATATACTCCCCTACTACAGGGAGAGTAGCCCCTTTCACTTCTTAGCCTTAATGGTGGAAGAAAGGAATTCCTCTTGTAACTCCTTCCCAAAATTGACCCAAAAAATCTCATATGCCTTCCTCTCCCCTAGATACAGTGTCCACCACTGGCGCACAACTCCCCTCATCTGACTGACTACCCACAAAACCCAATACTTTGTCAGAGGTCAGATTAGGTTGATGGCAATCTCAAGATCCTCGAGCCAGATCTCATTCTACAGGTCTAAGACACTTCCCTCGTACCTTCCCAGAGTATTCCAATGGAATGCACGAAGCATATTATACCACTGATTGTCATATCCCTTTAGTTCAACCCTCCACCAATCAGTCAAATTGACTTATTGAGACTCCACTACCACTTCCACTCTTGGACAACGACCATGTTCAATTGATAAAAGGTAAACAAGGAACTCCTAATCCAATGTAGTATAAAATTTATTTAGGATTAATTTTAGCTCATTTTTTATTATAATTTCCTAAAAATTAAAAAACAAACAAGAACACAAGTCATCGTGATTCATGTACCATTCCTAGGGTCTCTACCCCGCAAATGGTGTAGCCTCACCTGGTCGTTTGGTAAGCTCGGATTCCTTGCTTCAGATCAAGGGGTGGCCCTAAAATCCTATGTTATATCTGGTCTTCCCTATACCAAGATCACCTGACATTGTTTCCCTACAATCCCATGAAATCCTCAATGTGCCTAACTCCAATATCCATCCTATCTATCAAACATAACCTCTGAGACCATTCTATCATGATCCTCTCCCTCTGAAGATGCCCCTCGTAAGTTGAAAATGGATAAAGAGAGATAATGACCCCCAAGTCCCACCTCTAGTAGGTCCATGGGTGGATAATAACACCAAGGGTATAAAAATCTCACAATATGGTAAGAATTCCCATTTCTATAGGGTCTAAGATCTATAGATTAGTTGTGTCAACCTCAAAACAACTCCATGATATATATATATATATATGCATAAAAGAATACAAAATCTATCCCACATGCATGTTCGAAATAAAACTGCTAGAAATACAATGAAAATCTCCCAAGTAAATACTCAAAGAGAAAAATTTAAGCATAGGGACAACAACATTCCCAAAATATAAGATAGTAAGGTATATCATGGTCCGTGTAATTAACTTGGAAACCTAAAAATAGTTTTATATATGTAGGGTGATCATAAAAGTATAATTATTAGGAAAAGCCAAAGACACTCATTAACAAGTGGGAGATGGATATTAAATCTCCTGTGAGAAAAAATATTGGAAACCCAAAAGAAAATAACAAGTTATATTATCCACCCCAACCTCACCATGGAATGATAACTAAATAACACAATTCAAGTAATGTAAATTAGTAAGCACATCGATGATAGGGAACCCCACACCCCTTCCCACTGGTAAACTGATCATCTCTAATGGTTAACATCCTAATTCTACCACCCTCTTCCACAAGACCCATTATCCCAACCTACCCCCACACACCTGGTCCAAATAGAACATCCCATGCTCAAACACCTAGGCCACAACCACGTCACAACCTTCCCATAGACACTTGGCCCACAAAAACCACAACATTATCCCAATGACACCTAGGAAGAACACGTCACCCACATAAACCTACACATCACAACTGCACCACAACCTGCCCAAAGCATCTTAGGATACCAATGCCTATAAAAGGTAGAAGAGAAGATCCAATAACCAACCATCCATCCTATCATTAGGATGTTGGGAAAGGATACTCTCCCCTATAACAATGGGGTTGTTCAGCATGTAGTGCTCAACACGGGTGGGGTGAGTATTGAAATCACAAGGAACTACATATCCACAGATAAGATGTCATCCTTGGTATCGACTAGTTATTTTCGTTGCTTGTTTTCATTGACTTATTTCAGATGAGATTTGTGTTTTCAGACATTGATAGACAACGTGTGGTTTTCGTTGGTGAGAGAATCTTTGAGATGGAAAGTCAGTACATGGAGCCTCTTCTTTCCTTGTTGGCCGATATATTAGTGGAATCATTAAATATTGGGACAGTGGAGGTTTTGAGAGTTTTACTAGATCACGGACTTAAAACCTCTCCATATGATATATGATATTTTTTACTAGATGAGGGGAGCAGGTTGGTTCTTTAAGATCCAAATACGGTATGTGTATCACCAATTTAGGATGATTGAGGGTGACATCCCAAATACTGATTTCAAGTACATGTATGGGCACTTTGAGTTTTTGGTCAACAAGTTCAGTGTAACGAACACGCCAACCATGTTCATGGGGCCCGTGAACTCTGTCTTCTATGATTTCATGGACTGTTTTATCATTATATTCATCAGAAACATCCTGATCTACTCAATGTTAGAGGAGGAGCACATCGATCAACTCAGTATTATCCTGGAGGTCCTTTGACGCCACCAGCTCTACAAAAATTTGTCTAAGTGAATGTTCTTCACATAGTAGTTCCACTTACTTATACATTTGGTGTCTCAGTAGGGTGTATCAGCGTACCCATCAAAGATTTAGGCAGTTGTTTCTTAGGAATCACCCAATATTTTGGCCATTGTTCGTATTTTTCTCATTCTAGTAGGATATTACCGTAGGTTTATACAAGACTTATCTCATGTTGTAATTATATTGATGGATTAGAAAAAATAAGATTAGTCCATTGTGTAGAGTGATCAGTGTCATATAGCTTCCATCTATTTGATGGGTATGTTGGTCAGTTCACTAGTACTCTTGTTTCTGAAGGAAGGGGTGATGTTCGGGTTGTTCTGTGATGCTTTCGGTCTAGGTTTGGGATGTGTGCTGATGTAGTAGCAGAGATTGATATCTTCTGGGTCTAGGTGCTTGAATACCTATGAATGTAAATATGCCACCCATGATATGGAGCTTGATGTGGTAATTTTGGTACTAATATCATTGTGAAATTACCTCATTAGGGATCACATTGTGGTCCTCACAGATCACAAGAGGTTGAGGTACATCTTCTCCCAGCGAGACCTGAACTCGAAGTAGTAGAGGTGGTTGAAGTTTCTATTGGATTACGAATTCGATATCTCTTACACCTGAGGATAGTAGAATTTTTTGTCTGATTCCATTATCAATAAGTGATAGAGAGAGGTGGATCGGGAATATGTAATCATTTTTGAGGTGATGGAGGAGTTATATACCTTTAACCAGGATGCATGGATGGATTTTGGTAGAGGATGTCTATTTTAGATGACAGTTTAGTATTTTTTGATGTGGAATGTGGAATATTCTCAGTGGGGAGACATAGAGGCTGAGGTCATGTGTGATCATGTTGACTAGGGTGATGCTCCAGAGGGATGGTCAGAGGATGGCCAGAATCAGATGTTCTTATGTGGGAAGCTATTTATCACAATGTTGATGCATGGGGGAGATCTCCACAAGTTGTATAGCTCACCCCTAGATGTACACCGAAAAGTTTCCATGATGTATCGAGCCATGAAAAGAAATTTTTTAATCTCCTGGGGTGAAGCAGGATGTGGAGAAGTTTTTAGAAAAGTGACCAGTGTGAAAATAGGTGAAGGTCGAGCCCTATATTCCCGATGGTATGTTCTATACCTTCAATTTACAAAAGTGAAAATGGGATGACATCTCGACAGATTTAATAATTTGAATACCCATGTATCATGGTTGCTGCGATGCTATTTGGGTAGTGGTATATTGGATGAAAAAAACAAATCACTTCTTAGAAATCAATGAGTAGTAAGTAGTGGATTCCTTGGCAAGGAGGTATGTGGATGAGGTGGTGCAGCTGAATGGATTTCTGAGATCCAATGGCTCAAATTAGGATATGAGCTTTACCTCATAAGTCTAAATGGGATTAAAACATGCTTTTGTCACATAGTTATGCGTCAACATTTCTATCCACCCTCTGATATATGGACAGACACAGAGGACCATCCAGACATTAAACGACATGCTGCGAGAATGTATCATCGACTTTGGTGGGTCTTGAGTGTGAAATTTTCCCTTGGTAGGGTTTTCCTACTATAACAGACATAACTATTCTATTGGTATTGATCTGTTTGAGGCTTTGTATGGGTGACCGTGTTATTCACCTATGTACTAGAAAGGAGCTGGGGAGGTAGATGTCCTTGGTCCAGATGTGGTGTAGTGTACAATAGAATAGGTGCTTCTTATTCATAAGAGGATGAATGTAGCATAGGACTAGAAGAAGTCTGATGTCGATCGTAGGATAAGTCCCTGGGAGTTTGAGGTTGGGGACCATGTATTCTTGATGGTTTCCTATCAAATTAGAAAATAGAGGTTCTGTAGAGGGGAAAAATTTTCTCCTAGGTTCATCAAACCTTTCGAGGTTTTGGTACAAGTTGGAAAGTTGGAATAAAATTTCGCATTATCACTACTATTGAGGATGATCCATGACGTCTTTCATGTCTCCCAACCACATTTTTATCTTCATGATTACTCCCATCTCATTGACTGGGGAGAGTTGGATATCGATGATGACACAACATTCATGGAGCAGCCAATATAGATCCATGATCATTTAGATAAGGTGCTATGTGGTTGGGACATTCCTTTGGTCCACATGTTGTGGAGACATGGTTTCCTAGAGTAGGGTACTTGGGATCAAGATACACAAATGTGGGCCCAGTACCCGGAGTTTTTTAAATTTATTCTAGTGTGTTTTTCTTTGTGATGTAGTGACTGAACATTATTTTCTACAAGATTGGTTTCTTCCTTATTCCATAGTGTGTGATGATGTCATAAAATGTGAAAAGGGGGAGACCATATTCATAATAAAAACACATTAATTGAGATGCGATTTAACCCATGCGGGCGAGTAAGGGCCACCCTGAGTAGATAATATCTTAACATGGAGGAAGTAATTATCTAATTCAAGTTTCCAGATAGTTGGTTCTTGTATGGGATATGTTGTGGATGATTTACATAGATGATGTGGGAGGATTTGTTCTTGAATTTTTAGGTTTCACTCCATCTTTCGAACAACACAGGGGTTTATCCTTGAAAGGAATTTTATGGGGTGGTTGTTCTAACCCCTCTTTCTTCTGGAATGGTTTTGAATTCTAGTGGTTGAGAATAGTTTGATAGGTAACAAATGTAATATATTAGACATCATTGGTCCATTAATTTTTGAAACTCAAGTGATTGGGGTTTTCTTTGGGGAAACATTAGCTCATTTCAATAGTTTTCCAAAATTCATGTTTATTTCATCGGTATGACGCATTTTTTACTGAAAAAATAGGTAGGTCAAGATTTTAGTGAGTCAGGGCATCATTGATTCTGGGTTTTAGTGTTTCAGGGTGGTGGTAGGTCAAGGCTTTGGTAGGTCGAGGCGTCAGTAGGTCAATGCATTTGTAGGTTGAGGTGTCAGTCGGGGTGGGCATCAGTGAGTCAGGTATCGGTGTGTCACATCTGTTACTCGTTGTCCATTAGTAATGTTGGCGACTCACTATGGTGAGTCATGTCAGGGACTCACTGGCAGTGAGTGGCATCGGTGGCTCATCCATCGATGAGTTAGGCGTTATTTACTCATGACGTTGACTCACCCATAGGTGAGACATTTATAGTTTTTTCCAGTTTTTCCATTTTCCCCTCTTACATTTAATTTTATGTAAATAGAATTTAAAGCCTTATTGATCCTTTATAAATTTGTTTCAAATGATATTAATTATATAATTAAATTCCTATCACACTGGGGATTTGAAATAGTAAAACCACATGGTCCTCACCACGATCTAACATAAATGGATCTTGAAAGTATTTCTATTCTATTGATATAGGATTTGGCTTTTATAAAACTAAACTCTACACTTATTTTGATCCCTTCTATTTCCTCTCAATGTGCCCAGATCCATTCTTTTCTGAGGATTCACATCTGTGCTATAGACATGGATTTATTTTCCATGGATTCTTTCCTACTACTTGTGCGACCCCTGTTTTGGTCACAAAGATGAATTATTGATCCCTTATTGTTCCAGGTTAGGATTTCCTCTGTCTCTATTTTATTTGTGTATCATGCATGGTGGGTGTACTAATGTCCCCTTATGAATATAGTTGGACCCAAATTTAATGATGTTATTACGAAGTAATAAATGAGGGCTTGGGAAGATGATGGTAATAATTACTTCATTTTATATGTTATCCTTTATCTATGTTGTGTTCTGTATGGGTTGTAATCCTTTTGAAAATCATAGTTGTTAGTGGTCCTTGTTTTCACCCTCTAATAGATTGTGAATAATTCCTCTAAATATCAATCCATTAATCAGTTATATCCATTTAAAAAAATAGATTCCTCACAATTAAAATTATTTTGTGATCACCCCTAAATTTTGAATGTGTAATTAATGAATGTTGTTGATCAAATATGAATACACTCCATGTTTTTTGAGTGGTTGTGTTTTGTGTATGGTTCTATTCGACCTTATGTTTGTTTTGGTCATGCGATGTTATGGATAGGAGTGTGGCTGTGTGTATGGGGTGGTACATATTGTGTAATAGAATAACAATTTGGGAGATTGGTTGATTATGGAATGAATAAATTTTTTGTGCAGTGGAATTGATTCTGGGAGGTGGTTGTGCAGTGGGAATATAGTTTTGGGTTATTCAATGTTTTTTTATTGTGTGTGGTGTTGTTATAAATCAGGGATTCCATGTGGGGATTTGATGAGGTGATTTTGGTGTTTACTTGTTGAGAGTAAGGACGGGATGTCATGACTTTAAAGAATTATGGTGCAGCTGTTTGATGGGTGTTCAAGAAAGGGGAGTGTGTAGTGGGATTCCAAGCAGGTTGGGTTTTGATATTCTGATGGATGTGATGATTTTCATACAATGGTGCTAGCTAGGATGGTTTAGGATGGATAATTTTGAAAAATGATGGTTTTACCTTGGGTGAGAATTTCTCCTCTAGTTTCCATGGACATTGTGAAATGTGTGAGGATTACGAGGTTACTTGTGGTGTGTTGTGTTTGGTTGTTTCCTATGCAGGGATAGAATAAATAATTAAACAAGTTGTTTAATATAGAGTGAAAACTAGTTAAATGATATTTTGGGGGGTATATTTTGAGTTTTGGCTTGAAGTTAAGTGGAATACATTTATCAACATCCAAAGTGAGTGTTGGTGGTGTCAATAAATGCCTTTAGAGGTGGAAGAAAGGGTTGCTTTTTGTGGCAGGGTAGTTTTTTTTAAAACCCATAGGTTGGGATAATTTTTTGGTACCTATATATATATATATGTAGTTCATTGTGATATCTATACACACCACACATGTGTTGGGAACTACATGCCGAACACACCCATTGTTATACAGAAGGGCATCCTTTCCCAATATCATGGTAGGAGGATGGATGGATGGTTATTGGATATTATATTATTCCTCTTATAGGTATTGGTAGCCCAATAATATTTGGGAAGGTTTTGGTGTGGTGGTGGGGCCTAGATGTATGTTGGTGAGGTCTGCCTCCCAGGTGTCTTTGGGATGAGATATTTTTTACTTTCCTATGTGTCTTTGGGATGAGGGAGAGGTTTTTGTGGACCAGGTTCATTCAGGCGGGATGTGATGTGGTTGTGACCCTAGTGTTTTCGGGCGAGATGTGGTATGTGTCCCAGGTTTGTGCGAGAAGGTTGTGACAGTAGAACTTGCTAAACAACGTGGTAGAATTAGGATTTTTATCATTAGGGATGAGATGCTAACCAATAAGAAGTGGTGTGGGGTTCCCTATCATCGATGTGCTTACTACATTACTGTACTTTACGTGAATTATTTTTTGAATGTTCTCTGCTATGGTTGGGGTGGATAGTATACCTTTTTTGGTTCTTTTGAGTTTCTGTTGTTTTTCTCACAGGGGCATTCGTATGATTCCCCAACATTTTCATATGTGGCTTTGGATTTTCCTACTGAGTATACTTGTATTCTCACAGTATGTATATAAAAAACCTTTAAGGATTCTAGGGATATTATACGGACCGTGTTGGAAGTCACTAGCTCGGTCGTTGGGATGGTTTCCATGTCACTGTTTAGATTTTGTTATCTTGGTATTCTCATCGGAGCTTTTCATTGTATTTCATGAAGATTTACTTTGAACATGCATGTGGTATGGATGTTGTCATCTTATATATATATATATATATATATATTTCTGGGAGTATTTTGGAGTTTGATACATCTTATCTCCCGATCTTGGTTACTATGAAAACAATAATGCCTCCCACATTTTGAAATTTCAATACTCTCGGTGTTGGTGGCCACCCTAGGGCCTACTAGTGGCAGGACTTGGTGGGTCATTATATCGCTTTATCCATTTCTATCATAGGATGGGAATATTTAGAGGTAGGGGGTCATGATAGATGTAATATTATAATTATATTTATTTATTTATATATATTTAATTAATAGTAAAATCACAAGTGTACTTAAATACCGATGTACAGGATGGTCTCCTCTATCTACATCACATTCTAGGATTATAAAACATTATTTCCCTACTAGACCAATGCAATCCCCGTTCGTTTTTAACTTCAAACTTCATCCTCTCTCTTAGTCCAAATATTTGATAAGACTTTTTTAGGACTTGACCCCACTAAAACCTATCCAAGGATGATAGTGGATATGAGAGTGACCTTGATGTCATACCATAATATGCCACAATTTGGTGGCTACCACTTATTGGTATCTATCATAAGTATGGGGGGATTACCCTCTTAATTCCAAGGTAAATAAAACCAATTATCCCAACCACTCCATATATTTAAATTCAAATTTTAATATTACCTTATCCGAGAAACAACTATATAGTAAACATAAAACCACAAAGAATGTATGATTGGGCTCTTAAAGCTTCACTCTAGGTACCCAAAAGCAGTTTCCGCATTCTCTATTGATAAATTCTATAAAAAATTAAGAAATACTACTGAGGGGTGAGATATTATGAGTAATCAGTAGGACAATATTTTAACGAAAATAAATATCCATTTAAAATTAGTATGATGGGACAAGCTTGTGTGTGAAAATTTAATTTTGTGATTCTAGGAACAATAGTAATCTAAAATTGTCAACTAAAAACAATGGAGTTGTACCATATCTCAATAGTAACCCGAATTAAGAAAGGTATACCACATATCTAGAGACATATAATCAAATGGGATGTCCCACATCATGAGTTACAATAACCAGTATCATCAATCACCTTCCATGAAACCTTCTCCATTGCCAAAAAATATAGTCATCAAGCATCGAGGGAAATAACAATGATACATATTAAGAAAAAGGTTGTAGAACTCTCACCTATCAATTTAGAGGCCCTTCCAATTTAAACAAGTTATGAAACTACAAGAGAACCCATCACCAACATATCAATATACTAAGAATGAAACAAAATCTATATGACAGAACATCCCACAATAATTCATATAATCATTACCTATCATATCGACACATCATTCCATATAACCATCAAACATTCATTTCATCCAAACTGACCAGAATCTCTTTATTTGGAACTATATCAACATCACCCAATCATTCATTCTCTGAAAGAATAATATTTCATATAGCATGATTCATTCCCATATACCACCAAATCATATGACCTGGATAACAAATTACAATAATAACATTGAAAACATAATGAAAACATCTAAAAAGGGATATTTACATTTAATATCCAATTATTATAGTAAAACAATTAATCAAAAAACACTATCACTATATTAAAAATATATCAAAATCAAGAAAATATTCATACCACCATGAATATTCACATTTTACCATTTCTTTTTTTTCATCACATTAAGGTATTAATAAAAATAGCATATCCTATTATCATTTATGTGACTAATTGTGTTTATCTAAATATTGAATAACCTATTCTATTTTATCAACCATTGTCATATTACTGTTAATTCAACCCCTGCTTCAGTTACTATATTATTAATTTACATTACCATGACATGAGGTAATATATCCAATTAATTTAGTTATTCAACTTATAACTTCATTTAGTTTTCATTAAACATCAACCCACACTGTTAGATGACTTTTACATAACCCTTAAAAAATATTCCATTATTAATTCAAATATCAAACTACACCTACAACCACACAACTTCCCAAACTTGCATAACATTTCAATCGACAATGATAAATCCCACTCAAACATTATTTTAAAAATATTCCAACTCTCAACATAGCAACACAAAAATCCTATATTCTCACATCTCACACAACATATATTATAACCCGAACAAATAGCACTACCCTAAGAAAGGAACACTAGATATCCTCCTATAAATTCACCCTAATTATTACTAAACACTCCAAGATTAAAAGATTCATTTTAATGAATGAAAATTTAGACAATAACACAACCTCATGATATTATCATTAAAACTCTATGACACCCCATATATGTTAAGACCAACCATTAGTAACTTATGAAGATATAAAGGAAGGATCAAATCAATCTAATCCAAAACTATCCATAGACTCCACCACATGAAAATATCTTAAAAGGGGATATGATCATGATCAAAATTAGTAATAACCTAACTCTATTGGAATATAATAACTATACTATGTAAAAATTTTAGTTTATCCCTATTCATAATTCCATTTCGATGGATTTTTATATCATATTAACATTAATTATTTTTTATAATTCCCACTCATATGTGAATATTACACATTATATTTAATCCTGAACATTTAATATTAATATAGTAGAATTAAAATCATATCACACAAGGAATAATGTGGGGATAAAATCGATAACCATTTCACCTTAAATTAATATAGAGGTTCCCATCATCCAAAAAATAGATTACAAAAGTGGTCAGAAAATCATAACATAATGACATGACACAAATGCATAAACTCAAAGAAAATAGGTGTAGAAATCCCAAGTAAGGAATTATATTAAAAAATTACTAAAATAAGAAATGTTGGAAAATTAAACACATGATATCCCCTTTCCAAAAAAACCAACAACACTAAGATTGAGTGAGGAGTTAGACAATGAAATTGATATAGTAAATTAAAACCCCTACCCCAAGAATAATCCATCTCAAATGAGCCTGAGGGGAGAGTAATAACATACAATGAATTAAAGCTATTTTATTTTGGGTTGATTATTAAATTTAGACATTATACAATGATCCATGAATCATAGGATCTATTTGGAGTGTTTTATTCAAGTGAATGGTGTAAATTCAAAGCATTCATTATGATGGTCTAGAAATTAAATGGGAATGATGATAATTATATACATTTTATCTAATTATATAACAATCAAAGGGTTCCACATTAGATAAGGTAACTCATGGGATTCCAAAACATATAATGAAACAACTAAATTTTTAAGATACAATAAAAATTACAAATTCCCTACCTCAACAAATATATGAAACTCCACAGCATAATAATTTTTTTCGAGTTACATTAAACCATTGAGAAGATTGATTGAACACATAACATCACATTTTTCACTAATACATCAGCCATAGCATACAAAGGCAAATAAATAATAATGATCCAACCATACTAGAAGAAATAATAAAATTCACAAAAAAAAGAGATATGAAAGACACAATAAATTGAAGGAGGAATAAACAACCTAAATCTAGAAGGTTAGGATCCATTGGGATGAACAAACACTCTTAAGAGAGGTCCTCTAATTGTATAAGATTTTTGAGGAAGAAACAAGGTCAAAATTACATGAAATATTTACCCCTATTTATAGAGAAACTTGAACAATCTCTACCATAAAATAGAGATATCCAAAATGGAAATAATTGACTTAGTCAAAGTGAGATATAAAATATCATATTTTAAAAATATATCAAACCCAATTCATTGTTGTTTATTTTGAACAATGTAAAAAACATTATTTAATATCACCACAACCTCGATGATAGACCCGCCATAACATGGAGAAATTCCCCTGACCATTTTCATAGAAACACAATTCAAACAATATAAAGAGGAAGCCTTACTCCTCATTTTCAAAACACCATCACACGATTGACCTCACCATGACACAACACCACCATTCCAACCTACATGTTCATTTTTTCCTACTTTATTTTCCATAGGGAATTTATCCAAGTTCCATGCTTAAGAAATAGTCACCAACATGGCATGGTGACCTTCAAATAACTAAAACGAATAATGAAAAATAGAATATTTAAATTTAACATTCCTTTACATACTCCATACATTTCTATTACCTTAAATATGACCAATAATTTCCTCTTTATATTACACATGGAAACCACTCAGACACCACTTCCTTAAAATGGGTGTTTCACTCCCTAAGTTCACAAAAAACCATAATCATTATATCCCATATAGACAACACTAAAATGAACTCCACTATAGCCTACAACATATTTTTTTGGACCAAATAGATCCAAAAATCAACACTAGTCCTAAAAAAATACAAAATCCATATAAACATCTTCACGTCCTTGAGAAGAATAATTTTTTAAGGAAAACCTTGACTTTGTAGTGTCGGGATCAAGTATCACCTTAAATTTCATTACACCTTGTTTTCATCATGCTTAAAATTACATTATAAGAGCCATAAATTTATTAATACTTGAATAAAATGTTAACTATAATAATTTATTTTATTCTTGATCAGTTATAATCATTAAAATTTATTTTAAAATCTTTTTGTTAATGGTGAAATGTCTTGATGACATTTTTATTTTAATGATCCCATTTGGGTTATTTTCATAATATTAATTTATTTTTATTTCTCTAATATTTAAATTTAAAATTAAATCTTTAGCATACATTTAATTAATTTTTTATAAATTAAAAATAATATATTCCAACCATTTATGAAATTTGTGATAAATAATAAATTAAAAATATCCTCATAGGTTGTTAACGGACTAATAATGAGGTTTTTCAAAAGAGGAGAGACATATATTAGATTTAAATATATTATAATAATATAAATAAAATTGTTACAATTACTTATTATCATTTTAGTATACGATTTAATTAATTTTAGCAGGTTTGTATTAGAGAGATGTAATAGGTTCAAAGAATATAAAAACAAAATAATGGACCATTGACTTATTTTTTATGTTGTTCCTTCGTGATGAACCTTAATGCCTTGATGTCTTGGAATTTTAATACTCCAAAACATATCTATAATTATATGAAGACTTGTTATGTGTGAATTAGGTAGATATTGGAAATTTTAAATTATTTAAGAAGTGATTTCCCAAGGGGAGGTAGAGGGGTATTTATACTTGAGGGTGATGTATTATAGGTAATAATAACAACTAATTTTTATTTCAAAGTAAAACTGAAAATAGTGGTATTATTTGACATTATGATCTATATTTTATTAAAATTATTTTATTTTATTACTTTAATTTCATGAAACCATGGAAATTATTCGTTTATAAAAAATACTTGAAGAAAAAAATGAAAATTTGTATTTTATGGCATACATAATATTTTTAGACTTGGAAAGTAATTTTTTGGTTTCATAACATTATTAATTTTTTTAAATGAATTATTTATCTTATGAAATATATTTCTGTATCAATCTAGTCGTTTTATAATTTATTAGGTTATTATTACGTCATTTTTATGTCGTAAAAGATACAATATTAGAAAATTGTATTTTTACTATTCACCTCAAAATTCAAGTTTTCTATAATGTTTCCAAAACATGACTCCTATAATTTTTTGATAATAAGATTTTAAAATCTGTGTTGTATTATAAAAATTATTTTCAATAATAGTTAATTTTAATATTTAATTATTAAAATGAAAAATATTTATTTTATAACATATTTTAAAATACAATTTATTTTAAATATACACTTATAATCTTATTTATTTTCTTAGTAAATATTTATATTATGTTGCATTATTGAAAATAAATATTAGTTATATGACATTTCACCATTATAATGGTCCAGATAACATTCCAATGGTCTAGTTACTATTTAGATCATCTATTTACTATTCTAACAAATACGTTACTATTATAATGGTTTACTATAGTACAACGGTTGATTCTGATGCTTTTGTCGAGGCAGGCGCATCCTTTTATGGAGGACGTGCAACTGTTTCCCCGTAGTCATGCTTTCCAAAGGCGGGAGGCATCTTTCGCTTATTCAGGGACGTTTGCACCTTGATCGAAACGATATGATGGGAGGTCGGTTCTTCCTTCTGTGGATTCCTCCTCGGAACTCATCACCTAGTCTGGGTCTCCCTTATATACTTAAGATGTTGTTCTTGAAACTCTTCCTAGTTTCATATCTTCATGGACACCAGTTAATTACACATCTTCTTTCAAGACATTCCACGGGGTCCGTTTAGGGCAGCAACCTTCAGTCAGGGGAGTAGTCAAATTGGGAATCACTGGCGTGTCCGGGTGCTCGGACACTGGTGCATCTACCTTTTGTCCCTTATTATAGGGATTATAGAGGGCTCATAATCCCGAGGCATCCCACATCGATCAAGGGGAATAATATTCCATGGGCATGTATCTGAGGTTTTCCTCAACTTCCCATTTCTAACATAGGGTATTCCACAAATTTAGCATCCAGCGGAGATGGATCAGACTGATCAAAACACACACTAGAGTGTATCAGATGGGTGCAACCCCCGAAAGGAACACCGATGTTGGGGCCAACACGTGGTTGACTTCCCGGTAACTATTGGGGGGAATGGGGTATGAGGTGGCATGATCCCACCGGGATGTGGCAGCATCGGTAAGAATCAGGATAGATGAATGAGCGGTTGAATGAAGTTGATGGCGAATGGGATGGAACTGCCATGGGGATGATTATGGTTTTGGGCTTGAGCCTTATAGAGGCTTCCTACCTATCCATGTGGTAGGGAATCAAAGTCCACGTAGTTCATATGACGATGGATTACTGCCGATTGGGGATTTCAATGGCTTGCCGCTGGGTGGGGTCACAACGGCTTACCGCATGATAAGAATGTCAAAAACATACCGCTAAATAGGATCACAATGGCTTACCACTGAAGGGGGTGACAACAACTTGTTGATGAATAGGGAATCCAAAGTGGAATACAGTTTAACACCATGCAAGACGGGGGTGGAATAACATGAAATGGCTAAGGCCATTGGTTATTAGGCTTGAACCTCATAGAGGCTTCCTACGTACCTTGCCTTGGTAAGGATTAAAGTCCACGAAGTTTGGGTATGGGGCAAGAATCGGATAACCGATATGAATAAGGATGTAGGGTCCAGGTGGATGGTGGACTTGAACTTCATGGAGGCTTCCTACATACCTTTCCTTGGAAAATATCAAAGGCCGCATAGTTCAGGGTAAGATTTTTGTGCAACGGCTTACCGCTAACTGGGAAAACAATGGCCTACCGCTGATTGTGGAAACAACAGCATACCGCTAATTGGGGAAACAACGAATTACCGCTGATTGGTGATCACGGTTTAACGTCATGTGGGATGGGGGATAACTAATTTAAAGATGTTCTATGTGACCAGATGATGGGAATGAACCTCATAGAGGATTCATACACACCATACCTTGGCAAGGATTAAAGACCTCATAGTTTAGGATGGAATTTGGGGCATATGCTCTGTGGTGGCCCAAGGGGTTGGTGAACTGACATGAATGGGGTCAGAACCAATGGGTAGAGGACTTGAACCTCGTGGAGGCTTCCTATGCACCCTGCCTTAGCAAGGATCAAAGACCACATAGTTCAGGTGGATCGGTGAACCAATGAGAAGGAGGACATGGGGTCCCATGGGTGGTGGGATTGAACCACGTGGAGGCTTCCTATATACCCTACCATAGAAAGGATCAAAGACCCCATAGTTCAGGTGGTTTGGGGATTAAACTCTAGGTTTGCTGGGGAAGATGTCATGGTCAGTGCTCACTCTAATCCCACATGTGTCATGCTCGGTGTGAGAAACAAGAGGTAGCGTAGACCTGACGATCACATCGTGAAAGATGCATCTGTGGGAGGTGTAAGTGGGGCTTACACATAGTTAGTGGTCCGAATAGGTTGGTACTTAATTTTAGATGGAGGTACTTTGGCGATAAAGCCTATTGAGAGAGGGATTTGGTACCGAAGAAAGGAGGGGCCTGGTGTCTATTCCCCCGGGTCCTTGGGACCGAAGAAAAAGTATGAGCAGACATTTTGCCTCCTGTAATAATGATAGGGGGCATACACCAAGATGATTTCCCTTTCCCTGTGAAAAAACACAACTCCGATAAGGAGGATATCATCCCCTATGAGTGAATATCTCATCGTCATGGAGGTTGGTGGGCGTGCAGAATGTCCATGGTGGGGCACCCCACATGTGGGGCATGGGGTGAGGACACAGTTTAACATCATGTGATCAGGACAATGGTGCTTCGTTGTTTAGCGTCCTGCAGCTCGAACGAGGTGGGTTTTCTCCAAAACCATAAGACTTACATAACCAGTACCCTCTACACCATAGTGTAGAGAGGGGACAGGAAACGACATGGCAATGGGGGGTGTTATGGAGCGAACCATAGGGGGGTCCACGTTAGTGTGGCTATGCAAAAAATAATTATCCATTAGGGTGCCTATGTTAAGAAGCATGATTCGAAGAAACACAATAGGAAGTATCGTCCAAGGGACATTGAAATCACATCTTGCAAACTTGGAGGGTCGCACAGGAAAAGTAATTGAAAAGAATAGGGATTCATAGGCACGTGCCTTATGAGGCTATACTGCTCCGCGTGGTGGAGGGTACTTGCGAAGGGGTGTTCTTCGTGACGTGGGTGACTCATCATAAGATTATGGAAGAGTTGCATATAAGAGGTGCTTTACATAGTGGAAGGGAATACATGGAGCACTGCCTTGTGGAGCAAGGGTGACTCACAAATAAAGGTATCATGAGGTGATGTGCTTCGCAAAGTATAGTGACCCTACCCTAGAATGTGGATCATGTGTACAAGAAGGGTGTTTAGCGAATTATAAATGCTCCGTGATGACCCGAGTCCCCTTGGGGATCCACTTCCTTCAGGGAGGCCCTTAGGATCTGTGAAAGGCATACCTCTCGAAAGAGGGGGTTAAAGCAAGGCAAAGGGGATGCACTTTGTAGAGCAGAAGTACCTCACACAGCTCATGGTTCGCAGAGCAGAAGGCGCTTCATGATTCAGGAGCTAGGAAGTTGAAAGGTCAGATGATATTCCCCCAGACATGGGGGAGGCTGGTATTTATAAGGGAGAGGCTCTACGAAGAAAATCTTGCTCGGTGTGAAGATGGAGCTTGCTCTGTGGTGGGCTTATGAATGTCAAATGCAGTAGCAGAGCATTACCACCACCTTGCTCCGTGGTGTCTCACGAACATCAATGGTGCTCGCGAAAAGTTACCACCTCCTTGATCCATGGTGTCTCATGAACTTCA
Source organism: Viscum album (assembly GCA_963277665.1). NCBI lineage: Eukaryota > Viridiplantae > Streptophyta > Magnoliopsida > Santalales > Viscaceae > Viscum > Viscum album. The sequence goes on from OY728148.1 coordinate 1,925,245,661, forward strand.
ATGGTTCTCACGAATTGTTACCGCCTACTTGCTCCGTAGCAGGCGTGGTGCGACCTGGGCTCCACAAATGTTCATCATGAGGCTGCCCCCTGAGGCTTTCTGTTTCTTCTCCTTCTCCTCCCATTTTGGCTCCTGAAATGCCCCCCCCCTCAAACCTGGAGCTGTGATGAAATCGGAGATTGAAGTCGGAGGTTCAATCACCAAAATCCTCAGTCATTTGCGAAGCTGTATCACAAAGAGGGATCATAAGGTGGATAAGTGATGTGCAGACTGAGCACAGTGCAAAGCTCAGTAGAAAATGGATGTTCTATGACTCTCTAAAGGGCGTCGCCAATATAAAGGGGATCTGACCTCACTTTTGTCATATCCCCTCTCCGTGACATTGTCTTTTTGTGGTCTCAGCTCATGATGCTCTGTGTACTCCACGATTGCTCTATGCAAAATAGGGTCTTCGCTTTGTGGTACACAATGATTTTTTGACTCCGCGATAGCGCTTCGTGATCTTGTGCTTGAAGGCGTACGCAGGAATCCATGACCAGGAATCGCGAAAGCTCTCTGTGGACACACTCTGCAAAAGAGCTTCGCGAACCAACTCAAAAAGCATCCATGTTCTAAAACTGAATGGCTTATCATGAAGCTTCTGAGGGGGTTCTTGCAAATGCTGTCCGAAGAGATTAGATGACGAATAGTCTGGGTCTATGAGTGTCAGTCTAAATCCACTCCGACTATGATTCATTGGTGGCGCTGCTGTCCGAGAGCCAGATGTACAAACCACTGTGTAAGAGGATGCCTTTATATTGCTTTGGGCTGAGGTATGACGTCTCCATCCCTGAAAAAAGTAGGGACGAACCAACTTACTGGTACAGAAGTATGTCGTGTCAGCGCCAAGAGTTCAGGACGGCTGACGGCCATGCCCGTGAGTATTTCACACCCATCGTTGCTGAATGCCTATACAACCACCTAAATAATACTGACAGGAAGGCATTGCAGCCAGAAACATCTCCTCCTCTGCACCATAAGATACTGAAGGCATCTTTGAGGATCCCGAGGAAGGGGTGGTCCGAGGAATGGGACATGTGCTAGGGAAGAAACTTCACAGATGATTGGGCCTGGGCCTACTTGGTAGGCTCCTTGTGTGAGGAGTTTGGGGAAGATCTTATGAGAGTAGGTTTGTATGAGGTGTCTTGGGCCTCCTAATTCCGCATATATCAACCGAAACAGCTAATGTCAGAGCTATTGAGAAGGTGGTTGTCGAGGACCAATACCTTCCATTTACACCACGGGGAGGTTGGTATTAGCTTGTGGGATGTCCACCAGATTTTGGGGGTCCTGATACTGGGGGATATTATGATGAATTCTTACCTATCATGAGTGTGGGGGGGGGGGATTTGAAGTAGATGTCATAACTGGAAATGGATATTATGGAGCTAGTTCAGGGAGAGGACAAAGAAGTAGTGAGATATTTCCACTTTAAGTGGTGGTTCAAGAAGCTCCTGAATTTACCAGTAGACCGATAGTTCCTAACGGGGCCTCAGAAATTCTCGAAGGGGGATCAACGGTGCATGGAGCTCTCATAATTGTGGCTCTTAGAGGACATCTAGTGGATGACCTGTGGGTTTAGCATTAGCACTGAGCAACAGCCAATGGTCAGGATGGAGGCATTTATCGCATCTCTTATCTGTGGTTGGATCCTACTGGTGAGGGATACCAACATGGGAGTATGCCTAAGAAAATTTATCATGGAATCTACATTGGCGAAAGGGGGGAAGTTCAACCTAGGAATCCTGGTGCTCACCAAACTCTATAAGATTTTGTGGCATATTAGCAATGGGAAGAGGCTGCAGACGATAATTGGGATATACCACCTCCTGTATGGGTGGATAGTGGAACATATCATGGGGTTTTACGAATACCTGAACCCTATCTCTCCTATAGGCTCGAACATCCACCCATCAATCCTGAATGCTACAGGGAGATTTCCAGCCAAGTTTACCACACTGTTTACATTGAACCATGTGTGGAATCCAGAAGAGTTCAATTTTCACCCATTTCCATTGTCGATGGGGGTATTTACTGATAAGATCCTGGGAACAGAAGCGAACTGGGCATATCTTCTAGCATTCTGAGGTGGAGTCTTGGTGGAAAGGGTGGACCGTGAGCCCCTCTATGAGCCGTACACCCCACACTGGTTTGCAAGGAAATTCAAGTGCATGCAACGACTGACCCCGCATGTCTATTTGGAGGTGCATAAGGAGAAAAACTTGTGTTTGATGAGGTAGATGTGGCTCATGTTCACATGGGAAGATGGGAAGATGCAGAATGAACTGCCTCTGCCTATCGTTGCCTTTGGGCTGGTGAAGGAGTATGCCATAAGTAGGGAGGGAGCTTATCCATGGGAGATGATTAAGCAACCAACCATTCGGGTCAATGATGGCGAACCTACTTGACCTCGTGGTTGGGGCCAGAAGGAACCAAGGGAATCCCGCGGTGGCGGGGTTGTCGTGGTAGTGAGGCCCACACAAGTTGAGGGTGAGGTAGTAGCTATAGATCCTTTAGTGGTAGTAGACTCGGTGGTCCCAAAATAATATAGCCATTCAGAGGGGTGGTCTCCGAGATGATTCCACAGGATACCCACCCAGGCTCCGGGGAAGCGGCTGCACCATATCGACATGCTGGAAGATACTGTCTTCCTGGAGGCCTGGGACTTCTCAGAAGTGAATAGGAAATTTTTCAACCCCGCCGAGTTGTAACATCGCTTGAACCATCTCTAGAGGGATTTACCAGGGATAGGCCCTATCCGAGCCGTATTTGTGGTGCCCCAGGGAAAGTCATAGCGGTACCTGGTAGAGCTAGAGGACATTGTGCATTCCTGGGGTGCCCCTCATCTAATGATGGACCTTGTCAAAGTGCTCCTAGACTGCACTAATCCCCCGCAGTTGTTGGCCCCTGATTTAATAGAGACCTGTCCTCTGCTGGAAGAATTAGAAGAGCCCTCCTGGGGATATGAGGTCGGGAGAGGGAGCCTGTTGGAGGATGGTGAAGTTAGAGATCAATAATCAGATCTTGAAGAGTTCGTAGAATCCCTTGAGGTAAAAAAAATATGAAAATTCCTTCTTCGAGACTTCCTTTGAGGTAATTATGGAATCCTTTTTAACATTGGAACCATGAAGGAGCGTCTTATATACAGAACTCATTCTCTTCCGTCAGCGGATGCAGATGCGGGACCTTCAGGATCTACACCTTCCACTACATCTATTGTTGCATCCAGCGGGGCTAGGACACCTGAGGCGACCCCTCTATAGTTTTCAAATTGTCTGACCATATACGGGGGTCCAGGATTCGGGGTCCCAACGACATCATCCCAAGAGCGAGACCAGGTATTCGATCTATGTAACTCCACACCATCAATTTTATGACTATCATCCCCTAAACATGTTTACTGACACCCATGTCCTTTTTTGGTGTGTACAGTTCTTCAAATGTTCTGGGTCACATTGGAGAGGTTAGTTATGTCTTCTTATGATTTCCTTCCAAGGGTATTGCTGATGAACGTGGAGACGAAGCCCCTAACCGATCAAGCGGCAACGCTCCCAATCACTGGTGGGACCGTCAACAGGGCTGAACCCGAGATCATTAAGGTAGGATATGATGATGATGATCAATCTAATAGTCCAGCTCCTACCTTTCCTGATCAAACACCAGATGTGGACACTACTGAGGAGTTCCTGGGGGAGTTCCCCAAGTATGAGTCTGCCAATCATGCCGACTGGGAAAAGTTGACCTCTAATGAATAGGATAACATCACATTTTGTGGATGATCATGGAAGCTGATCAATAACCTCATTAATGACACCCCCAAACACTATGTTTGGATAAGATGGATATAATTCACTAATTATTTCATGAACTATGTGAGAGGGGAGTGGATACTTTGTGTCCCCACATTATGGTCCGAGATCATATGGCAGAAAAGATTCGGGAGTAAGACCATGGTTCAGTGTGGGATGGTAGCGGAGGAAAGCAGTAAACATCAAGAGGCTCTATGAGGCTAAATATGAGGTTCAAAAGCTACGGGCCCGGGTAGAGTAGCATTCCGCTTCACTTGACGTGCAATCAGAACTCATATCGCGGTTGAAAGCCGTGATGGCGGAGGTTGAAGAGTGGATAAAGCAAGCCTCTGAGGAGAAGACCGTCATTCAGACCGATGTAGATTGGGCCAAGATTTCAGCCGATGAATTGTGCCCCCTCACAAGCAAGGAAGAGCGAGAGCTTAATAAGTGGCAGAAACTCCTGGACACCACCAGCCAGAAGGAGGCAGAGCTGCTATTCTCTTTTAACGAGGTTAACCCATCCATGCAGGGAAATGACCATCAGGTACTATAATGATTAGTAAACCTCAAACATACATTCATGCTTTGATTATTTGATTCCATAACATGCATGAGTTTTGTTGTTTACATTGATTTATTAAATTCTCTTGATATTCATGGAGCGTCTAGCGATCATTCCCTAAGCTCACATGGGTTGGTCCCGATGTGAGAAACAGTGCATGACCACCTTATCACCACCATCGAAATGTAGGAGTGAAAACCATGCTTCAGGCATCTAGGTTTTGAACAACTGGCCCGGATTTCCAAGAGGAAATGGGAGAGACCTGACTAGAGAATGATTCTCCTAGTATATATGAATTACTATTTTCCTATTGTGCTCTTATGCAAGGATGGGGTAACGCAAAGGGCATTAGAATCAATCCAAAAAAATTGGAATGGAAGGTGTAAATCATGATAGCCAGGATTTAGAACACTATGGGGGTGGCGTGAAAATAAAGAATAGTTATTTACTACATTTGAAAAACAGTATCCTTATTGTGTTAGCCTAGAATGGGGATGGAAAATGAGGGTTAACCACTGACAGTGTTGAAACATGGGGCCTGACTCAAAATGTCGTCCATTAGTCTTCTGGAATGTTGGCCTAGGACAATAAGCATGCTATAGGCGAAGCATCCATACTGTTATGGGGTTCCCTTAGACATTAAAGAGGAAGAGGGTCTGAATAAGGGGCACGCAAAGAGTGGAATCTAGAGTGATGGTTTGTTCGAAGATAATCCAACACTCTTCAAATTACACCACCATCGTGGAAGCACATTAGATGGGCACATCTGTTTGAGAATGGATGATTCCTTCTTTTAGACAAGACCTCTCTGTCAAGGTAACTATCACTTCCCAATGTCATTGTGGGGTGTCCTGAACTTGTTCAGGGAAAATCTACAGTTACATGGTTCCCCACAAGGGGTCAGACGAGGGGGCAGGAAATGAGGAGGAATATGATTTACGATTCCTGGGGCTGGACCCAAGGTGAAATGCCAGGGTGTCTCTATGTATCCCATGAGGATGGGAATCAAGCCATATGTAGTTCTAGAAGATGCCTTGTAGTTTATCATCTTGCGGCAAGGACGAAGAGTGGTCTTAGTTTATGGTCATATAGCTCCAACCATGGATGGTAGGAAACACAGGAGACACCTGGTGGGGTAATTATAAAATCCAACGTTAATGAGGACCCGAATTCCAGGTTACCATGGGTTCCTTGGGGATGTTTTTAGGTCAAGGGACCAAGCACGAAGGTTAAGCTGCGCCCGTGGAGAAGTGCTCGGGAATTCGTACGTATCTCATTAGAATGAGAATCATGTAGTACGTAGTTATAAGGGGTGGCACGGGAAGGTACTAGTTTCGGGGATAAAAGGGGTGTGCGGGCATGGCCCTCACACCAAAAGAAGTGGCATTTTATGTATTGTGTTTGTCCATTAAGGAAAATGTTTTTTTAAGAGACATGCCTAGGATAGAAAGTCCCAATCTCACCACATGAATCAAGCCATATGAAGGAATTGAAAAATGGTATGGCATGTGACCAATACTAAACATGGTGTCCCCTTCAGTGAGGATGTGATGATGCAGTGCCATTTTTCATCGTGCAGCTAGGATGATAATGTCATAGTTTAGGGTCATCTGATGGGACTAGGCAGGCATTTTAACGTCATGTGGCACACATGTAGTAGAGATGATGCTGAAGGGGGAATGTGCACATTGCAATAAAACATACCCAACATTAATGTGGGAATAATCCCATACCACTCCGTATGTGATTACGGGAAAGAATCCTCAGGACAAGTGGAAAAAATAGAGGTAAGAGGGTATGGGGTAGGAGAAACTAGCTCCCAATTGAGCTGGACCCGAAAATGAGACATTTGGGTGTTCCTCTGTATCCCACGAGGATGGGAATCAATCCACACATAGTTATAAAAGAGTTCGTAGTTTATGGTCTTAGATCTTGGACCATGGAGATGGAAAGTCAGTGTGGAGCCCTGAATGACACCTTTACCGTGGCTCTATCCTCCTACCGTGCACATGTGCACTGAGGGATATTGTTAGGAGTGTCAAAATTCCAATTGGACATGATGGGGTGGACAATGGTGTGAATCATATAACCAACATTCAAGGCTTAAAGGGGATGGCGTGATGATGGAGGATGACTGTTGACCGTGTTCAAAACATAAAACCCATATTGTGTAATCCTGTAATGAGGAAAAACAAATGAGTGTCGGCCAGTGAACAAATTCTTAATGCGGTACATGTATCTACTTTTTTCTGAAACCCTTGAGGATGTTGGCCCGTGATGGTAGGAGAGCCCTTAGGCCTAGAATCCATGCCATGTGGGGGTCCCTTAGGGTGGGGAAGACTATGGAAGCCCAAATGAAGGGGGAGACATAACCTAAAAAATGGGAGAAAAATGTCCACGTAAAATCCGACACTCCAAACTCTAAACCAGAGTACTCTTTGGTAAATTGGTTCATCATTGACGAGGGTCAAGGAGGGTACTCAACTTTAGTGTAAGAAATTTGAAGAGATGGGTATATAATACAAGGATAGAAAACTCCCAGGAGGGAGAGGTACATGGAGTGGTTGTTTCAACCCCAACGTGAATGAAGACATAGTCCCATAACAGACCATATACTCCCCTCCTCGAGAAAGGATATGCTAAAGGGCCAATGTGAAAGTGATATTTCTGAGAGATGGGGCTGGACCCAAAGTCTAGACATCTGGGCGGTCCTACGTATCACATGAGGATGGTAATCGAGCCATATGTAGTTCTATGAAGGGGAAATATGAAAAGATCTTGGTTTAAGGTCTTAGAACTCGGACCATGGAGAAGCGGGACTATTCCAAGTAAAGGTAGACCATAAACCAATCCCTAAGCCTATGTGAGTCGAAATCGGTGTAGGAAACAAGGCCAGATAATGTATTTGCAGTATATGAACTACATGAAAAAGGGAAATCAGTGGAGCCCCAAATGATTTCCTTATCACGGATTTTTCCTCCTAGCGTGTGGATGCAGACTGAGGAATAGTACAAAGAATTTTGAAGTTCTACTTGGACATGATGAGGTGGAGAAGGATGTGAATCATGTAACTGAAATTTTGGGCTTAATGGGGTTGGCATGATGATGGAGGATAAATGTTGACCGCATTCAAAACAGAACATCCTTATCACGTTAGCCTGGAATGGTAACAAAAAATGAGCATCAAACACTCACCAAATTCACAACGCAAGACTTGTATACATTTGTTGCTCAGAACCCTTGAGGACGTTGGCTCGTGATGGTAGGAGAGCCTTAGGCCTAGAATCCATGCCATTTGGGGTCCCTTCGGGATGTGAATGGTGATGGAAGCCTTAATGGGGAGAACATGAAGCCAGAAAAATGAGTTAAGGTATGTCCATGTAGAGTCCGACATTCTAGGTAATAAACCAGAGTACACTTAGGCACATTGGTGAGTCACCAAAGAGGACCGAGGGACTCATCTTGAGAGCGGCCAGTTTGAAAATCCACGAATAACACAAGGGGATGGAAAACACTCAGGAGGAGGTAAATGCCATGGTTTTACAACACCCGATGTGAGTGATATCATATCCCATTCCATACCATATATTCTTCTCTTTGGGGGAATGTGGGAAAGGGGCCAAGATGAGGCCAGACCCGAAGACGAGATGCTCGTGCTGTCATACGTATCCCATTAGGATGGGAATCAATCCATACGTAGTTCAAGAATCACACATAGGGGTAAGATACCCTAATGAGGGGGGTTCATGGTGCAGCGAGTGACCCTGATGTGAATGAGGAAATAATCCCATACCACACCATACAATCCTAAAGAGGAACATGGGCTCGGGACCTGAAAAGGACAAGGGGATGGAGGCTGGGCCTCATGTGGGATGGTCCATTCAATTCGTAGTTCAACATCTCTTGTGCAGTTAGCACATCATCACAGCTCTTGAGCCCATGTGAGAAGTGCTCATTGTGGCAATCAAGGAGCCAGACTCAGCTTTCCCCGTCATATGGGGGTTCAATAGCTCACATCGCCTGAGGGGAGTTCATCACATGCATATACAATGGGGTAGAATGAACCATTGTACTCAATGTTTGGGACATCATGGGGTGGCTCTAATGAAAAAGGATAGCTATTGACCATGTTCGAAACACAGTGTCCTTATAGTGACATAGAATGGGAACAAAAAATGAGCGTCAACCACTGGCCATATTTGCAATGTGAGACGTGTATCAATTTTTTTATCAACATCCTCGAGGGAGTTGGCCCGAAGTGGTAGGAGATCCCATTGTCCTACCATCCCTTCCATTCGGGGGCCCTTCCGGATGGGAAGGATAATGGAGTCCCAATCAAAGGAGTGGTTAAAGCATAGTTGTACCCATACATTTTAAAAACTAGCAGGGTGGTGAAAGAGGTGGACACCTCTGGGGAGTGGGACTTACGATAGAATAGAGATGATATTGATGTGTATTGAGGCAAGAACATGCACCAAAACATATGTATTGACCCGAGGGGAGGTTCTGGTGTTTGGGCTAGGACAACAGATGAAATGTATGGGCGTTCTGGCATATCCCATAAGGATTGGTATCAAGTCATATGTAGTTCTTGAAGGCCATGCAGTTTATTGTCATACAGTAAGAATGTGGGAGGATAGAAGAATGAGGAGCGGGAACATGGTGAAACCATTATAATCCTAGTATGAGTGGGGCTATGGAATCCTACATCATATAATGCAGGGATCCTCTACGAGAACTATACATAGGGGGAATAATCAACGAGAGGAGTTTGGGGTTGGGCTCAAGATGAAATGCTTGAGCGTTCCTACCTATCGCATGCAGATGGAAATCAAGCCACATGTAGTTCTGAAGATGATGTTTAACGTCGTGCAAGAAGACGCACAATTTAAAGTCATGTAGGACTGGACAGTTTAAGGTCATGCTAGACCAGTTGGCTTACAAAAAGTATCACGTGAGAAACTTGGAATTGGTGGGTGGAGTTATACACTCACCATCCATGGTCACTAGGGAGTATGCTTCGTTGGGGTAAACCCTGTGAATTATGTAAGGTCCTTCCCATTGGACTCCAACATGGGTGGTTTCCTACCAGGGATCATTGGTGTCTGGAGGGCCATTACCAAGCCGCCTTGTAGGAAAGAGTGGAGATGAATCTTCTTGTTGAAGGCTCTAGCTATCTTATTCTGATGCCTTTTCAGATTGTGTAGGGCATGAAGCCTCTTCTCGTCAAGTGATTCCAATTCATCCAGACAAATTTTGGATACCTTATCTAGCGCTTGCTGGTCATTGACTGTTGTGCGTAATGAAGGCAGCTGGATCTCGATGGGTCGGACGGGCTCTACTTCGTACACCAGGGAATATGGGGTCACCTGGGTGGAACTACGAGTTGTCATCTAATAAGCCAAGAGGGAATTGGGGAGCTTGTCTAACTGAATCTTCTTATTCTGACTAACCACTTTCTGCAAAATGTTAGAGAGGGTTTTGTTGAATGCCTCAATTTATCCCTTTTCATGCACGTGGTAGTGGGATGTATGGTTCAAACAGATGTTGTACTTGGCGTAAAATTTCTTCAGCTCGACTGCTTAGTTGTTGATGTCATTATCAGTGAGGACGACATGATGAAATCCAAAATGTTAGATGATATTGGATCTCACGAAGTCAATTATTGAATGGACCTTGACCTCCTTGAGTGGAACTGCTTCTGCCCACTTGGAAAAGAAATATATGGCGGTTCGGATGAACCTCCAGTGATGAGCTGTCTCCAGTGGATATGGACCCACGACATCAAGTACCCATACCATGAAAGGCCAAGAGTAGTTGTTGGAGTGGAGAGGTTCTGCCAGCCGATGCATAAAGTTAGAATGAATTTGGAATGCGTGACATCTCTTGGTGAACTCGATACAGTCATGGATCATGGAAGGCCAGAAGTACCCCAGTATTTGGATCCGATGGGACAGCTTCGGCCCATTCGGGTGAGCCCCACAGGAACCGGTGTGAACTTCATGCATGAACAGATAAATCTCGACACCTTGGATTCAACGGAGGAGAATACCATCAAACCTGTGCTTGTAGAGGATCTGCTCAAGACTAGAACCACTCTGGAGGTTAAACGGGAGTGCGCAGCATCAGATTCACTCACACTCGACCCAATCAACCGGGAGGTAACCATTTGGAGATACTCAGCAAAGGGGGATCTCAAGACAGGGGTTGCTTCAACCAATGCATATGAGGAACTTAGGGGTCCTTCCATGGGGGCTCTGGCAGTAAGATTTCTTCCTCATATGACGTCGTCATTATTGGGTGTGACATGATAAATGTCTCTCTGATGTGCCACATGTATAATCAGATCATCCTACTCAGGTTCTACAAGTGATGCAGCTAGGCTGGCCAAGGCATCAGCTCGACTGTTCTGAGATTGAGGGACATGACTGACTTCACGACGAGATAAAAACTAGGCCATTAGCTGGAGGGTGTTCCCAAAAAATGGTACAAGATCTGGTTTTCTGACGACATAATCACCATTGATTTTCTATATGACTAGTTCTGAATCCCCTTTCACATGAAAATGGGGCACATCGATCTCGAGGGCTAGCTCGAGGCTAGTGATAAGAGTTGAATACTCTGCCTTGTTCTTGGTGCAGCCTTCTGAGAAGAGGAATGAGTATTGCAGAATGGCTTGCGCTGGGGTAATGAAGAAAATACCCAAGCCTACACTGTTGAGTCTAGGATCATTAAGTATCCTATAGGCGGGGATCCGGGAATCATCATCAATGTGCATCTGCCAACATGGGATGGCATGATATACCGAGAGGATTTCCAGGTAGGGAAAATCCAGGTCCAGGGACTGGTCCGCAGGGGTTGGATGGGCAGCTAGAAAATCTTCCAATGCTTATCCCTTAACAGCCATTTGAGGTAGGAAACTGATGTCGAACTGATGTAGGATTACTTCCCACTGTGCTATACGGCCGGTCCACATGGGGTGGTTTAAAATGTACTTCAGGGGGTCTACCTGAGACACCAGTTGTACCATATAGTGTTTCAAGTAGTGTCGCAATTTCTATTCTGTGAATACCAGCGCAAGGCAGATCATTTTGATGGGGGAGTGTCTTTTCTTTTTATCGAGGAGCATGATTCTAAGGTATAAGAGGATTTTTTCAGTTCCTTCATTGTTTTTTGGGGTGAGGAGGGCACCGAGAGATTGTTCCAGGGATGTCACATACAGGAACAATGGTTTTCCAGAGACATGTGGCATTAGGACCAGAGGCTGGAGAAGATATTACTTGATTTCCTCGAATATATTCTAGAATTCTTCATCACATTCGTAGGCGAAGCCTTTCTTCATGATCCAAGAAAAGGGATTACACTTGCCGGCCAGATTCGCAAGGAATTGGCTTATATAGGCTAAGTGGCCTTGGAATCCTCAAATATCTCGAATATTGCTCAGGGGAGGCATCTGGATGCTGGCCTTGATCATCACTTGGTCGATCTTGATGCCCCAGTACCTGACGACAAAGCCAAGAAACTTTTCGGATGTGACCCCGAAGGTACACATCAACGAGTTCATCTTTTGGTTTCTAGAATAAGGGAAGCCAAACACTTTTTCAAGGTCCTTGAGATGGTGCTAGTGCTGGCGAGATTTGACCACCAGATTGTCCACATAGAATTCCACAAATGTCATGAGGATTAGCTTGAATAAGAGCTGTAAGGCCCGCTGATAGGTGGCTCCTGCATTCTTTAAGCCGAATGGAATAAACTGGTAACAGAAACTACCTTGGGGTGACCTAAAAGCTATGGAATTCTCATCCTCAGGGTCCATTCAGATCTGGTTTTATTCAGAGTAACAATCCATGAAGTAGAGGGCTTGGAACCCATCTATAACATCGATCAATAATTCCATCACCGGAAGGGGAAAGTCATCCTTCAGACAGTGACGGTTGAGATTTCATAAGTCGATGCAGACCCAGATCTGTCCATTTTTCTTCCTAAGTGGCACAATGTTGGCTAGACACATCAGGTACTGGACCTCCTTGATGAAGTTATCTCTGATAATCTTGTCAACTTCAGCCTCATCCATGGCACCGTGTAAACAATGCATCTTTCTGGGAGGCTGCATGAACCCGCGATGATTTGTAGGGAGACCGAGGCGGTGGACAACTACCTAAGGATCTAGTCATGGCATCTGGTCATAGCTCCAGAAGAATACATCACGATGCTGCTTTAAGAAATCAATGTACCATCACCGCTCCTCAATGGACATGGCAGCATTGATCAATGGGCGTCTCAGATCTGCCTCGCTTCCAAGGTTCACCCGTACCAGTTCATCGACCGTAGCGGAGATGCCCTCTTCAAAGGCGGGGGAAAATACCCCAGATCATCTTCTTCACATGAATATGAGGGATTCCAAGTGGGAGAAGCTTCCTCTGGGTCGGCAGAACTTGACGAGAGGCTGGTACCAGCCTGAGCAGTGGTGGAAAACATATTGTGATATTTACGTGTAGTCGAAACCATAACAATGAAGGCAATCGATCTGATCTCGTCTGGTCTTTGGCCCAAGGGGCCACACTTGATGATATCCAAGATATAGTGGAACATCAGCTTGAGCTAGTTAATCCCATCCAGGAGAAACATACACGTATGACATATTTCCATTTCCATTAGGCGGATATCCCGATACTATACGGGGGTAAGAGGCTCTGGGATCACCTGAGCTTGGTTTGTGTAGGAGTAAGAGGTTATTTTATGTCATAACTTAGACTTGGGAATATGCTTCCAACATGTACTAGAGAGAACAAAGTATTGCCCCATGTCAGGGGTTGTGGCCTCCAATCGATGGATTGGAATGACGCAGGCATCCTCCAGACCTGTTCAGGGGTCTATTATGACCATGGTGGGCTCAACCTCAATCGCCTAAATCTGTCTGTCCTTGCTCTTGTAATAGTCAGCATCTAGGTATCGGGCTTCACAAGAGGTTAAAAGAGATGAATCACCTTGTTGTATTCCTACTCAACCATTAAGGGAGTACTTGAGGCACTGGTGATACTACGAGGGGACCATTGCATGCAGGTGGAGCCATGGTCTACCAATCAATGCATTTTATGCGGTGTCCTGGGAGACAACCATAAACTCGGTGGTGGAAACTAGGATGCCGAACTGGGTCTTCAAACGAATCTTACCAACTAAGGTCTGCTCTGTCCTATCGTATCCCTGGATTCTTAAATCAGAGGGAGTCAGGTCATCTTCGGATAACCCCAGCTTCCGCAGTGTCCGCGTCAGGATAAGGTTGATCATGGAGCTGGTGTCAATGAGACAGCGGCGAACCTCCACACATTTAAATTGGTCGGTGATGTAAAGTGGTCAGATGTTCCCATATATGGGAGAGCCTTCATCCTCTCTAGATAAAAAAATGATGGCCTGGCATTTGGAATTCTCGACCACTTCAGCATCAAAATCCTTTGCAGTTGCTACCTCCGTCTCAAATGAGAGTGGGCTTCTTAAAGCATCATCGAGGGCCTAACATATATCTAACAATAGGTAAAGGGCCTCGAGGATGGAAAGCCTCACTGGGATGTTGTAAAGGTTCTAGAGGCCATCATATTTCCTTTCCAGACATGATCTTTTGCTTACAGGAGGTCTCTCTACTATAAGAGGCATGGCAGGCCCCGCCAGCTGGACCGGCGTCTGGCTGGTGCTGGGCATGTTCAGCTGCATACTAGACAAAGCCTGAAGAGTAGCTTATATATGAGAAATAGAAAAATGAGATCAACCTATATTAGGGAGAGGCTGGTCGGGGCATAGTTGAGGTAGCTCTGCCTAATCTAGTAGCACAAACGGTGGTAGAGGCGGGCGTGATGACACCAGATGAAAAGGCTGTGAATGCTGAGCTCTGCACTGGGCCTATTGTCTGGTCATAGTGGCATGAACGACATGGATGGAGGTGCCAAATGATGTACCCTAATAACCCATGTGGTTTTGGCTCTGCCGACGTTGGCATCGGCTGGGGATGTTGGAGAGGTTTGCCATCCGCTCCTAGTCGTTGGGAGTCATATACGAATTTACCAACTCGACGGTATTAATCGAAGCATACCCTTGACAATAATTTGAATAGTCATCCAATTCAAGGTGGATTGAGGGAGGAATACCCATATCAGGGGTCCTAAAGATGCCGAGCATCTGATACAATGATGGAATTGGCGGGGTGCCTTACTTTCCCATTCACCGCTGATGCATGCTCTTCTAGGAAGAGGCCAGCTGAGATGATAATGCAGAAACGGAAACTACAGCCTCTAAAGGCTTCACCGGATTCAGGAGTGCATGAATGATACCATGGGTATGAGAAACTGTTTTGCGAGTTATCCAGTCGTCATACTTCTGCGACTCATATTAGAAACCTGCTGCCACTCACCCTCGTCATCACTGCTGCTTTCTGGCCTTACGAACACGCAATCCACTTGTGGAGGTGTCGGCCCCAGCCTGACTATTTTGTTTCTGGCCTATTTTGGATGCCAGGATTTGAACACAGACCACTTCTTGAGGGTGTTCCTTAGAATCTGATGATATGGGAAGTAGTTGGCGGGACCAGTGAGATTTGCCTCTTCTGACCTTCTATACTCAGGAAATCATAGAATCCCCTCCTCTAAGGCACTTCTTAAATTGCTAGGGACCTGATTCTCAATGAATGAGTAGGTCTATCTTCTTTTGTTCAGAAAAGGGGCCCTTGGAGACTAGCCTTGAAGAGGAGCTAGAGGGGCCTATTGAAGAGGTGGAGCCTGGTTTCCCCACCTGGGCAGTGGCGGCGCATTCCGCAGGGGCACCTGCCGATTCTGAGGAGGACACTACTGAGCTAGAAGATGCACCTGAGGTGGAGGGACTCTACGAGGAAGTGAGGATGCCACCACCAGTAGAAATTCTAGTTACCCAGGGGATTTTATTTGGGCCATCGTGGCGGGATCAGCTCTAGAAGCCCTCCTTTATAGAATTACATGGGGCAACAGACGTGCTTGGATGGCCTATTATAGGGCTTCCTCTAGGTACTGGGCCTTTTTGGTGAAGTCTCGGAATCCTGCAGGGTATTTCTGGGTTAGAAGATAAGAAACCAATTCTGGGTTGATGTTCCATATGCAAATCATTAGTAATTTCTCCTGAGTTACTGGAATGTCAAAAGAGTATGTGAGCCCCTTCTACAGGGCGATAAAGTCCGTGACTCACTTATCCGGCCTTTTTTTCACTTTATGAGGTGTGTGATGCTAGTTTTCCGAGTGGTCGATCTGAACTGTTAGAGGAATTTCCTGCAAAGGTCCTCCCAACTTGTTACAGATTTGACAAGGAGCTGGCTATACCAGACAAATTCCAGCCCCTCCAATGTCTGAACAAAACAGTGGATCTTAGCTGCCTCCTGCTGTTCTGGAGTCCCTAAAATGATCCACACATTATGTTTTAGTGGTCCAGGTGCTATGGCGGGTCCCGCATCCCATTAATTGGGGAGAAGGTGGGATTCTCGAATCTCGAATGTTCCGACATATCATCCACCCATGTTAGAAATGGCTTACCATCATGTGGGATTTCCACCTGGCACATTTCCAATGCCTCAGGGTGGGCTATGAGAGCCGCCATAGGATCATCTAGGTAGGGGTCCTTGTCTTGATGAGGATCCCTAACTATGAGCACATTGGCTGTTTTTTCAACAGGGTAGGAAGGCTCAGCAGCTCGTGGAGCGGCTGGTGGAGTGACTCGCAGGGCAGTTGGGGGAACCCAAGATGGATTCTTTGGATTTTCATGCCATTCAGGAAGGTTTCGCGAGACATAACATGCCATCTTTCCAAGAGCTCCGACTTCAGATCTATCTGCGGGAGCGGCATAATCAGGTTTCCAGGGAGGAGGCTCACTAAGGGGAAGTTTTTCTTTCCCCTGCTGTACCAGACTAGGATTTCCATAGTCGTTCTATTGCTCTGTAATGCATTCATCCAAGAGTTTGTTGGCCAACTTCTTCTACTCAGCAAGTTTTTGGTGCAACGTTGCATTATTAGGGTCCTCCTCCTTCTTCTCTACTAAGACAGACGTGTCGGAGTGCTTGGAAGATCTGACATTCTCTTTACCCTAACCGGAATTCCGGCTATGTAACAGTGTCTCTGTGGGTGTAGGGAGACCATGTAGGTTCCTCTGCTGACAAGTAATCTTTCCAATTGGTCCAATAGTGGTGGCATGCCCTCAGAGGGTAATTCTCCATTGAGGAACTCTAGCTCATCCTCCTCATCCACTATATCATCCATGTTGACCATAACACTTCACATGGGAATGTCTTCGATGTCTACTTGCAATTTAGGATGCCGCCAGATATGAATGAAGAGGAGGGCATCATACATCCCCTAGCCACAGATTTGCATGTGGGGGGGGGGGGAATCCTCCTTGATAATTTTTCGGAGTACCTTGATACTATGAACACATTTCCACTGGAGGGCCTCATGGAGACCTGGTGACTTGGGGTGCTGGGCCACAGGGAGTATGGCCAAATCGATCAGATGGAAATTCTCGTTGATGCCTTCAAACTACACTTGGATCCTGGGATAAAACACTCGCCAATGAAGAAGACAAAAATGGGCCGCCCATAGGGTGTGGAAGAAACACTCATCTTCGTCCAGGGTAAGGGATTTAGATATGTAGAAATTTAGTGTTGCCATGGGCTAGAACTTCTCGGGGAAGTGGCCAACTGTGAGGATGTTCCATAAACTCCTTGGCTCAAATTTAGGGTCTGGCCCTTGATTTCCCCACTTTTCAATTGGGGGTGTCTGGGGAACTGATAGTGGTAATGATACAGACCACTGGGAAAAAAGGCTAGCCAGTGGAGAGTATAGTGAACGGTCTGACTGGCTGCCAAATCTCGGGCTATGTTCTGAAGAGTGTAGTGACCTGGACACTATGTCGCGATAGGATGGGATGACGACCACAGTTTCCAGCTTAGGGGTTAGGGTTACTAGTGATAGGCCGCGATGCTGCTCACATTCCATTGGTCCCCAACATAGCTCTTTGTGATCTATTTTGGAGGTAGAGAGGGCTTCCAGTGACGATGGTGGTGATTGCACGAATATATCCTATGGGGTGTCCAGATTTTCATCCTCCTGGATATACCTGTGAAGGGAGGTGGTAATCTGGTGGACCTCACATTCTAGGAGCACCGGGATGATGCACCTCGTCCCTGCCCTGACCCTTGACTCGGATGTGAAAGAGAAGGGTTCCCACACAGAGTTGTACTCCGCCTAGGAGTCTAAGAAGCGGACTGGTATGATCTCTGTCTAGACCACTCATAATTCCTTTTATGGGAGCGATGAACCGTATTCCTACCCCTGGGTGGCTCCTCAGGATAGAGCATATTTATGACACGAGGTCCTTCTGTCGCACTAGTGTTGGGGCATAGAGGGTTTCCACCTGAGAAGGACGATGTGCGTGGATCACTAGAAAAAATGTCAAAGGGTAAATGGGGATGACCACTATGGTTAGCACTGGAGCGGGCAAGACCTTCGCTGGAACTTATAGAATCATGGGGAGGGGCTCCCCGCCTGTTTTCCCGGGTGACCTCAGTACGAGGGGGGTCCTTATACTGGTCTCACTAAACACGGGCAGGACCTCCGTGCTAATTTCGGGTGGAACGAGTATGGACCTCACCACTCTGGTTGCCTTGGTGAGGAGGACCTTCACTAGCTAGTGAGAGGACATGGGGAGGATCCCCACGTTGAAGAATGACCGAATGTGAAATGTCCCAACCCCGACGGTCGGGGCAGGAGAAATGACTCCATACACAGTGTATTGGGAACAATAGAGGCTTTTGTGCCAAGTTTCACCATCGCGGGGAAGACCCTCATTCGGATTGGGGGTGGACTGGTGTAGACATCCGTGGTGAGCCTCAAAGCAGGAAAGGCTCGCGCTTATTATGGTAGTGGTACGGGGAGGGCCCCTATACTTTGTGACATCGATGTGGGTTGGCTCGTGGCGACCACCGCTCGTGCCAGCGAACAAGAGAGTCATCTTAGCCTCCATGTGGGGAATTTGGGGACTCGATCTTGGTCATGCATATAATTTCCCCTGCTCAGTGTATGCAGGGAACTGATGATATGCATCAGCGGTGGCTCGTACCCTAGTAGTAGTCGACGTTGACGCCCCTTGGTGGGCATCCTCCTCAACTTGAGCCCGACGCTGGCATCGTGTCGGAGGAACTGGGGCTAGTGGTGCATGTATGTAGCTTACCTTCTCTACTTCCAGCAAGACTGGGTTGTGGCGCTAATGCGGCCGAGTGGGAGCCCTCGCTGGGAGCCCCCGGAATGGATCTCTAACCGGGCTGGGCCGGATGTCTCCTACCTCGTCAGTGTAAGGAAGGGAGTCGTCAAATAACTCTGGGGATAGGTTCCCGAAACGGTTGTACGTAAGAGTGGGGAGGAATGGCTCCTTACGCGCCCCTTGGGAGTGGCGTTGGCAATGAGCCGCAGATGCCTCCAGATCCAGGCGGGCCGTATCCCGGGTTAGAATTATGCCCACCTCATCGTAGTGGCATACAAGGTCATTGATTACGCTCTATTGAATGACCATGGACGGGGATAGGGGGTGTTGTCGCCCCATGGAAATAGATTTAGAGGCCATCTTAGAAGAGGTAAAGCCATGTGGAATGGTCGTGTGGGAGCTTCCCCTGCCCCTGCGTAGATGGGAAGGCAGTGATCGCATCCCTGAAGTAGCAACATGATTACTGAGAGCAGGGAGATTAACTTGTTAGTGCTGAAATAAAGGCATCGATGACCAATGCCCCAATGCTATCTCGACTTCCATGGCCAGTAAGAGAGATCCATGCTGACAATGTCACAGAACGGGATTCCCAATGTTCTACTGCACCAAATTCTGGTGAGTTTCACGACAGGGCTGCCAATGCTTGGCGAGACCCGGTGATGGATAACTAGATCCAGTGAAATTTCAATACCATGATGCCTCGAGCCATACTAATCTATATATTGAGGAGAAGAACTTCATGTTGGCTTCACCATTTCTGTTTCTGATTCTTTCGTTGGGGGATGAGCATACGTCTATGGAGGACGCGCCGCTGTTTCCATGCATTACCGCATTCCAAAGGCAGGAGGCATCCGTCACTTATTCAAGGCCATATTCTCCTTGATCGAAACAGGATTATGGGAGATCGGTTCTTCCTTCCATGGATTCCTCCTTGGAACTCCTCACCTAGTTCGGGTCTGCCTTATAGACTGAAGACATTGTTCGTGAAACTCTTCATAGCGCCATATCTTAATAGACACCAATTAATTACACTACTTCTACCGAGACATTACAAGGGGTCCAGTCAGGGAAGTAACCTTGAGTCAGGGGAGTAGTCACATTGGGAATCACTAGCGTGTCTAGGTTCTGGGATACTGGTGTGTCTGTCTTTTGTCCCTTATTATAGGGCTTCTCCAGGGCATAGAATCCTCAGGCATCCCACATAGATCATTGGGAATCATATTCCATGGGCATGTATATGAGGTTTTCCTCATCTTCCCTTGTTTATAATAGGGTATGATGAATGTTTAACATCCATCAGAGACATATCTGACTAATCAGATCATTGACTAGAGTGGATCAGATGGGTGTAACCCCTAGAGGGAACACTAATGTTGGGGTCGACACATGGTTGACTTTCCGATTACTTTTGGGGGGAATTGAGTATTAAGTGGAATGATACCACCGGGATGTGGTAGCCCGAGTAAGAATCAGGATGGATGATGGAGCGGTTGAATGATGTAGATAGAAAATGGGATGGAACTGCCATGAGGATGACGATGGTTTTGGGCTTGATCCTTGAAGTGGCTTCATACGTATCCCCATTGCAGGGAATCAAAGACCATGTAGTTCATCTGACAACATCTTACCTTCGATTGGGGCTTTCAAAAACTTTCCACTAGGTGGGGTCACAACTTCTTACCGCTGGATAAGAATGTTAACAACTTACCACTAAATAAGATCACAATGTCTTACCGATGAAGGGAGTGACAGTGGATTTTTTCTGAATAGGGAATCAAAAGTGGAATACAGTTTAACGTTATGCAGGATGGGGTGGACTAACGTGAAATGTCCAGGACCATTTGATGCTGGGCTTGAACCTCATGGAGGCTTCCTACATACCGTTCCTTGGAATTGATCAAAGTCCACATAGATTGGGTATGGGGTTGGAATCGGAGAACCGACGTGAATAAGGTCCTGAGGTCCAGGTGGATGGTGGGCTTGAGCCTCATGGAGGTTTCCAACCTACCATGCCTTGGAAAAGATCAAATACCGCATAGTTTAGGGTAGGATATCTATTCAATGGCTTACCACTGACAAGGGAAGCAACAGATTACCGTTGATTAGAGAAACAACGGCTTACCATGGGTTGGGGAAACAATGAATTCCCGTTGATTGGGGCTCACAATTTATCATCATGTGGGATGGGGGAGAAGCAACGTGAAGATGGTCAGAGCGACCAAATGCTGGGCTTCATCCTCATGGAGGCTTCCTACGCACCTTGGCTTTGAAAGGACCAAAGACATCGTAGTTCAGGGTGGCATTTGGGGCTTACGCTCTGTGGCAGCCCATGGTGCTGGTGAATTGATGTGAATGGGGTCAAAAACTAGGGGTGGTAGCCTAAAATGTCATGGAGCCTTCCTATGTACCCTTCCTTGGAAAGAATAAAAGACCACGTAGTTCAAGTGGGTTGGTGAACCAATGTGAAGGAGGACCTGGGGTCCCATGGGTGGTGGGCTTGAACCTCGTGGAGGCTTCCTACGTACCCTGACATAGCAAGGATCAAAGACCACATAGTTCAGGTGGGGTGGGGTGACGCACGCCTGTCATAGGGCATGGAAAAACAATTTTTAAATTTCCTTAGTGTAGTCTAGTGATTAACCCAAGGAAGACTCCCAAAGAGGAGTGCTCACAAAATCTGTTTGTCACTTTTAAACAAGGGTAAAAATGTTGTGTTTTTGAAAGAAATTTCAAATTCAAATGATTGAAAAACTATGATATTAAAAGTGTGATTATGTTGGGGTCAGTTTCTTAATTGTAATTCCATCCTTGTTCAATTTAATTCAATCATTTTCTTCTTTTTTTATTAAATTGAGTATCCACTATCATTTCCTTTCACTTCCTTTGTCAAAATTATGATAGTGAGAGAAAACCTTACCAAGATCTCGGTTTGGTCAAATCTCCTTCCATGTGTAAAATAGTTGTATTGAATATCCTTAATTTAAATGCACAATACCTGATCGGGTTTTGTTTATCCCAAAAAATCAATAACATTTACTACACCTTTTTCATGTACTGACGATCATGGAGTACTTCACCACTAATACCTGGTCTATTCCATCATATATAATCTAGAAATTAGTTGAGGGAGATTATGATTATTTTACCAAGGAAAAAATCAATAATAGATTTAATATTCAATAATGATCGCACTTGACAATAAAATCCGCAATAAAAATTGAAAACAACTTTGAAGAAGAATGAAATTTATTCAATTGCGTCCAAGAACTCTAGCATTACAATGTAGAAAACCAACCCTTCTGTAATCACTACAAATGTTTACCCCGCCATGGTAAGGGTAATAAAAATGAATGGGGAAGAATAAGGAATTATAAAACTATGAAAAAGAAAAGAAATAAAAAGAAAATCTAAAACGTTTTCCTTCTCGGTATCCCGGAAGGAATGGGATGGAGAATGGGATGCTTTGAGTGTGGAGCTCTCCTCCTTTTATAGCCATAATTTTCCCCATGAAGGTTGAAAAATTTTTGTGCAATTAAATGACATCTTCACGCATTTATCCCTTCTTTAATGTTGTTAGTAATTATCATGGGCGATTCCCCTCAAAATCTTAGCAGATTTGGACATGTATTCCGAGAGTTATGGTCGTTTTACAGTGAGCATTTATTCTGTTCAGTCAGACTCGTCAAATCGCAAACCTCCAGATTAGGATTCTTTAAAGACCCTTAAAACAGCCAATTCACGTGGGATTTCCTTCATTAATAATGTTCCAAAACTCTGTGCGCGTCTCCCAACCAAATATCAAAACATTTGGCCCCACCATGAATGCATTATAGACCCCACACCAAAATTCGGCAGAACTTTTAAATGTTTTCATGCTCTAACTTGTGAGCTTCATGTGAGCTTCCATATGTCCGATTCAGCTTTTAGTCCAAAAATAGTAAATGAATCCCTGGATTTCTAGATTATGAAAAAGAAATAATTTTTCAATTTGGATTAGTGAATAGAATGTTATATCCATACTACAGAAATAATTTAAAACTGTTAAAAATTCAAAATGGCCCAATTTTACTATTCAGCTCAAAATAACACCAAAATCCTAAAAATGAAACAAATAATCTTAGAGGATCAATTTTGTGGGTTTAAAATAATGATATTCAATATAAATTAATGGAAAATATTTTCTCTATCAATTCCCCAACACATAGTACTTGGACTCCTAGACAAGTAAACATCAAAATCAAATCAACTCAAATCCAAAACACATACCAATGAGATCTACCGAATCCATACTAAGAAACAAAAAAATATCATGCCTCATCAAAAACAATTATTTCAATATCTCCATTTTATATTTTAATATATTTACACTTCATTTCTTATCCCATGCACACAAAACACCAACCTCGCATTAATTTTCTTAAATCTGACAAATGTAAATGCCCAACAAGGGTTTTATCATCCAAACTCACACAAGAGTCACCATAGGAATTATAAATTCTTACTTCTCCACCAGATGTGAGTCAAAGACATATGTTTCTCATTAGGACTTTTCAGGGTTGTTCTGTGGCTTCTGGTTTTTAGGATTTAGATGTTAAAATTTCTGAGGTCGAAAAAGGAGGGCTTGGCTCTTTTTGATACAAAATTGAAAGATTCTAATTTTCACTAAAGTATGGTCTCCTTCCCTTCCCCTTTTTTGAAAATAGGTTCCATCATCATTCAATTAGCTAAGTAGAAAAAATTCAATATTTTCAAACTTTATTTTTCTAGAAAGTTCCAGATAGGCACAACTTTCTTTTTTACATGAGAAGCTCCAAAAAGGCATGACTTCTCTTATCATGAATGCTCCTGAAAAGGCATAGAATTTAACAAATGAAATATTAATCAGATCTTAAACATTTTATATTCCACCAAAAGTATCAAAAAATGAGGTAGTACATCACAAGTTATCTTCCTCCACACATAAGTTCAACTAGATCATGCAATTTCACTTCAAGAGCAGGTAGGATAGGGAAAATTGGCTTGTAATGTGGCTAACCGAACATGTTATTCTAGGATACTAAGGGATACAATGAATGATAAATGTAAAGGTGGGCCATAATGAAAATGATAATTTTAAAAATGGGGCATAAAACAATATAAATTCCTCAATAATTTAAAACACATGTACCCCAAACCCTCATGTTTTGAAAGGAAGAAATCAAATTATGGTTTAAGCATGCATGGTCTGGTTCTCTCAAGAAATGAGGCGAATGAAACAAATATGAAAAATAGGGTTTAGAAGCCTCACAATAAAGTGAATTGAATGATATAGATAGTGAAATATGGCATGGGATTCAAAAATTAGTGTTCTTTTCCTGAAATTCCAAAAAATTGAACTTGAAACAAAGTTATTTCAGCATTCATTTAAGCTCGGTTTCATGAAATAGATTGGTTCCCACATTGAAATGGTTTTCAAAAATGGAAATTATAATCATTTCTAGTAAAAAGTTTTAAAAACACACCAAAAACACAAAAATTTGAAAACACACTATTTATTTTTTGAAGAAGAAACACAAAATGAAAATCCAAAACTACAAAGGTTCCCTCCCCCACACTTAAATGATACAGTTTCCTCAATGAATTCAAGTTGATTTAAAATGTAAGAAAATTTTAAAATCAATCACAACATCAAGAAAGTGTGAAGGAGAGGTACAAACAGATTTATTCGCAGTATAAAATTGAGTTAACCTCCTAAATGTTGCACTCTGAATGACTAAAATAAAGAACAAAAGAAAAAATCATATATTTGTTGAATGAAATGAAAATATAAATAGGATGATAATAGAAGGATAAAACTTGGTTTAATCCCCCCATGTGGGCCCTAGGCTTTGACTGTCTCTATAGGGATAGTTCTAATCAGTTATCCCCAATCTGATGGTGGGTGAGTTTTCTTGCTCTTGAACCAAGAAAAATTCTTCTTTCCAGGATGAACTTCTTCCTTTTTCTTGAGGGATCCATAGGTAAAATTCCCCAGGTCCTCCCCCATTATAATGAGATACAACTTGCATGGTGGGTTTAGGATAATGAATGAGTCCTCCTGTTTCATGGGTTCCACAAGAACAATATCTTCTTTATTCTCCAGTGGTTGCTGAAGGTATGATACATCTGTGGAAAAATTGAAGGAAATGTCAGAGTTTAATTCTATTAAAAAAATTAAAGCATGAAAAATCAATATCAAATTCTTCCCTTTCAATTTAAGTATCTTGTGTCTCATTTTCCTCCAGAAAAACCACTTTGACCTTATCATGTACTCCCTCCATTAAAAGTTCAATAGGTTTGGGGAGCTCTAGATGTTCCTCTTTAGGATCATATTCTTTTTCATAATCGTCCTCTAAAGAAAAACATAAGTTGTATGAATATGAAAAATTTAAAAAAGAGGAGTAAATACTCAATTTAGTTTCAACAAAATCTAGAGATAATGAGTTCATGAAAATATTATCTCCCTGAGTGTTTTCATCTTCAATCTATTCTCCATTGGAAAGCATCTCATGGAGTTAATTATTAGGAGAGAGTGGCATGGAGTCAGTCTCCACAATTTCTTGGATCTTCATATAATAATTAGGGATGACTAGGGGGTCTTCTTGGACCTTGGAAACTTCATAAAATTATAGAAAGTATTGGGAGAACTCTGTTAGCTTTCGGGCCATAGCTTCAAAAACATCTTCATTCATGTCCTCCCTTAGTACATCTATGAATTCTTTGAATGTTTTTCTCGTCATTATTTGTTTTCCAATATAACCTCACCTGTCTATAAATAAAAGAAACTACATCCTCAGCAGAAAAGGTTGATTCAATAATTGGTTCATTTATCGGTGGGTAATTGTTCCATGCATTAAAGAAATATTCATTTGAAAACAACATGGAAACTATTTTTTTAAAAGAGTCAAATATTTATAATTTTTTTGTGGAACTACCTCCTCAGCAACGATGCCAAGTTTGACGCACACCTATCTTAGGTTGTGGAAAAATAATTTTTAAATTTCTTAAGTTTTGTATAGTGATTAACCCTAGGAATTCTCCCAAAGAGGAGTGCTCGCAAAATCAGTTTGTCACTTTTAAACAAGGGTAAAAATGTTTTGTTTTTGAAAAGAAATTTGAAATTCCAATTATTGTAAAACTATGATATTTAATTGGTTATTAGGTCGGGGTTGGTTTCATAATTGTAATGTTATCCTTCTTCAATTTATTTAAAACATCATCTTCTTTGTTGATTAAAGTGAGTTTCCATAATCGTTTCCTCTCACTTCCTTGATTAAAATTATGATGGTGAGAGAAAACCGTACCAAGATCTCGATTTTTTCAACTATCCTTCGATGTGTAAAATAGTTGTATTGAATATACCTAATATAAATAGGAAATACCCAATCGGGTTTTGTTTATCCCAAACAATCAAGAACATTCACTACACCTTTTACAAGTAATGACGATCATTAAGTACTTCACCACTAATTCCTAGTATATTCCATGGAATATAATCCAGAAATTAATAGAGGGAGATTATGATTATTTTATCAAGGTTAAAAGCTATACCGGAATTAATTTTCATGAACGATCACCCTTGATAATAAAATCCGCTATAAGAAATTGGAAACAACATTGAGGAAGAAAGAAATTTATTCAATTGCATCCAAGATCTCAAGCATTACAATGTAGAAAACCAACCCTTCCACAATCACTCCAAATATTTTCCCCACCATGGTAAGGGTAATAAAGATGATTGGGAAGAATAAGGAATTGTAAAAATATGAAAAAGAAAGGACATAAAAAAGTAAGCCAAAAAGTACTCCTTCTTGGTGTCCCGGAAGGAAGGGGATGGAGAATGGGATGCTTTGAGAGGGTGGAGCTCTCCTCCTATTTTAGCCAGAATATGTCCCACGAATCTTGATGTGTTATATCCTCATTAAATGACATTTTCATGCATTGATACATTCTTTAATGTTGTTAGTAAATTTCTTGGGTGTTTCACCTCAAAATATCAGTGTATTGGGACATGTATTCTGAGAGTTATGGTCGTTTAACTCTGAGCATTTATTCTATCCAGTCAGACTTTCCAAATCGCAATCCTCTAGATTAGGATGATTTAATGACCCTTAAAATAGCCAATTCACGCATCCTTTCTTCATTAAAGATGCTCCAAAACACCGTTCCCATCTCCCCACCAAATATCACAACATTTGGGCCCACCAGGAATGAGTTATGGATACCACACCAAAATTCAGGAGAACTGTGAACAGTTTTCATGCTTCCACTTGTGAGGTTCATTTGAGCTTCCATATGGCTGATTCAGATTTTAGTCCAAAAATATTAAACAAATCCATTGATGTTTAGAATCTCTAAAAGAAATAATTTTTCAATTTGGATTAGTGTAGAGACTGTTATGGCCAAACTACAGAAATAATTTAAAACTGTTAAAAATCTGAAATGGCCCATTTTTACTATTCATCTTAAAATAACCCCAATATCATAAAAACGAAACAATTAATCATAGAGGAACAATTTTTTTGGTTTAAAAAAAAATGATATCAAATCAACTCAAATCCAAAACACATACCAATGATATCTACCAAATACATAATAAGAAACAAAAAGATATTATGCCTCATAAAAAACAATTATTTAAAGTTCTCCATTTTAGATATTAATATATTTCCACTTTATTTCATATTCTATACACACAAAACACCTACCTCACATTAAAATTCTCCCATCTCACAAATTAAATGCTCAAAAAAGTTTTTCTCATCCAAACTCACACAAGCATCAACATAATCTTGATAAATTCCAAATTCTCCACCAGATGTGAGTCAAGGGAATATGTTTCTCATGAGGACTTTTCATGGTTTTTTTGGCTTACGGTTGGTAGGATTTAGATGTTAAAATTTTTTAGGCCAAAAAATTAGGGCTTGGCTCATTTTGAAGCAAAATTGGAAGAATCCAATTTTCAAAACAATATGGTCTCCTTCTCTTCGCCATTGTTGAAAATAGGCTCCATCATAATTCAATTAGCTCAGCAGAAAAAAATTAAATCTTTTCAAACTTGATTTTTCATGAAAGCTCTAGATAGGCACATCTTTCTTTTTACATCGAAAACTCCAGAAAGGAACAACTTCTCTTATCCTGAAAGCCCCAGAAAAGGCACGACTTTTAACAAAATTAAATATTCATCTACTCTTAAAAATTTTATATTCGACCAAAAGTATCACCAAATGAGTTAGTAAATCACAAGTCATCTTCCCCCACACTTAAGTTCAACTAGATCATGCCATTTTACTTCAAGAGCAGGTAGGATAGGGAAAATTGGCTAGTAATATGGCTAACCTAACAGGCTATTCATGGATGCTAGGGGATACAATGAAGGATAAATGTAAAGGTGGTCTATAATGAAGAGGATTATTTTGAAAAGCGGGCTCAAAACCAAATAACTTCCTCAAACATTTAAAACACATGTACCCCAAACCTTTAAGTTTTGAAAAGAAGAAATCAAATTCTAGTTTAAGGAAGCATAGTCTCGTTCTCTCAAGAAATGAGGCGAATGAAAATAAAATGAAAAAAATGGTTTAGAAGCCTCACAGGAAAGTGATTTAAATGATATAGACAGTGAAATATGGCATGGGATTCAAAAATCAGTGTACTTTTCATAAAATTTCAAAAAATTTAAACATGAATCAAAGTTATTTCAGACTTCATTTAAACTCAGTTTCATGAAATAGATTGGTTAACTCATTGACATGGGTTTCGAAAATGGTAATGATAATCATTTCAGCTCAAAAGTCTCAAAAACACACCAAAACACAAAAAAATGAAAAAACACTATTTATTCTTTAAAGAAGAAACAGAAAATAAAAAACAAAAACTATAAAGGTTCCCTCCCCCACACTTCAATGACGTAGTGTCCTCAATTAATTTAAGTTGATTTAACATGTAATCCAATTATAAAATGAATCACAACATCAAGAAAGTGTGAAGGAGAGGTATAACCTGATTTATTCATAGTGCAACATTGAGTTAACCTCCTAAGTGTTGCACTCTGAAAACATAAAAATAAAAGAACAAAAGAAAACATTGTATATTTATTGAATGAAATGAAAATTGAAATAGGATGAGAATATAATGATAAAACTTGGTTTAATACCCAAAGTGGTCCCTAGGTTTTGACTTCCTCTAGAGGGGCAGTTCTAATCAGTTATCCCCAATCTGATGGTGGGTGAGGTTTCTTGCTCATGAACCAAAAAAAGTTCTTCTTTCCAGGATGAACATCTTCTTTTTTCTTGAGGGCTCCATCAATAAAATGCACCAATTCCACCACCATTATAATGAGATATAACAAGCATGGTGGGTTTAGGACAATGAATGAGTCCTCCTCTTTCTTGGGTTCCGCATGAACAACATCTTCTTTATTCTCCAGTGGTTTTTGAAGGTATGATACATCTGTGAAAAAATCAAAGGAAATGTCAGAGATTAATTCTATTTGAAAAAGAATTAAATCATGAAGAATCAATATCAAATTCTTCCTTTTCAAATTAAGTATCTTGTGTCTCGTTTTCCTCCAAAAAAACCACTTTGATTTTCTCATTTTTTCTCCCTCCATTAAATGTTCAAAATGTTTGGAGAGCTCTAGATGTTCCTCTTTAAGTTCATCTTCTTTTTCATAATCATCCTCCATGGAAAAAAATAAGTTGAATCTATTTGAAAAATTAAAACAAGAGGATTTAATACTCAATTCAGTAAAAAAAAAATAAAGAGATAATGAGTTCATGAAAATATTATCTCCCTATTTTTTTCATCTTCAATCTCTTATTCATTGGAAAGCATCTCATGGAGTTGAATAGTAGTAGAGAGTGGAATAGAGTCAGTCTCCACCATTTCATGGATCTCCATATAAAAATTATGGATGACTAAGGGGGGTCTTCTTGGACCTTGGAAACTTAATAAAATTCTGGAAATTATTGGGAGAACTCCATTAGCTTTCGGGCCATCACTTCAATAACATATTTGTTCATGTCCTCCGTTAGTCCATCTATGAATTATTTGAATGTATTCTCATACTTATATGTTTTTGAAAATAACCTCACCTTTCTAGAAATAGAAGAAATTCCATCATCAGCAGAAAAGGTTGAGTCAATAATTGGTTCATTAATCGGTGGGTAATTGTTCCATGAATTAATGAAATAGTCATTTGAAAACAACATGGAAGCTATTTTTTTAATTATAATTGAGTAAAATATTTACAATTTGTCTGTGGAACTACTTTTACGGAAATGACACCAAGATTGATGCATGCCTTTCATAGGGAGCAGCAAAACAGTTTTTAAATTTCTTAAGTATAGTTTAGTGATTAACCCTAGGAAGTCTCCCAAAGAGGAGTACTCACAAAATCAGTTTGTCACTTTTAAAAACTGGTAAAAATGTTGTGTTTATGAAATGAAATATGAAATTCAAATCATTGAAAAACTATGATATTAAAAGGGTGATTAGGAAAGGGTCAGTTTCGTAATTGTAATGCTATCCTTATTCAATTTAATTCAAACCTCTTCTACTTTGTTGATTAAAGTGAGTTTCCACAATCGTTTCCTCTCACTTCCTTCGTTAAAATTATGATGGTGAGAGAAAACCTTACCAAGTTCTCGGTTTTTTCAACTCCCCTTCCATGTGTAAAATAGTTATATTGAATATCCTTAATATAAATGGGAAATACCCGATCGGGGTTTGTTTATCCCAAACAATCAAGAACATTCACTACACCTTTTACACATACTGACGATCATCGATTACTTCACCACTAATCTCTGGTCTATTCCATGGTATATAATCCAGAAATTAGTGGAGGGAGATTATGATTATTTTACCAAGGCAATAATCAATAACAGAATTAATAATCAAGAACGATCGCACTTGATAATAAAATCCGCTATATGAAATTGAAAACAACTTTGAAGAAGAAAGTAATTTATTCAATTCCATCCACGAACTCAAGAATTACAATGCAGAAAACCAACCCTTCCACAATCACTCCAAATGATTACCCCACCATGGTAAGGTTAATCGAGATGAATGGGAAAGAAGATGGAATTATAAAACTATGAAAAAGAAAATAAATAAAAAATAAATCCGAGAAGTTCTTCTTCTTGGTGCCCCTAAAGGAATGGGATGGAGAATGTGATTTTTTGAGAGGGTGGAGCTCTCCACCTTTTATAGCCAGAATTTGTCCCCCGAATGTTGGCACATTGTACCCCATTAAATGACATCATCATGCATTAAGCCCTTATTTAATGTTGTTAGTAATTATATTGGGAGTTTCCCTTCAAAATCGTAGTGGATTTGGTTATGTATTTCTAGAGATATAGACATTTTACTTTGAGCATTTATTCTGTCAAGTCAGACTCGCCAAATCGCAAACCTCTGGATTAGGATGCTTTAATGACCCTTAAAACGGCCAATTCACACCGCCTTTCCTTCATTAAAGATGTTCCAAAACCCAATGCGCATCTCCCAGCTGAATATCACAACATTTGGGCCCCTCAGGAATGAGTTATGGACCCCACACCAAAATTCGGCAAAACTGTGAACAGTTTTCATGCTCACATTTGTGAGCTTCATTTTAGCTTCCATATGGCCGATTCAGCTTTTAGTCCAAAAATAGTAAATGCGTCCCTAGATGTATAGAATATTTAAAAGAAAGAATTTTTCAATTTGGATTATATTAGAGAATTTTACGGACAAAATACAGAAATACTTTAATGTAGTTAAAAATATGAAATGGCCCATTTTTACTATTCAGCTCAAAATAACACCAATATCATACAAATGAAACAATTAATCTCATAGGAACAATTTTTTGGGTTTAAAAAACTGATATTAAATATAAATTAATTTAAAATATTTTATATATCATTGGGCTTACACTCTAGGCTGCATGGGGAAGATGTCACGGTCGGTTTTCACTCTAAGCCCACGTGAGTCATGCACGGTGTGAGAAACAAGAGGTAGGAGAGACCTGACGATCACATCACGAAATGTGTGTTGATGGGAGGTGGAAGTGGGGCTTACATGTAGTTATTTTCCTGAATAGGTTGGGACTTACTCCAGGATGGAGGCCTGGTGGCGAAAAAGCCCAGCGAGAGAGGGATTTGGTTCTGAAGAAAGGAGGGGTCTGGTGTCCATTCCCCCTAGTCCTTGGGACCAAAGAAGAAAGGAGGAGCATAGATGTTGCCTCCTACAAGAAAGCTAGGGGATAACTCCAAGATGGTTTCCCATTCCCCATGGAAAAACGCCACTTCAATAAGAAGGATATCATCCCCTGTGAGGGAAGATCTCATCCTCTTGGAGGTCAGTGGGCATGCAGAATGTCCAAGGCGGGGGAACCCCACGTATGAGGTACAAGGGCGATGTCACAATTTAAAGTCATGTGTTGAGGACGATGGTTCGTGGCAGATTAACGGCCTGTAGCTCGGACGAGTTGGGTTTTCTCCACACCCCTAGGACTTACATAACTGGTACCCTCTACACCTTAGTGAAGAGAGGGGACAGGAAACGCCATTAGGGGGTTATGGAGAGAACCATCGGGGGGTCCATGTTAGCGTGGCTATGAGAATATTCAATATCCATTAGCATGCCTATGTGAGGAAGAATGAGGCAAAGAAACACAACGGGCAGTATCATCCAAGGGACTTTGAAATCACATCATGCAAACATGGAGGGTCGCACAAGAAAAGGAACTTCAAAGTAGAGAGATTCATAGGCATGGACCTTGTGAGGCTCTGCTACATCTCTTGGTGGAGGGTACTTGCGAAGGGGTGTGCTTCGCGAATTAGGACGCCTCATCCTTTGATTATGGCAGAAGTGCATATAGGAGGTGCTTTGTGAAGTGGAATGGAATTCATGCAGCACTGCCGTGCGGAGAAAATGTGCCTCACGAAGCAAGGTATCGTGAAGCGATGTGCTTCGCGAAGTACAGTGACCCCGCCTTCGCATGTGGATCGCATGTACAGGAAAGGAGTATCATGAATCATAAACACTCTGCAATGGCCCGAGTCCCCTTGGGGATCCCCTTACTTCACGGAGGCCCTTAGGCTCCATGAAAGTCATCTCTATGGTAGGATAGGGTTAAAACAAGGCAAAGGGGAGGCACATCGTAGAGAAGTAGTACCTCATACAGCTCATGGTTTGCAGAGCAGAAGGTGCTTCGCGATTCGAGAGCTAGAATGTTGAAAGGTTGGATGATCTGCCCCAGGACATGGGGGAGGCTGGTATTTATAATGGTGAAGCACCGCGAAGCAGATCTTTCTCGGTGCAAAGTGGAGCTTGCTCTGTGGCGAGCTCGTGAATGTCAAATGCGGTCGCGGAGCATTACCACCTCCTTGTTCTACGACATCCCGCGAACATCAAAGGTGCTCATGAAGTGTTACCACCTCCTTGCTCTACAGCGGCTCATGAATGTCATAGGTTCCCACGAAGCGTTACCACCTCCTGGCTCTGCCGCGGGCATGGTGCGACCAGGGCTCCACAAATGGTCTTCACGATGCAGCCCCTTGAGGGTTTTAGTTTCTTCATCTTATCCTCCCATTTGGGATACAATAATGGTTATATTGACTTCATAATTTCTATAAACACCACACATTTACTTCATTCTTCATTTACTTATTTCTATATAATATTTTCCCCCACTATTTATAATATAAAAATCATATATATAATGTCTAGTTTTCATTATACGTTGTTGATTGCAACATTGACAATTATAGGAGATGGCAATGTTTCATAATTTGAAATTATAGTTATGTTTTTTCTATGTTTCTTGTACCAATGTATTAATTTTAATATTATGTATCATATTTATTTGATATATGTAATGTTACATATTGATGAAATAAATTACTATTGATGTTTATTTTATGGTCCATGTGTTTTATCCTCTACCATATTCCTAAATTAGACAAACATGTTTATTTAGTAGGTAAATTCCACATATAAAATTTTGGGTCATTACATGAATATATTCATCAATTTTCATTTGAGTGCCTTCATACACTAAATTCCAAATATGTTATTTTCCTTCATTCACATGAAAATTTCAGTAATATATATTCTACAACATATCCCAAATATCATTTTCTATCATAATCTCTATGAATTTGATGTATTATTTCTCTAAAATTATTTAAATTATTAAATTATGTTCATATTAATAATTATCAATGTTCATTATATAAATTGTTGTTATCACAACACTTTAAATTCAAGGAATATTCCCATTTGTTGAAAAAAAAACACAATAATGTTTATGGATAATATGTAAGAAAATATTATATCATTAAAAATATGATATTTCATTCAAAAAAATTGAAAATCATATCTATTCAATAAATAAGTATGATTTATTATTGTCGTAAAATTCAGAACTAACTTCACATAAAAAATAGAGAACACACCTCACCAATAAAAATGTAAATATATTATTGTCTTCAAAGGAATCCTAGAATACAGTGATGAAATAAATTATTAGGATACTAGATACAAACACACACATATATATAAGGATCATAAAGGATAAACTAGGGGTCAAATCAGTTTATCAATTTCATCAAAATTCTACTATCAAACACCTATAAACACCACTTAATATGGTTTACTTATTTTCCATTTTCTACATTGTTGTTTCTTCTTTACTAAATTAATTGATTTCATTAAATAAATTTATAAACCATGATTTAAAAAGTATGTATATTGTCATGAAGAAATTATAAGGTTCACTATTCAAGATGAATTTTTATATTCTGGATGTGATATAGAAAATACACGATCACATAAACTACTAATAATAATTATATAAATGAGTAGGTATTATCATGGAACACTTTATATTTAAAAGTATCACCATAGTCATTTAGTTTTATCCTATAAAATCAATGTTTGTGTCTTCATGATTATTATAAAATGAGTCTCTCACCATTAAATGTGACTCCAATTTGTTGTAGATGAGTTTTGAATTTTCATCTCCACATCAAACACTGAATATTTCATCAAACATACAGTGAAATGTTTGTCCACAAACCCAAAACTATCTTCACTTGTTCACATATTTTTTTATAATAAAATTACAATTAACTGAATCGAATAAGAAAATTCCAATAACATCATTTATCATACTATATCAATCATTATCATCTTCAATATGATTATCAATATTCATATATAGGTATTTAAAATTGAAGACAATTGTTGATAAAGATCATGTACACTTATTTTATTTCATGGGTGTATTTTTGTTTAACTTATTTTATTTCACTTCATGTAACCCTTCACTTTACTCTTTATAAACATACTTTCACATAATCATTACTTTATATTAATTTTGAAATGTGAATTTTAAATTCACAATCAAATTTCTAACTTCTCTTCATATTTTCATTCTTTGTACTGAGACATTGGATCAATCAAAAGCTTTTGGTCACCCTTGATATGTTTTAGGGACGTGAAAAATAAATTTTGAGTATCCTTTGAGTAAACAATGTATCCATAAAAACAAAATAAATCCAAATTGATCATTAATTTAAAATCATGACATTTCCATTTATATTGTGATATTACAATAAGAATAACATCATAAATAGGTTTATTAGGGTAAAAAATATACAATTTCATAGAAGCCACCTAAAATATCTCTACATCTTGGTATAATACATCGTAAAATTTATTATTTTGTTGTGACATCTAAAAACCTTGGTAAACCATAAGAATGATTAATTTTCATGGATTTAAAATTTTGGTGACATTTAATATTTTACCACTCAACATATTGTCCCTTGAACAACTCCTATTTTTATTTACAAATAGATGAAACTCAAATATTAATAATCATATACAATGTGGTTTGACAACTAATCCATTTCAAAATCATACTATTTATAATGAAAAAATTGTCCAATAATAAAACATCAAAAAAAATCACAACATACACACTATGTCATGGCCTCTATACAATGAAATTCAAGATCATGCATCATTAAATACAAAATTTAAAACAAAACGTGATAATATACCCCATCTCAAGATTAGTTTTAATTCAAAAAACTATAATATTTGTAAATATCTTCATAATGTAATGACATCATGTTTCTATGGAATTTTAGCTTTCTCATCTCAAACATCTCAAAAAATAAATTTGTCACTATTCACCTCATCAAATCACTTCCAAAATCCTAGATTACCTCCACATAAAAATGATAAATCAAAATTAATCAACATTTGAATAATTTTCATTTATTGAAATAATTTTGATAACAATATTATCACAAAATAATAGATAATTCACAAGAACATCCACTTCAATTATCGAATGACAAGAAATATTCCCTTGTATAAAAAACAAGCACATGTGTTACCTCTAATATAAAAATATTCAAGATCTATATATATGATCAAATTGACTTATATCAATGGATATTTTCATTTAATTCTATAAATTTTAATCATTTTTTTTGTAGAGTGGTAATTCCAGGATGGTTGTGTCGTTCAAAATTTTGAAGTGGTGGGATATTACTTATGAGATAACTAATACCATTCATGGAGTATTATAAGTTGAAAAAATAAAATTTGGGCCTCTCATGTTTTACAATTTCCTTTATGTGTTTCATAAATTTTTTTAAGGATACCTTATAAAAGGGAGATGGAATTTTATATGGTGATATTTGATGGAACAAATTTATCTATATTCCATTGTATCAAAAAAAAATTAATGATTTTAGGGATTTTGAAATTCATATAGTGGATCTCAATGAAAAGAGATTTATTATACAATGTTCTTCTCTATGGGATGATCTAGTTATTTTTAGGAATAATGTCAAAAAACTCTAGATTCATTATATCATCAAAGTGTGATCCATGTGATTATCAATAATAATTTTCGATTTACTTGAATTGATGATTAAATTTTCCAGTTAAAGGTAGTTTTCAACAACAAATAAATGATCTTGATACCATCCACTTTGAGTGATACCAAATTATTATCATAACTAAATTCAGAGCCAAAAATAATATTATGATAAATTAGTCATTCCGTTTGGGTCAAACAATGTTCATTCAATGTTTGTTGGACCAATAAATTATAAATTTCATATTTTCCATGATTCATTCATGGTATTGTTTTTGTTAATATATTAGTATACTATAGATTAAATGATTATAATAACAAATATATTTATTTTATCTTTGTCATCTTGTGATGGTTTAATTTTATATAAATCTTTATAATTGTTCTTTTTTAGATTAGTGATGTTAAATTTCTTTGATATGTATTTTTATACGCTAGGATACTAGTTGATCATAAGATTTTGTGTTTAGTTATGTCTTGGAAGGATCCCACAAATTTCATTGAAATTCTATGTCTTATGGGACTTGATAAATATAACAACTATATTATCCTAGATATTAACAAAATTAATTCTCAAATGATAGCTTATAAAAATAATTTATTCACGTTTATATAGTGAGATCAGTATGAAATAATGTTTTAGGAGTAGAAGAGAAGATTTACAACCACTCCCTCATTAATCTTTTCATAACTGGGTAAAGGATTCAAGGTCAACTATACTACCTCTTTGAATGGACAAGTAAAGGATTCAAGGAATCAAAAAAATTTAACCATGATTATATTATTCATTTAGAGACCCTCTATGGTAGAGAGATCACTAAATATCAATCTCAGGAGTCTAATTTATTCCTCTATGTTATTGGAGACCTGGTAGTTCTTAATAACATAACATATGACATAATATATAAATATAATTCGCTTATATGGGTAATTTATATTGATAATTGAAACAGGTGTCATGATATCTTTAAGTAATTTCGGTGACATATTATAAAGAAAGAGATTACCAGTTTTCTCTAGTTGCTTCATATGCTAGAAGGTGAATAATGAACACCAATGAATTGTCGTTTTCCAACAGCCTCTTCCCTTACCAATTTAGAAATCGGATGTGATTATTATTTAATTCATAACAAGTTTTACTAGATATATTGGTAGATGAAATGAATGATAGGTTATTTTGTATTAATTGATAAAAATAAATCATTTATTAACTATTTGGGAACTATATTTTATAGATTAATTGGGAGAGATTTATGTTTAGAAAATTGGGATGTTTCTTGGGTTAAAAACTAGAATTGTATTTAATCATGTCACAATGATTACAACTTAGTTCTAAAAATGTTATAGAATGAATTAAATAATCCAGGGAAACTACGTATATCTTATCAGCCCTAAGATGATGGTGAGTTTTAGTGGACATTAATATCATTATAGAAACATTGCAAGCCTGTGTTCAAAAATTTTGTGGATATTGGGAGGATCACCTATTATTAGTATATTTTTCCGAAAATAATAGCTAGTAACCTTTTCTTCAAATATCATTTCTTGATTACCTTTATGATATCACTTTTCATTCCCTTTTTTGGATTAATGTTCATAAATCACCCTTAACTAGGCTTAATATTTTTTAATAGATGATTCATCATGTGAAACTAATTTCTAATTGGATGAAAAATAAAAAAATATTTCATAAGTAATATATTAATATTAATATATTACCATTTAAATTTGATATATTAATCTTGTGTAAATTTAATCGTATCGTTTATTATCTCATCATATGAGAAAAAAAGAAAATTAACTATAAATTAATCGGGTTAGTGAGATCCTATAATGGATTATTGAAGCAACATACTATTCATATTTGCCACATAATTTTAGTACTACAATATTGTTTTCATTTTACATTACTATTTATTTGTAACATTTACCCTATAAATGTGATATGATATATTTATATCAATGTAAGGGATGATGGTTCCTGTATAGTGAATCCTGCATGTATCATAAATCTATTTGAAAATGATTTATAATAGAAATTCATTTTTCTTGTTTGAATTCCATAGAAACATGACAGGTTAAAATATGAAATCTAGGAAAAAGAGGCTAAAATCAATGATTAATAAGTTAGATTATACCCACAATGTTATTTTTGAAGAAACTGGTGAATGAGAAGCATATTGTGTATTTTTTAATAATACTTATCTATTTGGTTTGAATTTTCCTTTTATTTATTTTTAAATATTTGTTACACTAGTGTTAATTTATGTTTGAGTAGGTAGGGAGGATAATTGAAAAAATATGGATGAAAAATGATATGGGTGTTGGTGCTGCAATTGAATTAGGTACTCGGTGGAGGAGTATTTGGCACTCAACAGTGTCGGTGTAATTTTAGATAGTTCTATTAGTATTACTGAGTATCTAGTGTCCTAGTAATGGGTACTTGATACAAATCATAATTTTTTTTGGTGAAGGGTAATATAGTAATTTTAACGTAAATTTATATCCCATTCCTACATTATTTTCAGGGTTCAACCTTAATATTTAGCCATATATCCTTTTTGGGAACACTTAAATCTTCCTCATCATCCCAAAAAAATCATTCATTAATCATAAATCTAGTATGTATTTATGGGTCATAGGGATTTATTTTTATCAAGGCAGTGGTATGGAACTAATTAATATTCCATGATTTTCTACTTTCTAACAGTATGAACTATAATCCCTAATTTTCTCCTATATTTATTTCTTAAATCCCCAGTTTCATTTTGATTTACTTCCCCTAATCTATTATAGATTCTAAGGTAGGAATAAAATAAAGTTACACCATTGATTATATTTTTTTTCCCATATATTATTGTAATAGATTAATTCCATGATCATTATTTATCTAGGTTGGTAAAATGATTTAGTTGTTTTAATATTTTTCACGTTTATCTTAAGAATTAGCTAAAATAGAAATTTAGTAGGTGATCCTTTTTCCACTCTCATACTACTATAGGGTATGGGGAAATAAAAACATATTAAAGAGTAAAAATAAACCTAATATTATTTTCAATGAAATGAAAAATGAACATTCTTGAAAAAATGATAAAATGATTCTAGTTGTAAAAATGAATATCCATACTTTTTTTTATTCTTATAGAATTATGTGTGTTAAAAACTTTTGTTTTGTCAATTTCACATGCTTAAATAAAATAAGACTATAAAATATATATAAAATGATTATGATATTTATATTATTTTTCTAGGATTCTAATTTTTTTTTATCATGGTTACCTTGTTGTGTATGTTTATTCTAACTAATTTGAAAAAATTGGGTTTATATTCTATATGGTTCCTTAGATTTTTTACTGATTCTTGGCGTTGGGATAATTATTGAGTGTGGAACTCCAATAATACATAGGCATGTGTACTTTAGTTACATGTTATAATTATGGATATATTTTGAAATGGATATGTATTACTGTTATAGGCCATTCCAGACCCTATAATAGGTTTTTTAATAAATGAGTTCTTTTGGTTTATCTTCGGGAAAATCCTAATATTTTATAGTGGATTTTGGATGCATCCTTTCTTCATGGTTATGCCCTGTGTAGGGTTGTAATAGTATATTATTAGGCAATAATTACAATAGGGTTGGATTTTAGTTTAAAAACATATTTTATGAATCTTAAACTAATGAACACATGACCCTCTTAATGTAAGGTTATCAGATTCAGACTCCGTCAGATTAAAAATATCACATAATTGGAACTGGAAAAAGGCCGTTTATATCATTGTAATAATTTTATTCCTAATGGAACTGATTAATCATATTATGTCTATCATAATCATAATTATATTTATAAAAAATAGAGTATTGTTTTTATCATATTAATAATCACATCAATAAATCCAATTATATAGAAAGAGAAGTATGATGACTATATTTCTACTATCAATGGAACCTAAATAAACACTCGAAAAAAAAATTAATACAATCATAATATAAAAGTAGTATTTAATTAAATGAAATTATTAAAAAGTTAACTCTTTTAATATTAAGAGTAGGGTAGTCAATAATCTTAACTAAAGGTATCCACTATTTTATACTTACAGTAATGAATGTCTTTCCTTGCTTGGAAATACCTTGATATGATGATTATATTTTCTCAGAATTTGTATCCCTAGAATACCTTGATATAATGATTAGATTTTATCTATCTTCCTATCAACACAATACATCGATCTGGTGGACCAGATTCACTAACATTATATCCCCAAAAGCCCGTGATTGTAACAAATATCGGACGCAAAAACCATCAAAAAAGTTCTTAAGAAAACAACCCGGACAAGGATTCCTTTATAAGAAAACTCTAAAAATAATTACAAAAGACTAAGAATGGGAAGTTCATGGTATGTAATCTTCAAAATACATGAGGGTGGAAAAAGGTTTCCGCTAAACTCATAAAATTACATTGTATTTATGTGGAATATCCCAATGGTAATTTTCCATGTCTATTGTAACAGCCTTAGACAACTCATACTTGACAGATCGAACTTGACAGATTGAAATTGACATCTAATAATAATTCAATGTCTAACATCATATTTATTAACACCATTACATTGTTTCATATATTTTAGAAATTTAAAATAAGTCTATATATTTTGATTATAAAAATTAGTCAATTCAATGGACTTCCCTAATAATGTCAATACAATAATGTTTATGTATTTAAGTCTGATTGTATTAGTATCATCATCTGTCTAATTTTCATAACTATTTTCAGTATGATAGAATTTATTAATGTATTACAATTGGTCTGATTAAATGTGATTTTTAGGTATCAAAAGCATACACATTACGATTATTGTAATTAGGAATAATAATTTAATATCCTGAATACATTTAGAAATTTTTCTCATTACATAAAAAGACAATTGTTTTTAAAAAAACATGCTAAAGCACTTGGGACATAAAAATCTAGTAAAAATTTATTATGTACTTTTTTTATTTCTAAAACTAAATCAATGGTATATTAATAAGTAGAACCTCTAACTCAACAATCTTTACCTTTTTTAAAATAACAAACACAAAAACATCAATACAAATCCTAATAAACAAATAACCCCATTTTCATTTATGATCTTTTTATTAAGAGATATTCAATAATCATTACTCCCCCTAATTTTGTAACTCTTTTGAATAAATTATTGAAAAAGATGATATTATTATAATACTTATTCTTTAATGAAATAAATGCACCTTATGAATTCTTATCCCCCAAAGGATCATATTATCCCTTTTTGTAAAACAATTCTCTCATTTAAATAAAACATTCTCTCCCTTAATGAAACATATCCCCTTTTTTAACTGAACTCTCCTTTAATATAATATTATAACCTATTTGATTTTCAAAAAGGAATGGGTAAAAGTACGATATTTTCTACTAGGAATTCGAAAACATTCAAGAGAATATTATTTGGATGAAAAGTCAATTCAATAAAAATAATTCATTTAAAAAAACAAATTAATATGAATGTTCAAAAGAAAATTTAATCTTTTTCAACATTTTATTGACAAAATCCTTAATCTTATTGAAATGCCTATGATATTTATATAGTTTCTCAATCCTTTTTATTGATTCATAAATATTTTAACATCCTCAGAACGTTGTTTGTTTTGATCACTTAATACAATCACTTCATTTTCAAAAGATGCTATCCTTCTTATCTCCAACTCCATATTCCAAATATTCTATTTCAAATCATCCCCATCCGTAGTATGTTCATCAGAGTCATATTTTATTTTCTCAATGAAATTCACTCTATAACCAATGTATGAAAATAATATAACGAAATAACTATACGAATCTACCATAATCTTCTTTATTTCAACAAATTTATCATCATGACTTTTGATATTTGAATCAATCTGGTTTGACAACAAAACTATTTTATTTCATGACCTTTTATGAGTCAGGTAACTTTCATTAGAGGTATATAATTATTCATTAATCTAAATCACTTTATCTATTAAAAATATTAATGATTCCAATTTCTTATTATGTTTATCATTAATCATTTGACACCTTATATAAATATTTGTAAAATGTGGAATATTTCCTTCTAGCCTTCTCAAAGTATGAAAATTATTGTCAAAAAAATTCTAAGATACAGTTACTAAAAAACCCAACCATTATAGCTTAGGATGAGGAGGTTTAGATACTCTAAATTTGTCTAGAACTTGTTTTCCTTCATTCTTATCTATAATTGAAAATTCATTATCAGCTTCCTTTGAAATTTTATTATCATATGAAAATTCAATAATTTACATATCATTTGTCTCAACACTATCATCAATGTATTTATTTGAAATTAGATCCTTCAATTATTTCATTAATGATGACTCTAATTATTTTTATAAATAAGATTTTTCCTCTAGCACACTTCTTGATTTCTCTTATTTCTCTTCATCGGAGGCTGTGTCCTATAATGATGAATATGATAAATCATTTTACAAGCATGTTTATTTCATCCTAATCTTCTTCTAACTATACCTCAATTAATTTGTCAATTTATTCATATTATTATTCTTCTTCTTTCTCTTCATATTTTCTATCAACTTCTTCATTCACATATTTGTCAGGAACTATTTCCATTAGCCTTATATTTATAAAATATTCTATATAAGCTGGAACTAGTTATGAATTATTAATATGAAGAATTAAGACTAATTCTTCATTGATAAACTTTTCATTTACTTTGTTTATAACTGACGATATTTCAGTATGAACACCTCGGATTTCTTTAAATACCAAACCATCTTCCGGTAAAATAGGATATGTATGGAAGTTATAAGAACAATATTCCCAAAAGATATTGTTATACTGTTTAATAAGTTTTCACAAAGATGAGATTCATGTAACCTCTTCTTTTGTTTTTTACATTAATTATTCATATACGATTTTAGCATCCCAAATCCATGATTCCCTAGCTTTATTAGGATTGATTTTGAATTTTGGATCCCTTATTTGCTTCTAAGATTTCTTTTCCATCTTTTCATTGTAAACATCATCATACATATTCTTCTTCTTCATTCCCTTATTAGGAGGATACGTGTAACACCCTGAGATTTTATGATAAGTATTATTTTTTATTTATTTGATGTCATGTGTTTTATGCTACACCAAGATTATCTTGTGTTATACACAACATCGTATTAGCTTGCAGTATATGCAACACTATTCCTGGATTGTGTTACACACAATTTCAAGTTCGCTCGATAGTAGTCATTCTATGC
Organism: Viscum album; assembly: GCA_963277665.1. NCBI lineage: Eukaryota > Viridiplantae > Streptophyta > Magnoliopsida > Santalales > Viscaceae > Viscum > Viscum album. Next base: position 1,925,289,514 of record OY728148.1, read on the forward strand.
AACATTGAGTGTATGAATATATATATATATATTAAATATATAAAGTAAATATGGTTGGATTCTATTATACGAAACAAAAAAGGAGTCTTTCACAACACACAACCCGGACTTGGCTTGCATTACACGCAATCGCGACCTTCCTCGATAGCGTGTGTAGTACGCAATACCGAGTTTCACTAAACAAAGATATATTATTATGGAATAGCCATTATGAATAGTATTAACTAAATTTTTAATTTTATAACATTATTATTCATCTTACATATTTTCTAGAACATGGTATGAGAACAAAATAATTTTTTTGGGTAAAATAAGTATTTTTAAACAAATGTAGTTTTTCCGCCTTTTGATGGAACACCCACATTAAATCTAGTTTTTTACATGTTTATAAGTTCAATTTGACAAAATATAATTATTCTTGGGAATCAGTATATAAAAATTTACTTTGGATAAAATTTTCATATTATTCTGATAACTTTAATATTTTAATGAATAGAAAAAACACGCTATATTTTAACTAAAAACAACTTTTTTCATCGCAATAATTTATATGGTTAGATTATATTTATAATTGGTTTTAATGTGTAATTATAATATCTTTTTACTATTTAATTCAATTTTGTTCATTGGAATTAATTTCACATTTAAATTTGACATAAACAAGTGTCGATCTTTTGATAGTTTTTTTCTTAAAAACACACTATTTGTTTTGATAACGGGAATTAATTTCAAAATTAATTAATTCCACTTCTATGTTCTGAATTTGTAAAAATAGATATCATTTTGGAATTCGGAATATCAAATATAGCTTAGGCTTAATTTTTGGTATTTTTCTGAAAAACTTCAATTTTTTATGAATAGGGAAACCACTTAGTGGTAGTTAAAAAAACCGACTCTTCCTTTTAAAAGAAATTTTACCACTTATGTGAATTTAATTTAAAAAATCTGACATACATGGTTGTTATCAAGAAGTAAAATGTGGTTCAATAAGATGAAAATAAGTTTTGGTGAATAGTAACTTTTGACTTTTATTTACCGCTATTAAAGGTAAATAGGGTAATTCAAGGTGAAAATAATATTATAATAATTCAAAATTACCTTAACACTTGTCAAAACCTTATTGGATGAGTAATGGAAGACCATGGGCATCCTTGGGTCGAGTGTGGGACCCCATGGATCCACTTATGAAAGACAATGACACATTAGATTAATTAATTTAATGTAAAGACAAAATTGGAATTAACAAAAATCCTTTAGTAATTAATTTTTATAAGGGGCTATATAAATTTTATTTTAGACTATAAATATTCATTGGAAATATCAAAATATTTCCTATATTCTGGTATTTTATATATAATTTTTAGACATGAAATAAATTAAATTATTTATGACACAATAATGATGCAGTATTTACCTCATTAATAAATGATTTAAATAAATAAGATTATAAGGATTAAAATATTATCCCAAAAATTTCCAATTCTGATTGGATAATTATATTTCGACCATGAGTCATCTTATATTCAACTATAATTATTTTTTTACCATTATAAACCGAATATCATTATATTATAAAATAATATTTTCACTCTATCCAAAAGAGCCCCTCCTCCCCCTTATAAAAGGAGACCATTTCTATCCAATTCCTCACACCTCTCAAGCCATTTGGCTCGTCCAACCTCTGCCCAATTAATCTCTATAAATCCCTCTCCTCAAACTAGAAGCTTTACATTTGGCATAAGGCACTTCAAGAAGTCCTTTTGGTTCAAACCAAAGGAAGTTACCCAAATTAATGGTAATAGTTTCTCTTAAGATGTTTTCTTTTATTCTACTTATCCAACCCCTAAACTCTTTTTAATCCTTTCTTTTGTAACAACGACAGTATCATAAATATACTAGTATGTTGTTATAAGAAGTATTCTAACTACACTTATACAGACCTCCATCTAATGGATGAAGAACATAATGTTTCTGTGGATGGAAAACTAACACCTCATGAAACGACGATTGTTCGATTTTATCCTACCGCCTCTCATGGTGGCCATTATGATGGAACTGTTTTTATATATGATATATATTATGTTTATGATTTCTTTATTCTTCTTTACTTCCCAATTATATCAAGCCTTTATGGTTTCCATAGTTGGTAAATACGATAATCTCATTTGAGGAAGTGCGGACTACCGCCCCCTCAAAGTGATGTGATTCTTTAATGCCTTATGTGGGATGTATAAAGGATGGAGTTAATGATATTATATATGATATAATACTGGAATTATAATATAACTTTTTATCATTATGTTTTAATTCCATTAAAATAATAAATAGAAATGAAAGTAGCTTTCATGTGTACGTACGGTTTACCGTCTCCATGAACGGTGCATTTCATTTCATACCTCCATATGTTATGTACTATTATAAATACATGTATATTCTAGAAATATAATGAATATATATGATATATAAATCATTATTTACATTCTGGAAGTAAGTAAATCATGATATAATTAATAATAAAATCAAGAACAACAAGTCCAAACATGTACGATAAATAAAATGATTTTACCCAAACGTTGTTTTAACATGGGGTTTACAAAAGAACGGGTAATATAAAGTCATAATTGAATCATATATGATATCATATCAATGGATATGATTATTTAATAATTCAATTATATTACTTAAATCATTATACAGGAGGTTCAGATACGTCCGAAGCATATCAGACCTAAAGTAAGGGATAACTTTTTCAATCTCGTTTTTCTCCGAGATTGTTTATTCGTACATATTCACTGGGGTTATATTTATCATCTGTGTTCCTGTTTTCTAAAAATGATTTCATGTATTTTTAAAGTCCTTTTTACCCATTTTTGACTTTTACTACATGGTATGTAAGGAATCTTTCTTTTTTTACGTTACGAGGTACTTTTTGACTTTTCCGTCAAAAAAATGAGAAGTATGTTTTTTTATATACAACATGAAAGGAATTATACAGTTTTATAAAGCCTTATTTTCCTGAAACTTCCTCTAAAATATTTCATGACTATTTTAAAAAAACTCTTTCTTTTAAAAATTCCATGATGTTTTGTGAAAAGAAATTGATTTTGAAGAAGGAAAGATATTTTCCTCAAAAATTCATTTCAAATGTTTTATGAAAACCATTTTCCATATAAGATGACATTATTTCATATGTGTATGTTTCAAGTATATTGTCTCTATGATTTATATGGTTTCACTGTTCTTATGATGAAATGATATACATTTTTTTTATATGTATTATGTTATAATGGAATGATGTTTATGAAACCCAATTTATTCTTTTGGTTATTATGAATAATTTATGATTGTTTTGTGGCACACGTAAGAATGATTTCAATATGAGATAGGTGGGACCTATATCTCCCTCCAAAGCATTGGGTAAATATTTATATCTCATGAGATAGACATGGTTGAAACGGAAAGTAAATCTGGTTCAGTAATATAGTGCTGGAACGGAAAGTAAAACCGGTTCAGTAAGGGACTTTGTCCACTAAGATGGTCTTGGCAGAAATGCCTTGGCTACTATGGAAATCATATCATGTGCTTAATGTTTTTCCACAATTAAAAGTTTTATTCCAATGCTATTTTATCATCATTAATGTTTCTTTATTATCTATGCCTTATGTACTGCCATGTTTTATGTCATTGCTTATGATTTTGATGTTTAAACATTATGTTCATTTTTTTAAGATCAAATGTATATGATTTGTTTTATTTTATCCATGCTTACCCTTAATGAGAATTTTATCTCACCCTTTATGTGTTTTATTTTCCCCATGATATAAAGAAAGGGTTTTAGGTATGAAAACAAAATGGGGAAGATCTTTATAGGAGATGTTGAAGATCATTCACCATGATTATAAGATTATGTTCTGAGTTTCCGAAGACACTAAACTATTACGGTCCTTGTGTGTCTGTTTTTGTTATGTATTAAGTATTCCGAAAAAGTATTGTAATGTCCATGTATGCCAAGTATTGGGTCTCTACAGTTGGTATCAGAGGAAAGGTTTAGTCAACCTTTGGAAACTAGGGTGCGAGAACTTTAGTGAGATCCCTAGAGATATTTATAAGGTATGTCTAGGGATGTACTTAAGGATAAGTATAATTATTGGTTATAGTCCTATAATTACGTTAACGATCATAGAATTAAACCTAAGATGTTAGATATTAAAGTTACTGCACCTTTATTATGTTGTTTTCCCTAGCATGATTTTTGCCTCTCACACTATTCTTTTTGGGTTTTAGAAAATGGTTGGAAATAGGAAGATTCATGATAATGGAGAATATGATGGACAATGTCATGATATTCTTCATGATCAATCAAATGAAATGGGATTTGGAATGCGAAACATCATTATTATACCTAATTAGCAATCTCATAATATGATCAATAATCTCAGCTTTGGGAAGTTTCTGGACTCAGCTAATAAGAGAAAGATGGAGTTTCATGATGACTATAGAGGAAAGAAAGTTCAATTTCCCTCATGTAAGTCATGTGGGAAGAGGCACCAAGGAGAATGTTTCAATGGAACTGGAAGATGCTTTGGGTGTGGAAAAGAAGGACACAAAGATAGTAATTCTAAAGAAAAAGGTTCAGTTAACACCATGAACAAGGATAATGGTATTACTCAGACATCAACAACGGTTATGTGTTTTAATTGTGGAATGTACGGGAATTATGATAAACTAATGCCCTAAGAGAAAATATCATAAAGAGAATCAGCATGGTCATATGGGTTTTATTTATGTGGATGATGATGAAGAGTCTACAAATGATATGTGAGATGAAAGAATTGTTGAAGCTCGACCAATGGTTTAAGAAGGTAGTGGAATGATTACATGTTTATCAAGAGTAATGTTGTATAAGTAAACTCGTGGTACTATGGTATAAAGAGACATCTAAGGATTGTTACACTATTGTCTTTCCTTATTTTTTGAAAGTGTATGATGAATGGTACCAGTTACCATGAAAGGTTATTCTGATATTTCTGGAAAGCACCTAATATGCGCATAAAGAAGTGCTAAAGAGATAATGAAATGTTTGATAGTATTAATGAGCTCATGAATTATATAAGGACAAAGTGATATCATGGTTTGAGTATTATAAATTTTTGGGATTTTGGTATGTCGAAAGTGTTAACTTTTAACTGCATTCATGTTTTTACTAAGGTTCAATGGGTATTAATTTTTCAAGAGAATACATGATTAAGGCCTTCGAATGTTTGGAATGTGACCAACAAGACATATCTTATGATATATGGGGATCAACGATGGTATTAACATGCTTGTTATATGAACTCTCTGGTAATCGTTTTCACTATAATATGAGATTGGATAGCAGTATTTTGGATAAACCTAAAGATTGGAATGGATTATGTTGGACATAAGTTATTATTGTTTAAGGCTAGAACATTTTCGATATTATTGATGGAAAGTTATAATATTGTATTTTTAGAAAAAAAGGGCAACACTCAGGATGGGAGACAACCCATCACGTCAGACATAGCTGTGGGAATCGAACCCACAACCGAAGTGCGACATGCCTTTATTTTCTACCACTCGCCTACAGAAAGTCACTAGTTAGTAGAAACTAGTTTTACTTTATTATTTGGTATGATATATGAAGTATAAGTACATTTTGGAACCATATCTGATTAATCACAACATTGATGGACTTATGTATATAACTTTTTCTAACTTATGTTTGGGATAGATGTAATGACCTATCATTCTATCGCATGATCTGTTAAAACTTCACGAAAGACAAATTCAACTTCATTTCTTAAAGAGATGAAGTGGAAATTATTCAAGGCACGAACAATGGTGAGATTTTACCAAAATAAAGTAAGTATTTCTTCTAATTCAAAATTTTCAACTTTAGGGAAATGATATTGAAAACCAAAAATGTTTTCCTAGTGCTCTTATATCTGATGAATCAGATGGTACCTTAGATCATCACAAATTTATGGCTTTGTGATTAATGGCTTTTTCATAGCCATTTCTCTACCACTCTCCATCAGAACTCGATGGTAAGATTTCTCCTCCATATCCATATTTTCACCTATGTTCCTCTATGTGGAAACCCTGTGCTGAGTTAATTTGGGTAACAATTATGATTATTACTTTACTTTTTAAAAATAAGTTTTAGTATTCTTTTTTTTTCGATGTGGGTTTCTTTTAAATAAACATTCAAGTATTAAACCATTTGTAAACCCAATGAATTTCGAGGGCGAAATTCATTTTAAGGGGGGTAGAATGTAACACCCTGATATTTTATGATAAGTATTATTTTTAATTTATTTGATTTCATCTGTTTTATGCTACACCAAGATTATCTTGTGCTATACGCAACACCTTATTATCTTTCAGTATTCAAAACACAATTCATGGATTGTGTTACACACAATTTCACGTTCGATTGATAGTAGTCATTCTACGCAACATTGAGTGTATGAATATATATATATATATATATATATATATATATATATTCACTGTATAAATGAAATATGGTTGGATTCTGTTATACGAAACAACAAAGGAGACTTTCTCAACACGCAACCCTTACTTGGCTTGCATTACACGCAATCACGACCTTCCTAGATAGCGTGTGTAGTACGCTATTCGGGATTCACTAAACAACGATATATTATTATGGACTTGCAGTTATGAATATTATTTGCTACATTTTTAATTTTTTAACATTATTATTCATCTTACATATTTTCTAGAACATTGTATGAGAACATAATAAATTTTTTGGGTAAATAAGTATTTTTCAAAAAATGCAGTTTTTCCACCTTTTGATGGAGCACCCACTTTAAATATAGATTTTGAAATGTTTATAAGTTCATTTTGAAAAAATAAAATTCTTCTTTGGAATAAGGATATAAAAATTTACTTGGAATAAATTTTTCATATTATTCTGATAACTTTCATATTTTAATGAAGAGTAAAAACACGCTATATTTTAATTTAAAAAAATAATTTCATCGCAATAATTTATATGGTTATATTATTTTTTTAATTTGTTTTAATGTGTAATTATAATATATTTTTATGAGTCAATTCAATTTTTCTCATTGAAATTAATTTCACTTTGAAATTGGACATAAATAAGTGTCGATATTATGATAGTTATTGTTTTTTAAAAACACGCTATATGTTTTGATAATGGGAATTACTTTTAAAATTAATTAATTTCACTTCTATGTTTTGAATTTGGATAAATAGACATCATTTTTGAATTTGTAATAACAAATATATCTTAGGCTGAATTTTTGGTATTTTTCTGGAAAACTTCAATTTTTGATGAATAGTTAAACCACTTTGTGTAGTTAAATAAACCGACTCTTTCATTTAAATGAAATTTTACCACTTCTGGGAATTGAATTTAAAAAATCTGACATACATGTTTGTTATCAAAAAGTAAAAATTTTTATATAAGATTAAAATTATTTTTGGTAAAAAGAATCTTTTGACTTTTATTTACCGCAGTTAAAGGAAAATAGGGTAATTCAAGGTTAAAAGAATATTATAATAATTCCAAATTAACTTAACACTTGTCCAAAACTTATTGGATGAGAAATTTCCGACCATTGGGATCCTCAAGTAGATTTTGGGACCCCATGGATCCACTTATGAAAGACAATGACACATTAGAATAATTAATTTAATGTAAAGACAAAATTGGCATTAAGAAAAACCCTTTTGTAATTAATTTTTATAAGGTGATATATAAATTATCTTTTCAACGATAAATATTAATTGGAAATATAAAACTATTTCGTACATGTTGGTATTTTTTTATAATTTTTAGATATCAAATAAATTAAATTATTTAATACACAATAATGATGCAGTATGTATCTCATTAGTAAATGATTTAAACAAATAAAATTATAATGATTAATCTATTATCCAAAACATGTCCAATTATTATTGGATGATTATATTTAAACCATGAGTCATCTTATCTTCGACTATAATGATTTTTGGAGCATTAGAAACCGAATATCATTATATTATAAAATAATATTTTCACTCTTTCCAAAAGAGCCTCTCCTCCCCATTATAAAAGAAGACCATTTCTATCTAATTACTCAAACCTCTCAAGCCATTTGGATCATCCGAACACTGCCCAACTAATCTCTCTACATCACTATCCTCCCTCTATTAGCCTTACATTAGGCAGCCTTTGGTTCAAACCAAATGAAGTTACCCAAATTAAAGGTAATAGTTTTTCTTAAGTTGTTTTCTTTTATTCTACTTCTCCAACCCCTAAACTCTTTTTAATACTTTCTTTTATAACAAAAATAGTATCCTGACTATAAAAGGATTTTGTTATAATAAGTATTAAAATTACACTTACACACACCTCCATCTAATGGATGAATAACATAATGTTTCTGTGGATGGAAAACTAACACCTCATGAAACGATGATTGTTCTATTTTCTCCTACCGCCTCTCATGGTGGCCATTATGATGGTAATTTATTTATATATGATATATATTGTGTTTATTATTTCCTTATTCTTCTTTAATTCCCAATTATATCAAGGCTTTATGGTTTCCATAGTGGGTAAATACGATAATGTCATTTGAGGAAGTGCGGACTACCGCCCCCTGAAAGTGATGTGATACGTTAATGCCTTATGTGGGATGTATAAAGGATGGAGTTAATGATATTATATATGATATAATACTGGAATTATAATATACATATGTATCATTATGTTTTAAATCCATTAAAATAATAAATAGAAATGAAAGTAGCGGTCATACGTACGTACGGTTTACCATCTCCATGAATGGTGCATTTCATTTCTTACCTCCATATGTTATGTACTATTATAAATACATGAATATTCTGGATATATAATGAATAGATAAGATATATAAATCATGATTTACATTCATGAAGTAAGTAAATCATGATATAAGTAATAATAACATCAAGAACAACAAATCCAAGCATGTACGATAAATAAGATGTTTTTACCCAAAACATTGCTTTAACATGGGATTTACAAAAGAACGGGTAATATAAAGTCATAATTGAACCATATATGATATCATATCAATTAATATGATTCTTTAATAAGTCAATGAAATTATTTAAATTAGTATATAGGAGGTTCGGATACGTACGAAGCATATCGGACCTAAGGTAAGGGATAACATTTCCAATATCGTTTTTATCTAAGATTGTTTATTCATACGTATTCACTGTGGTTTTATTTATCATCCATGTTACTATTTTCTAAAAATGGTTTCATGGATGTTTAAAGTCCAATTTACACATTTTTTTCTTTTACTACTTCTTATTTAATGAATCTTTCTTTTGTTTACTTTACGAGATACTTTTTGACTTTTCCTTCAAAAGTACGAGAAGAATGTTTTTTTATATACAACATGAAAGGATTTATACGGTTTTATAAAGCCTTATTTTCATGAAGCTTCCTCCAAAATATTTCATGACTATTTTTGAAAAGAATCACTTTCTTTTAGAAATTGCATGACGTTTTGTGAAAAGAAATTGATTTTGAAGAAGAAAGGATATTTTCCTCAAAAATTCATTTCAAATGTTTTATCAAAACCATTTTCCCTTTAAGATGACATTATTTCATATGTTTATGTTTCATATATAATGTCTTTAAGATTTATATGGATTCAATTTTATTATATTGAAATGATATCCATTTTTTTATATGGATTATGTTATGATGGAATGATGTTTATGAAACCCAATTTCTTCTTTGGGTTATGATGAATGATTTCTGATTGTTTTGTGGCACACGTAAGAATGATTTCAATATGAGATTGGTGGGACCTATATCTCCCTAAAATTCATTGGGTAACAAGTTATATATCATGATATAGACATGGATGAAATGGAAAGTACATCCGGTTCAGTAATACAGGGCTGGAATGGCATGTAAACCCGGTTCAGTAAGGGACTTTGTCCACTAAGATCGTCTTGGCAGAAATTCCTTGGCTACTATAGAAATCATATCATGTGCTTAATGTTTTTCCACAATTACATGTTTTATTCCGATGCTATTTTATCATTATTAATGTTTCTTTATGATCTATTCCTTATGTACTGCCATGTATTATGTCATTGCTCAAGATTTTGATGTTTAAACATTATGTTCAATTTTTTAAGTTCAAATGTATATGATTTGTTTTATTTTATCCATGCATACACATACTAAGAATTTCAGCTCATCATTTATGTGTTTCATTTTCCCCATGATATAAATAAAGGTTTTTTGTTATGAAAACAAAAAGGGGAAGATCTTTATGGGAGATGTTGAATATCTTTCACCATGATTAGAAGATTATGTTCTGAGTTTCCAAAGACACTAAACTATTACAATCGTTATGTTTCTGTTTTTGTTATGTATTAAGTATTCTGAAAAAGTAATGTAATGTCAATGTACGTCAAGAATTGGGTCTCTACAGTTGGTATCAGAGGAAAGTTTTAGTCAACCTTTGGATACTAGGATGCGAGAACTTTAGTGAGATCCCTAGAGATATTTCTAAGTTATGTCTAGAGATGTACCTAAGGTTAAGTATAATTATATGTTATAGTCCTTGAATTACGGTAACGATCTTAGAATTAAACCTAAGATGTTAGATATTTAAGTTACTCCCCCTTTATTATATTGTTTTACCTAGCATGATTTTTTCCTCTCACACAATTCTTTTTGGGTTTTAGAAAATGGCTGGAAACAGGAAGATTCAAGATAATGGAGAATATGATGGACAATGGAATGATATTCTTCATGATCAAGCAAATGAAATGGTATGGGGAAGGAGAAACATCATTATTATGCCTAATCATCAATCTCAGAAAATGATCAATAATCTCAGCTTTGGTATGTTTCCTGACTTAGCTAATAAGAGAAAGATAGAGTTTCATGATGACTATAGAGGAAAGAAAGTTCAATTTCCCTCATGTAAGTCATGTGGGAAGAGGCATCAAAAGAATGTTTCAAAGGAACAGGAAGATGTGTTGGGTTTAGAAAATAATGACACAAATCTAATAATTCTAAAGGAAAAGGTTCAATTAACACCTTGGACAAGGATAATGGTATTGTTAAGACATCAAAAATGGTTAAGTGTTTTAAATGTGGAATGTACGGGCATTATGAAAACCGATTCCCTAAGAGAAAATCTCATAAATAGAATCACCATGGTCATATGGGTAGTATTTATGTGGATGATGATGAATATACTACAAATGATATGTGAGATGAAATAATTGTTGAAGTTCAGTCAATGGTTTAAGAAGGTAGTGGAATGATTACATGTTTATCAAGAGTAATGTTGTATAAGTAATCTCATGGTACTATGGAATAAAGAGACATCTAAGGATTGTTACACTGTTGTCTCTCCTTATGTTTTGAAAGTGTATGATGAATGGTACCGGTAACCATGAAAGGTTATTCAGATATATTTGTAAAGCACCTAATATGCTCATAAAGAAGTTCTATGGAGATAATGAAATGTTTGATAGTATTAATGAGCTCATGAATTATATATGGACAAAGTGACATCATGGTTTGAGTATAAAGAATTTTTGGGAATTTGTTATGTGGAAAGTGTTAACTTTGAACTGCATTCATGTTTTCACTAAGGTTCAATGGGTATTCATTTTTCAAGAGAATACATGATTAAGTCCTTCTAATGTTTGGAATGTGACCAAAAAGACATATATTATGATATATGGGGATTAACAATGGTATTAAAATTATTGTGATATGAACTATCTGGTAATTGTTTTCACTATTATATGAGATTGAACAGAAATATTTTGGATAAGCCTAAAGATTGGAATGGATTATGTTGGACATAAGTTTTTACTGTTTAAGGATTGAAATTTTTCGATATTATTGGTGGAAAGTTATAATATTGTATTTTTAGAAAAAAAGGACATCCTTCAGGATGGGAGACAACCCGTCACGTCGGACAAGGCTGTGGGAATCGAACCCACAACTGAAGTGCGCCGAGAATTTATTTCCTACCACTGGCCTATAGGAAGTCACTAGTTAGTAGAAACTAGTTTTATTTTATTAAGTGTTATGATAGATGAAGTATAAGCCCATTTTGGAACCATATCTGATTAATCTCACCATAGATGGACTTATTATATAACTTTTTCTAACTTATGTTTGGGAAAAATTGAATGACCTGTCATTCTATAACATGATCTGCTAAAACTTTTTGAAAGACAAATTCAACTTCATTTCTTAAAGAGATGTAGTGGAAATTGTTCAAGGAATGAACAACAGTGAGAATTTACCAAAATAAAGTAAGTATTTCTTCTAATTCCAAATTTTAAACTTTAGGGAAATGATATTGAAAACCAAAACTGTTGTCCTAATTCTCTTATATATGATGAATCAGATGGTACCTTAGATCATCACAAATTTATGGCTTTGTGATTAATGGAATTTTCATAGCCATGTTCTCTACCACTCTCCATCAGAACGTGATGGTTAGATTTCTCCTCCAAATCCATATTTTCACCTATGTTCTTCTATGTGGAAACCATTGCTGAGTTAATTAGGGAAACTGTTATGATTCTTACTTTACTTTTTAAAATTAAGTTTTAGTATTCTTTTTTTTTGTGGGTTTTTATTAAAGAAACTTTCATGTATTAAACCATTTATAACCCCGACGAATATAGATGGAAAAATTCACCCTAAGGGGGGTAGAATGTAACACACAGAGATTTTATGATAAGTATTCTTTTTAATTTATTTGATGTCATGTGTTTTATTCTACACCGTTATAATCTTGTGCTATACGCAACATCGTATTAGCTTGCAGTATACGCAACACTATTCTTGGATTGTGTTACACAGAATTTCAAGTTCGTTTGATAGTAGTAATTCTACGCAACATTAAGTGTATGAATATATATATATATATTAAATGTATAAATGAAATATGGTTGGATTCTGTTGTACGAAACAACAAAGGAGTCTTTCACAACATGTAACCCTGGCTTGGCTTGCATTACACGCAATCACAACCTTCCTCGATAGCATGTGTAATACGCAATACAGGGTTTCACTAAAGAAAGATATATTGTTATGGACTATCCTTTATGAATAGTATTAACTAAATTTTTATTTTATAACATTATTATTCTTCTTACATATTTTATAGAACATGGTATGAGAACAAAATAAATTTTTTGGGTAAAATAAGTATTTTTAAAAAAATGCAGTTTTGCCACCTTTTAATGGCGCACACACTTTATATATAGTTTTTGAAATGTTTATAAGTTAAATTTGACAAAATAAAATTCTTCTTTGGAATCAGGATATTAAAATTTACTTTGGATAAAAATTTCATATTATTCTGATAATATTCATATTTTAATGAATAGTAAAAACATGCTATATTTTAATTAAAAACAACACTTTTCATTGCAATAATTTATATGGCTAGATTATATTTTTAATTGGTTTTAATGTGAAATTAGAATATATCTTTACCATTTAATTCATGTTTGGTCATTGAAATTAATTTCACTTTGAAATTGGACATAAACAAGTGTCGATCTTTTATTAGTTATTGTGTCACAAAAACACGCTATTTGTTTTGATAACGAGAATTACTTTTAAAATCAATTCATGCCACATAAATGTTTTGAATTTGTAAAAATAGACATCATTTTTGAATTCGGAATATCAAATATAGCTTAGGCTGAATTTTTGGTATTTTTCTGAAAAACATCAATTTTTGATGAATAGTGAAACCACTTAGTGGTAGTTAAAAAAACCGACTCATTCATTTAAATGAAATTTTACCACTTATGTGAATTGAATTTAAAAAATATGACACACATGGTTGTTATCAAGAAGTAGAATGTGGTTCAATAAGATGAAAATAATTTTTGGTGAATAGTAACTTTTGACTTTTATTTACCGTAGTTAAAGGTAAATATGGTAATTCAAAGTTAAAATAATATTATAATAATTCCAAATTTCATTAAAACTTTTCCAAACCTTCTTGGATTAGTAATTTCCGACCATGGTCATCCTTGGGTCGATTTTGGGACCTCATGGAGCCACTTATGAAATACAATGGCACATTAGATTAATTAATTTAATGTAAAGACAAAATTGGAATTAACAAAAATCCTTTAGTAATTAATTTTTATAAGGGGATATATAAATTATATTTTCAACTATAAATATTCATTACAAATATAATGTGATTTCATACATGTTGGTAATTTGTTTATAATTTTTATACATCAAATAAATTAAATTATTTAGGACACAATAGTGATGCACTATTTACCTCATTAATAATTGATTTAAATAAATAAGATTATAATCATTAAAATATTATCCAAAACATGTCCAATTCTGATTTTATGATTATATTTCGACCATGAGTCATATTATCTTCGACTATAATTATTTTTGTACCATTAGAAACCGAATATCATTATATTATAAAATAATATTTTCACACTTTCCAAAAGAGCCCCTCCTCCCCCTTATAAAAGGAGACCATTTCTACCCAATTTCTCACATCTCTTAAGCCATTTGGCTCATCAAACCTCTGCCCAATTAATCTCTATACATACCTCTCCTCCTCCTAGAAGCCTTACATTAATCATAAGGCACTTTATGAAGTCCTTTTGGTTCAATCCAAAGGATGTTACCCAAATTAAAGGTAATAGTTTCTCTTAAGTTGTTTTATTTTATTCTACTTCTCCAACACCTAAACTCTTTTTAATACTTTATTTTGTAACAACACCAGTATCATAAATATATTAGTATGTTTTTATAAGAAGGAATCAAAGTAAACTTACACACACCTCCATCTAATGGATGATGAACATAATGTTTCCGTGTAAGGCAAACTAACGCCTCACGAAATGATGATTGTTCGATTTTCTCCTACCGCCTCTCATGGTAGCCATTATGATGGAAATATATTTATATATGATATATATTATGTTTAATATTTCCTTATTCTTATTTAATTCCAAATTGTATCAAGCCTTTATGGTTTCCATAGTTGGTAAATACGATAATCTCATTTGAGGAAGTGCAGACTACCACCCCCTCAAAATGATGTGATTCGTTAATGCCTTCTGTGGGATGTATAAAGGATGGAGTTTATGATATTATATATGATATTATAATGTAATTATAATATAACTATGTATAATTATTTTTTAATTCCATTAAAATAATAAATAGAAATGAAAGTAGCATTCATGCATACGTACGGTTTACCGTCTCCATGAACGCTGCATTTCATTTCTTACCCTTATATGTTATGTACTATTATAAATACATGTATAAGCTGGATATATAATGAATATATATGATATATAAATCATTATTTACATTCTAGAAGTTATTAAATAATGATATAAGTAATAATAACATCAATAACAACAGGTCTAAACACGTACGATAAATAAGATGATTTTACCCAAAACGTTGCATTAACATGGGATTAACAAAAGAATGGGTAATATAAAGTCATAAGTGAACCATATATGATATCATATCAATGAATATTATTCTTTAATAATTCAATGACATTATTTAAATAATTATACAGGAGGTTCGGATACATACGAAGCATATCGGACCTAAGGTAAGGGATAACTTTTCCAATCTCATTTTTATCCGAGATTGTTTATTCGTACGTATTCACTGGGGTTATATTTATCATCCATGTTAATGTTTTATAAAAATGGTTTCATGTATGTTTAATGTCCTGTTTACCCATTTTTGACTTTTACTAAATGGTATGTAAGGATTCTTTCTTTTGATTACTTTACGAGATACTTTTTGACTATTCCAGCAAAAGTACGAGAAGAATGTTTTTTTATATACGGCATGAAAGGATTTATACGGATTTATAAAGACATATTTTCATAAACCTTCCTCCAAAATATTTCATGACTATTTTCAACAAAATCTTTTTCTTTTAAAAATTTCATGATGTTTTGTGAAAAGAAATTGATTTTGAAGAAGAAAGGATATTTTCCTCAAGAATTCATTTCAAATGTTTTATCAAAACCATTTTCCATCTAAGATGACATTATTTCATATGTGTATGTTTCAAGTATAATGTCTCTATGATTTATATGGTTTCACATTTCTTATGATGAAATGATATCCATTTGTTTTATATGGATTATGTTATGATGGAATGATGTTTATAAAACCCAATTTATTCTTTGGGTTATGATGAATGATTTATAATTGTTTTGTGCCGCAGGTAAGATTGATTTCAATATGTGATGGGTGGGACCTATATATCCCTCCAATGAATTGGGTAAATATATATATATCTATTGAGATAGACATGGATGAAACGGCAAGTAAATCTTGTTGAGTAATACAGGGCTGGAATGGAAAGTAAACCTGGTTCAGTAAGGGACTTTGTCCACTATGATGGTCTTGGCAGAAATGCCTTAGCTACTATGGAAATAATATCATGTGCTTAATGTTTTTCCACAATTACAAGTTTTATTCCAATGGTATTTTATCATGATTAATGTTTCTTTATGATCTATTCCTTATGTACTGCCATGTTTTATTTCATTTCTCAATATTTTGATGTTTAAACATTATGTTCATTTTTTTTAAGTTCAAATGTATATGATTTCTTTTATTTTATCCATACTTACCCTTATTGAGAATTTGAGCTCACCCTTTATATGTTTTCTTTTCCCAAGGATATAGAGAATGGTTTTTAGGTAAGAAAACAAAAAGCGGAAGATCTTTTTGGGAGTTGTTGAAGATCTTTCACCATGATTAGAAGATTATGTTCCGAGTTTCCAAAGACACTAAACTATTACGGTCCTTATGTGTATGTTTTTGTTATGTATTAAGTATTCAGAAAAAGTAATGTAATTTCCATGTACATCAAGAATTGGGTCTCTAGAATAGGTCTCTACCTTCCTCTTCTTATTATTTGAATATTCCTCTAACTTCATTAATATATGGGCATCTGAAAAAGAACCATCAATGTTCTCAAAAGACATTATTGATTTTTCACCAAATACCAATCCCATTTTTTTCATAAAATCCTCACTGATATGTAAAATGTTCTCCATCATTAGATATAATTAATTATAAAATATAATGATATCCATAAACATTTCCACCAATTTTTTTTATGAAGATAGAACAAATGATAATCAGGGATTGATCGAAGATGTCTCTAAATTATCTATTGTGAGAAGGATGAACATTACAAGATTTATCTTCCGCATATTTAGCAAAAAATACAATATGAAAACATCTGAGACCTTTAAGGTGTCTCTATATCTAATTATAAGAATGATATATCCTTTCTTTCCAAGAGAAACATCTCTGTTATCCAGAGTGAGATGGTATACATTTACAGTATTTAAATATTTCAAAAATAATGATTCTATAACTTTGGTCTTGTAAAATGAATCATGATTATTTGGAAACTTGTGAGAGGGATAATAAGCTTCTCCTTTTGTAGGTATTCTGACCATGTCTGAAATTATCATATAAGATATCTTTTAATATTTTCCCCTATATCATAAAAGAATCTTTTTATTTTACATCTACCATAAAAAACAGAATGGATCCATATAATTCATAAACAATGTTAAGACTATAAAAGTTTAAATCCTTATTAGGGTTTTCTACCCAAACTAATTACTATCCCTAAAAAGAAAATATCTTATTTTGAGTTAAATCATATTTCTAATTCCAATATCATTCAATCAATATTTCTCTAAAGAGAAACCAATTTCCAACATCTTCCTTGGTCACCCAAAGATACAGAAAAGCTGACACCAAAGATGGGATGCAAAGGAATATAATTTGATTGAGGCCTTTGAGTGGTGCAGCAGGTTGAGGGAAGAAAGGCTAAACAATCAATTTGGGACAAGGGGCATCCCTCCTATATATCAGAACATGAGGTGAATGTTCGTCTTCCATAAGAAAATCGAATATTGATATGAAAAACAGTTCTGATATAACTATCATGATTGATCTGAAAAAGTTTTTTTTTAAATGGAACTCTCAAATATTTTTAGACTTTTATTGGAATAAAAATGAGTCTGATTATAATAATCATTAAAAAAATTGAAAGAAATTTCTTTATATAACTAAAAATAGAAGAACAACAATTAAAAAACTAATGTAATGAGATAGTGAAAAAACAGAAAGAATATAAGAGTACCTTTTGAAGTAGAAATAATCATCAGTATAATTGAATAGATCTTCTTGATTTTTGTAATATAAATGATTAAAATTATTATGAAATAAATACTAGATGTGGTATTTTTATTAAGATAACTAACTATGATAGTTTTTAAAATAAAAAATTTTTAATCAAAAGATGCTTCCAAGAAAATTTAAATGTGCAAATTTGATATGAATTACTGAGATCACAATTTATTTTCTAGATTCTAGTACCGATAATTTATAAAATTTTTGATTCCATAAAAATAACTTTGATAAAAAATTTTTTAAAAACAAATAGTTTTAGAAAACTAAAATATTTAAGAGAAACTAAATGTTTTGGAAAAGAAAAAACCTATGCACTCCCCCTATGAAAAAGGGTATCTAAATGTAAAGAGATAGGTCAATAAGAAGTTGATATAAATTATTAATTAACAATAATCATTCCATGATTATATTTAATATATTAAAATCTATCATAACAATATGTGATTAGCACATGAGTTATTTCCAGGGTTTGCACTCAAGTTAGTAACACATTGATTATAAAAATGTATTTGAGTTTCAGTAAAACTCATGCCATAGGATGTGAAGGTGTGTTACATCCACAACACTTGAGAACAACAACTTCCAAATACCACATATTTGAATTCAGTAGTGTAAATTGATAAATAGATTTGTTTCGTACATGATCCACAAGCTGAAGAATCTACAATGAAATTACATGTTATATATATTCTTTTCCTATACATTCTACAACAACCAATGTCAGCATCTAAAAAGCATTATATTATAAAAAATTATAGAAGAATATATAAGTACTAATCCATAGTTCCTTTAAGAAAAAAAATAATTTTTTTTACATATTTTAGATGGGATTATTTTTTATTTTCTTCATATTTTTCACATAATCATACAAAAAAACATTAAATATGGGCATATAGAAGTTAATTAATGTATAATTCCAATAAAACCTCCAAATATTTTTTCATCAACTGGGTTCTCAGCCTCATTACGATCTAATGTATTGGATGTACCAATGGGAGTACGAGGAAATTTAGTAATGTCAAATCAAAATTTATTAAGAATAAATTTTATATAATTATATTGAGGTATAAAAGTTCTTTCTTGTTTTTGTAAAATTTGAAAACCCAAAAAATATGTTAACTCACCAATCATCCTCATTTCAATCTTGTAATTCATAATATCCACAAAGGAAACTGTTAATGATTTTTATGTTGAATCAAATATGATGTCATGGATGAAGCTCACATTTTCATATAATTTATACTGTAAATCATTGTTTATAATCACACCATAGTGTTATTGTATGGGTAATTGTCAAATTTTTATGATATTAGTAATATTTTGAGCTTAATAGTAAAAATGGCCCATTTTGAATTTTTAACTATTTTAACTTATTTTTGTAGTTTGGCTATAACATTTTCAACACTAATCCAAATTGAAAAATGCATTTTTTATAGATTTTACATATCCATGGCTTCATTTAATATTTTTAGACTAAAATCTAAATCAGCCATATGGAAGCTCAAAAGAAGCTCACTAGTGGGAGCATGAAAATTGTTCACAGTTCTACCGATTTTTGGTGTGGCATCCATAACACATTCATGGTGGGCCCAAATGTTGCAAAATTTGGTGGGGGATGCACAAGGAGTTTTGGAGAATCTTTAATTAAGGAAAGACCTCATTTATTGGCCGTTTAAAAGGTCATTAAAGCATCCAAATCTGAAGGTTTGCAATTTGGAAAGTCTGGCTGGACATAATAAATGGTCAGAGTAAAACAATCATAAATCTCGGAATACTTATCCAAATCCACTGAGATATTTAGGGGAAACGACAAGGATATTTATGAACAACATTTATGAAGGTTGGAACACATTATGAGGTCATTTATGGGGCTTACAATGCGTCAACGTTCAGGGGACGAATTCTGCCTATAAAAGGAGGCTCTCACCTCCTTCCCAAAACATCCCATTCTTCATTCCATTCCTTCAAGGCACCAAGGATAAGATCTCAAACAAGGGAGGCTGACCACAAATATTCCCCATTACATTTATTTCATTTATTTTTGTTTTATTTTTCAATTGTTATTTGTATTGCTAATAAAATTCATGCATTATTTTTATTTCTATGTCCACCTGTACACACTGTTTCTTCTTCATCTTTTATCCTTATTTTCTTCTTTATTCTTCTCATATTATTCACTGTGACCTCACACCCTAAAAAATTAGGGGTTAACCCGAGACATGGCCTGTGGGAGGTATGTGGAAATTTCATTTATTCTGTGCTTAAATTCGGATGTTTTATTAAGTTTGTGATGAACAAGAGTGATGTGCATGGGTGATATTCCACCATGAAAATGATCTCAAACTCATTTCCATTATTTTATTAAATATTTTCCCTCCCTTCTACTGGATACAAGATCTTAATACAAGGGAGTTGAGCCATTCAGTGGTTGAAATGGCATTCGATGGAGCCAGGTCATGGAAGATGTCACAATCTCGATCTAGGTGTGCCATCAACCTTGAATATAGGAGGAGGTGAAGTTAAGATTGCTAAATGAATTCAAGATTTCACACCAATTATTAAATGAATATTAATTCATGAATGACATATCATAATTGAATTATCAAACTTAATTTAAATACCAACAAGGAAAAACGATGGAACTCACAAACCAACCAATAAATGCCAAGTTATTTCTCAATTAATTGCATTTTGTCATTGCATGTTAGTTTTTATCTTTTATTTTAACTAAATTGTATTCTATTCCTAGATAAAATAAAAACAACCAAAAGAATTAGTTTAGTTAAATTAGATTAAGTGATTGAATAACTTAAAAATATCCTCAAGAGAGACGACCCTGGTCAGTAACTATGCTACAAAAGGAAAATTAAATTACCATAGCCATGTCCTATGACAGTCATGCGTCAAAACTGGTGCCTTTACTAGGGAGATAACTGGTTGTTTACTTTAAATTCTCTATTTTCAAATTTTAGATAGTTTTTATTATTATTTAAATAAAAAAATTATTTTTCCATGATGCATTCAAATTACAATTATTATGCATGGAATAATATTCAAAGTTGCAGGAAGAAGAAATTGACTACACTGAGGAGACCCTCCAATGAAGGGATGATGCTCTAATGATAAGGTTCAAACAAAAGGAAATATGACATGAAACATGTACCTCACTTGAAGATTTGATATCCATGGATCATGGCCTCAAAACTGACATTCAAATATTCATGTCTAAGAAGAAAGTGCCACAGGTCTTCCCAAATTTCACTGAAGAAATCCAAGAATTTGAATCCAAACTCAAAATGGAGGAGCCTGACTACCTACCTCCATCATGTGATGATCAACTCCAAGAAGAACATTCCATCAAAGAAGATATTCATGCTGAACCAACTCATGGAGATGATACATTCTTGAACTCAAATTCTTTTAATTTTATTGAAAATAATTTGAGTATCAACCCTAATAGTTTTGAATTTTAAGATTCGTCCATCTTAAATTGCGACTTGGAGGATGATGTGAAAAATGATGAACCTATTGAGGAACACCTAGAGCTCCCTGAAGATGTTGATCATCTACTTAAGGAATTCCACGAAGAGATACAAGTGTATTTTCATGAAGAATCAAATCTACAAGATGCCTACCTTAAAAGGGAATATTTTGAAGTTAATATTTCAAATTTATATTTTAAATCTCCCTTTGAATATTCTTTTCATGAAGAACATCTATAGAAACCGCTAAATTTTGAAAAAGACATTGCACAAGTAGCAACTAAAGAGGATGAGGTTCTATACTTCATCCTACCCCACTATGCAAACTATAAAAAATTTCGAAGGGGGAGGAGCTGGTATACTATGTCCATGGAGTCCTCCTAAAAAATAACAAAGAACTGCACGCTAGAATGATCCATATGTGGTGGTTCAAATCAAAGAAGCTTCATCCACTAAAATATTATGGATAAAATCCGGTACTTCCATCTGGAGGTAGTAAAAGATTCATGGGCCCTCATGGGGGATCATACCATGATTTAACCTTTACTTTATTTATAGTAATTTAATTTTAAATATTAGGAATTTTGATTTGAAATTCAATATTAAGAGTTAGTCAAGCATGTGTCCCCCTCCCTCTTTTAATTTTGAGATTAAATGAAATGATCATAGCGATTAATTGAGTAATTTTTCTTTTGTAGGTTAATGAAGCTAGAAGGAATCCCAGAGAATTAGATCAAGAGGACCAAATACATATTTCAAAATGGAGATCACTTTTTATGATTATCATTTAAAACCCTTTCATTTTTTGTTCCAAAACATATTTTGAGTATTAATGAATATTCGTATAGGGTTAAAAAATGAATTTATAATGCATCTAGAAGAACCATTAAAAAATGAAATTATTCAAACCAGGACATCACGTGGGTCATTGGTAGGTGATACACCCTTGTCGCCCTTCGGTTGTGGGTTTATGTCTCGCGGCCTTGCCGGACGCGATGGGTTGCCGCCCGACCTCCGAATTGTCCTTTTTTGGTAATCCAAAATAATCCAAACTAGAACTATCCAAAATAATTCAGTCCAAAATTTATAAGGAAGGTAAACACAATGAAGATCCTCTTTTTTGCCTCGTAATAACATGTGATCACCTTCATCGTGTATTCTTTTAAAACACTGCAAAATCCTGAATTACCATAAAAACTTATTGATTACATTCATGATTACTTATTCCTTAAAGAATAATAGATATACTCCTTCAATCCAAAAATGTTTTGAACCCCAAAAATAATGGAATATACAAATCATTAATCTGTTTCAAGGTAGTCAGGAATATCCAATATAATTTATCCAAATCAATCATGTATTATTCCAAAATCACTACCTCGGTATCAGAAATATATTATGGTTTATCATTCTCTCAACCATATATTTTCCAAAAATTTATCCTACAATTGAGTCACTTTTATTTGTTCCACACAATCTCAAGTCCTTAATGAAATAGTACTGCAATACAATCCTTATATACTCAATAATTATTATAACAAGTACATTGTTGATACAACACTCAAATGACATAATCAACATAAGAATTCTAATCTTTCCTTTTCATCTGTGGTTGTATCATAACTTGATTATTATCCAATAGCATCATTTGCGGCATAGTCTGATAAATGGGACATAGGTTCGCGTATTGTCCAAACACCTTGCAA
This sequence comes from Viscum album, assembly GCA_963277665.1. Taxonomy (NCBI): domain Eukaryota; kingdom Viridiplantae; phylum Streptophyta; class Magnoliopsida; order Santalales; family Viscaceae; genus Viscum; species Viscum album. The sequence goes on from OY728148.1 coordinate 1,925,313,015, forward strand.
ATGAATCATTGTACATTTGAAAACATTTTCTTACCCTTGATTTCACGTAATTTGTGCCCTTTTCCTCCAAACGTATAACAAACTCCCATTACTTTCAGGCAAGTCTCAGGGTGTTTCTTCCCACAGTTATCACATATGGGAAAATTCTTCTTTTCCCTCTTCCCTTTACCCATCTTTCTATCTTCCATCCTTTTCTTCTCTTGATTCCCATCAATGCCATAGGACTCGGTAAACTCTTTACTTATCTTATCAACACATGATATTATTTTTTCATATGATGATAATACATGGGATACTATTTCTCTTATAAATTATCGCTTAAGACAATGAAAGATATGATCCTTCTTTCTCTTTGGATCATGTGCAATGTTGAAGTTCTCATTCCTTCTACTGGGTACCATTTCTAAACAATGGCATACACTAGATTAGTTTATGAATTAAAATACCTAATCCCAAACTTGTAAAACACATAACATAAATTAAATAGTTTATGTATATAATCCATAATCATAAATATGTTTTCTTTGAGGATGTATATACTCATAAACCCTTCATAATGATTTGTAAAGGAATTGAGAGTTATCCTAAGCATATCCCTCAGGAGTGTCGTAACCATGAGTGCAGCAAGGCCCATTGTCATGCACCAGTTCCCGTTCGAGTCTAGCTCAAAGCTGTGTTTCCGGGTTTTACCCCTAGGTAAATCTGTGCCAGAGCCGCCTCTACCTGCTCGTATCCAGACAGGGATGTATTGCTCAGAAAACTCACAAAATCTCTACAATACCAAAATTCTAGGAAGTTCTTCTATACTAATCCTCAATGTTCATCTTAGGTCTACGTGCTCTAATCAGAGTTTATCTAAATCTAGCTTCCAAGGTTTGTACTAAACTTCCTCTGATACCAACTGTAATGCCCCGACACCAGTTACCTATATTTGGTGCATTATTACATAACATTTTCATGATCACAAGAAAGATCAAATCTCGAAGGACCGATTGGTTTAGTAGCCTTGGAAACATTAGATATATTCATAAAGTTTTACATTACATCATAAAGTGAAAAACTACTACAACAACATAGTCTCCATACTCAAAAATATTATCCCCTCATAATATCCATGTAGGTCATTCATAATTTACTTCTTCACATCCTGGGAAAATAAAACATAGAAAAGGGGTGAGCTCAAATGCCCAGTAAGGATAAAAATATAGCGGAAACTTTCATAAATAATAATAAACATTTAAGGCAGTGTATAACTAAAATAAAAGCCTTTTAAACTTGAACTTCAACATAGTATGGAAAAAATAAAATGAAATAATTCCATTTACTTATTCACATGGATATTCTACTAATCAAATAATCACATGCAATATTAATAACCACATTCATAATGATGGAATGCATAATGGCAGACTATCATAACAACATAGCCAAGGCCTCGTGCCAAGACTACAAATAAGATTTTTTCCAAGGCCTTATTCCAAAACACTAATTTGTCTCATGAGACCTACCGATGCATCGAGGAGATATAGCGGGCTCCACCCGTCACATATTAAGTCCAATGCATTCCCATATGAAATGTTTTAAACATAACGTACACATTCTTATTAAAACTAGCATACGAAATGTCAATACATTCACCATAAACCATGAATGGTATAAAAATAGCACATCCACAGTCAAAAATATCACAAAACCTTCAATACAATATAGAAGTTTTGTATCATAATAAATCAACTTCAAATAAGCGTAAAATCCATCAAAGGATATTGACATAGATGAAATCAAAACTCTTTTTAGAGAAATATCTCTTTCTATTTTGAAATAATTTAAGTGTCATATATTTATAAAATAAAACATTTTCTTTGAAAATTTTATTATAAGCTTTTAAGGGAAGCTTCGACAATTTTATAACAGCGGAAAATAGCTGCACCCTCCGTATAAGTTAAAAAAAACATTCTTACCTTAATTCTGTCGAAAAGGTTAAAATCTCCTTGTTTCGAAAACGACGGAAATATTTATTTATAAAACTCTTATAAAAAGTCAAACAAGGGTATAAATGAATTTTCCCCATATTATTTTAAATAGTAAAAATGTTTTGAAATACATTTTTAGGAAACATGGATGTGGACGATAAAGAGATCCCAGTAGATTATTACGTATAAACAACATCGGATAATGAAGAGATTGTGAAATAACACCTACCTTGTACTCTTCCTTGGTTGGGGTAGTTTAACCTTCTGTATAATGGTGAAATAATTTTTATTAAATTATACTAGAATCATATATATTTATATGATATCAAATATAATCTTTTAACATTGCTTTGTTAATAATATCTTAGCATTATCGTCATTTCGGGTGTTAACTTACTCATTTTCTTTTATATGTTTTGTTACATAATACATGTTTTTCATGGATAGGTTGTATCTTATTCATATCCAAAATGATATCAAGTCCTTAAACATTATTTTTAAATCATAAAATAATAATTATACTTGAATGGGTACGATGGAGAATGAATCTCATCGCGTTCATGGAGACGGTAGTCCGTACGTACGCACGAGCAACAATATCATTATTTTGTTATTAAAATAATATATAATTGGATTGTATATCATATATACAGATTCATTATCATGTTATATTTATTATTTACATGAGTTACACATCATTATTATACCCATCCAAATAATAATATATTGAATAACAATTACACCACGACGTGGAGACGGTAAGCCGTACGTGCACACGTATGGTGACATGTTATTCAAAAGGTGGATAGAATACGTAATATGGTTGTACCATATTTATAATAAAATCACAGTATATATAAGATACTGGAGTTATTATTTTAGAATGGTAATTACAAAGAAAGATGAAGTGGAAGAAGAAATGAATTTGAAAAAGGGTGGTGAAAACATTACCTCTTCTTCAGGGTTCTTCGTTTTGATTTGATCAAAAGGGCTCCTTAGGATGGCTTTATGATCAAACTAAGGCCTCTAAATTGTATTGAGGGAAGTTGAGAGCGTATTTGGGTAGATTTTGGCCAAACCAAAAGGCTTTAATGGTGTGAAGTAATGAGAAGGGGGAGTGCCCATTTATAAGATGGGTGAGGGGCACCTTTGGAAAAGGTGGAAATATTATATTATAATAAATTCATATTCCGTTTCTAATGGCTCCAAAGTTGATTATTAAAATTTTAAGGTGGGGATAGGTCGAAAAAAATCCAACCAATATAATTTAGACAGGTTTGGGTTACTATATTAACCTTATCTTTTAGTTTTATCTCTTAGTTAATTAGTTTGACATTTACCATGTCACTTTGTATTTTTATATTATATAGTTAATAAACATAGTATATACATCCATGAGACCCCCAAGTAGTCCATTAATGATAGAACTATCATTATATAAGTCTGTTGTCCGAACCATAGATTTTTAGGAATTTAATATCAATTAATAATATAATATTTGTTTTAAAAATTCTTTTATGTCAATTTTGACACTATTCAATAGTTGATTTTTGTGAAACTTATAATAGAATGATTACTTTGAACAAGGTTAATTAAATCAATCCTAATATTTCATATTATCCTAGAAAATTAGTTTAATTCATTAAAAGTCTCACATTATATTTATTTGGGTATTTATAATATCAATTATTTCTATTTTTCACTATTATGGTAATTACTGCATCATCATTGTGTCATAAATAAATTAAATAATTTAATGTCTAAAAATTATAAATAAAATATCATTATATAGGGAATCTTATAATATTTCTAATGAATATTTAAAATCGAATTTATCTTATGTATAACCCTATATTAAAAATGTTTTAGTAAATACAATTTGATTTTAATACTTTTAACTCTTCTTTGAATTAAATAATAATAAATGTCTTAATCTAATCCAAGTGGACATAAATGATAATATTTTATTCCTAAGGTTGTTTTTGGTCGAGATACACTTGTCCAATAGAATTATGACATGTGTTAGGGTAATATTAATATCATTTCTACCCTTAATTACCCTATTTACTTTTAACCGTGGTAAATAAAAGTAAAAAGTTAATATTCACCAAAAATTATTTTCATCTCATTGATCCAAAGTTTACTTCTTGATATTAACCCTGTCTCTCAGATTTTCAAAATTCCATACACAGAAGCAGTAAAATTAAGTTTTATGAAAAAGTCAGTTTTTTTAACTACCATTTAGTAGTTTCTCTATTCATCAAAAGTTGAAGTTTTTCAGAACAATGCCAAAATTTCACCCTAGGATAATTTTGATATTACGAATCCAAAAATGAATTCCATTTTGAGAGATAAAATTTATAAAATTTCCAAAAGTAGGTATTACTATTCATAATGGCTTGTTTGGTAAGTCATGGTGCGCTTTAACTCAGTGTTGTGTGTAGTGCAACTTATTGAATTATTTTGAAGAAATAACACACTATGAAAAATTGGGGTGTTACACATGAGGTTTTTTAGTGATCTATTTTATTTATTTTTAGATATTTTAATTAGGGATGTTATATTTAGAGCAGTATAGAAACACTCACATGGACTAGATTAGTATATAATTTTTATGAAAAAATCAAAAGAAACACCTATTCGAGTATTAAGATTGGAATTATTGATTGATCCAACGAATAATATAAATGGATTCTTTTTTATGTTTATCATTAATAACTATTTAGAAGTATATTGTGTCTTTGTATATCTATATTCCTCCAACATGAGTAAAGATCACTTCTTGGAGTTATCTAAGCTAAAACACTCTATCAATTTTCCAAAATAAGTATTATGAAATTGATGAAAAATCCTGTTTGATATTTCTGTATAGATAATTATACCCAAAATATAAAAATCTTCGCCAATGCATTTTATAAAGATTCACTTTCTCTACTATTAATTTATAAAATGTAAACTTGGGATATCATTTATTATTGGTAGTATATCATCTACATATATAAAAGGAAATACTATAACATTCCCACTAACCCACTTGTATAACAAAAAATCATCAATGTTCTTGATAAAACTGAAATCTTTGATTTCATTATCAACAAACCAAATATTAATCAATAAACGTATTTTTGTGACATTTAAACCATAACATCATTATAGCGAAAATCAAAACCATTTGTCTCACTACTAGAAAAACAGGTATTTCCGACGGGTCATTTGTGACGGGATCCCGTCGCAAATGGCCCGTTGTTGAAAACGGTGTCGCAACAACAATTATTTGCGACGGGCCCGTCGCTAAAGCATTTTTTCTCGACGGGGAGAATAATCGTCGCAAATAGTACTCCGTATATTTGTAAAAAACTTTTCAAATAGTAATTGCGACGGGCCCCGTCGCAAATACCTGTTGCGACGGGCCCGCCACAAATAGTTTTTGCGACGGGCCCGCCACAAATAGTTTTTGCGACGGGTCCCGTCACAAAAACTATTTTAAAAAAAAATAAAAAATTATTAATAAATTATTTTAATGCATATAATAATAATACTCTTTGCGACGGGCATAGTATCCCGCCGCAAATACTATAAAAAAAATAAATTATTAATAAATTATTTTAATTAATATAATAATAATCAAATTATAATTCAAAAATAAAAAATAGTAAAATATTAATAAATGATTTTAATTAATATAATAATAGAATTATAATTCAAAAATAAAAATATCAAATTATTTTAATTAATATAATAATAATAGAATTATAAATAAAAAATAAAAAATAATAGAATATTAATAAATGATTTAATTAATATAATAATATTAGAATTATAATTCATAAATAAAAAAAATATTAATAAGTTATTTTAATTAATGTAAAAATAATTGAATTATTTTACATTCAAATATTAAAATAATTCAAGTATTACAAAAAAATATAATTAAATTATAATATTATAAAATTTTAATATATATATAAAATTTAATATTATAAAATATAAATAATATTATTATTCATATTAATATTTTTATTTAAAAATATAATATTATTAATATTTTATAATGAGACAGAAACTACGAATAGAAAAAAAATCATATTTTGATTTCACAAATTTTATAACAGAAAAACAAACTCTAATATGAAGGAGGGGGGAGGGGGGATCTGCAGATGGTGGTGGAGGAAACTCCATCCCTAAAGCATGAGTGAGTCGGCGCATGTACTCCATCTGCTCTTGATGCTGCTGCTGCCACCGACTCGTCTGCTCCTCGTACAGCTGCTGCTGGCGTCGATGCTCCTCCTCATGCTGCTGACGCATATGCTCCTGCTCCTGTCAGAGACTCTCTTTCATTGCAGTCTGAGATCGCAACTGATCCTAATACTGTGTAGCAGAAGAAGATGCATGAGCTCCTCTCGAGCTGGACGCCGACATCGCAACACTGCCATAATAATCTCCGGGAGTCAGTCGAGAGCTGATACCAACTACCGGGCCCTTCTCGAAGGCATACTGGGTGGCCTGCATCCATGTCGCCTCATCAAACTGATGGCAAGTGGTCTGATCTGATGACTCGTCCTGACTCTCAGGCCGGGCCTGTGACGCTACGGCCTCATATGACTCCTATAGTTGCAATTTAAAATTAAAATTGTGAATATAGTATATGCAGTTAATTTTTAAACTTGAAAACAAATAATACTGACCACGATGTGATGCTGACGATCACCTCTGAGCTCCCCAGTAGTAGGATCACTATACATCCTCCGATATACGTCGTACTCCGTAATATCGGGGTGCTTGACAGCCTATAAGAATAAAAAATAAAATGTTAATATTTATAGTTATATAAATTATTTAAAAATAATGTACGTACCAGATGCTGTCTATAAGTACTGAAAGAATGACTCCCAGCTCGATGAGTCACCTCTTGTCTCCCCCGATTCTGCCTCCCCACCGATGATCTCCTCTGAAAGGCACCACTCAACCAGTGCACACATAATCCATCCCATACATGGGATGAAATGTACTCTGGTCGGTGTGCTCTAAATGACTCATCAAAATTTGACACTCCTGCTTTCTTCATGACAGCTTTTCTTAAATTGTGAAAAAACTGACGAAGGCGATCACGCATGGCCACCTCCCATGCCTCGTGGATGGTGTCACGCATGGTATCCTCGATCGGATACCATAAACCCTACAAATAAATCAAAATATCAAGTTAGAAATGAAATAATTTTCAAAAAAAAAATTATTTATTTATGTACGTACCAACCAATGGCCGAACATGGCCTACTGCACATCAATGGGAATCTGATCCCATGTGTTCCACGGCTGAGAGAAATAGTTGCGCAAAATAGCGATGCCATGTCCGACTGCTATATGCGGAAAACTGTAAAAATAATAAACATTTATTATGTGAATAGATTAATGAAATCTTAGTCAAATCCACAGGTTATCACACAGGTTATCACACCTCCATGTGCATGGATCAAACCCAAGACGTGGACGTCGCTCGGGGACGGGGTCAGGAATCATCAATCGTGCAAGATCGCGCCCCCTCCACGTACTCCCTGGAGCACCTGCAGGCTGAGGGTCATCTACCAGTAACTCATCTACATCGAAAGGCAGGTCAGCATCCGCCAACTCATAAATTGTGGCGTCATCCATCTGAAACAGAAAATGTTAATGTTGTTAGAAAATAATTGATAATTACTATTATATATACATATATACATATTATGATTTTATATAAATACCATGGAATTCTATCAGTGTTCATCTTCATCATCATCTTCATATATGTCAATGTCATCTTCATGTTCTTCCTCAACATCATCGATATCCATTCATGTTACAGTTGCTTCATCTCTTACCATTTCAAATTCATATGTGACATCATTAACATCATCGTCATCACCGACTCTTAAATGTGGGGTGTCGTCATCGATACTCATCTCTCTTTGTAAAAAAGATTGATTTTGAGTACTCTCTTGAAAAACTTCAATTCTTTGCAAATCAGTGAAACCACATTCACTTTGACTAAACTGATTGTCTCGAATTTTGATTTTTGTTACACTCCACCAACCAGTCAAGTCTCTTGATGTAGCACAGTACATTGTGTAATAAACTTGATGTGCCTGTTGAGCCAATAAGAATGGTTCATTTACTGCAAGAACACTTTTACATTTAATATCGATGATTCCATGAGTCGGATGAACATGCACGCCTCTCTCTATATCCAACCATCGACATTTGAACATGGTTATGTAATGTTGTCCAAGATAACAGAGTTCAATGATTTCATCAAGTATGCCATAAAACTCAACTTCATTTTCTCGATGATGATATCCTCTCAAGCTAACTCCATTGTTCATTGTTTTTTTCTATTCCCCATATGCATGTGTGTGAAATCGAAATCCATTCACCACATATGCATTATAAGTTTTAACAAGTTTGGAAGGTGGGTTACTCAATACACACAGTCGTTTTTCAATTTTATCAGCATGTCGAGACACCTGAAAATTTGTGAAATAATTATCAATATAGTAAACTCTACATTGAATGAGTTGCTAAAAGATAAAGAATTTATGTTACTATTTTTTGAAACCACTGAGAGAAATTTTTCAGTCGACGTTCTTCGAGAGCAGCTGCTGTAATTTGTGGAATTTGTTTCTTGATATGACTATCATACAACATATAAAAATCAAAGTTATTTAATGCAACATAAATGATAGAATATGTGATATAAACACTTACAGTACAACTGATGTCATCTCTTCACAGTTGAGCAGAACATACGTATGAGCTCTATGATGTTCATCATCTGAAATCCAGCTTTCATAAACTCCACCAAAACCAAGCTCTGGCTGGTTGAAAACAGATAATTGATTGTCGATTTCATCAATATTCCTCTCATTCTGTCCCATTCGATTGTGTTTTGAAGGATACTCAGATTCAAAATAATGGGAGCAGAAAAAAGATATTTCCCCTTGCAAATAAGCTTCTGCAATAGATCCTTCAACAGATGCTTTGTTACATACTTTTCTTTTCAATTTTTTCATGCATATTTCAAATGGGTACATCCATCGAAACTGTACTGGACCTCCACATTTGGCTTCATATGGCAAATGTAACATCAAATGTTCCATTGAGTCGAAGAAAGACGGCGGAAATAATTTTTCCAGTTTACATATAATTACAACAACATCTTTTTCAAGTTTGCCTAGAGCATCATAATCTACTGTAACCGCACAAATTTCCCGAAAAAAATGAGAAATGTCTGTTATGGAATCCCAAATCACATAATTCAACAGACCTCTTAATCCAATGGGTTGAAGTCTTTCAATTATAACATGACAATCATGACTTTTTAATCCAGTAATATGACCATTCTTTATACATCTACCCAAATTAGAAGCACAACCATCTAGAAGTCTCAGATATTCAATCCAATGACAAAATAATAAAAGGTTTTCTTTAGACAGTGTATAAGATGCTTTTGGTTTCAGAAACCTTTCTGTTCTGAAATTCTCAAACAGTTCCAATTCTGGACGCCTGCAAATTTGGTCAAGATCTAAACGTGTATTTACATTGTCTTTGCTCATTCCTGGCGTATCCAAAACTGTATGAAAAAAATTATCAAAACAGTTCTTCTCAATATGCATGACATCTAACATGTGTCGGACCAACAAATCAGACCAATATGGAAAATCCCAAAATATGCTACGTTTAATCCAATTGTGTTCTTTCCCAAAACCCGAAATTTTCTGTTGGTTTATTGTGGGACGAAAAGGGATGGGAGGTAATGAAAATAAAACTGTTTTTAACTCTGAAACTGATAGCATTTTTGGAGGTCCATCCCTTTCAACTGTTCCTTTCCTAAAATGAGATCTGTTTCTGCGAAAAGGATGATCAGTTGGAAGAAATCTTCGATGACCGTAAAAATAACAAGGTTTATTTCCATGAATGAGAATAAATGGTTTGTTCTCTCCCATACAGTAAGGACATGATTTCTGACCATGTGTACTCTAGCCAGATAGCATCCCATAAGCCGGGAAGTCACTAATTATCCACATCAATGCTGCTCTCAGTATGAAATTCTATTTTGTTGCAACATCATATGTACTGACACCAGTACTCCACAATAAATTTAATTCATCAATCAATGGTTTCAAATAAACATCAATATTTTTCTTCGGATGTCCTAGAATTAGTAAAGTCAAAAAGATATATGGCTCCTTCATCAACATCCATGGAGGTAAATTGTACGGAGTTAAAAAAACAGGCCAACATGAATATTGACTACCATAAGATCCAAACGGACAGAAACCATCAGTGGAAAGGCCCAGTCGAACATTTCTAGATTCTAAAGCAAAGTATGGATGCACTCTATCAAAATGTTTCCATGAATCCCCATCGGCTGGATGATTCAAGTGTTTATCAGTTGAAATATTCTCTTTATTCCATGACATCATTGTCGCTGTATTCTTAGACATGAATAAACGCTGAAGTCTGGATGTAAGCGGAATATATCTCAACTGTTTTATAGGAATCAAACCAGACTTCCCGTGTTGTCCTTCTTTATATCTCGGTTGCCAACATGTGGGACAACTATCCAACGACTCATTTTCCCCAGAATATAAAATGCAGTCATTTGAACATGCATGAATCTTCTGACAAGTAAGTCCCAAATTTCGAAACAGCCTCTTACTCTCATAGTAATTTGCAGGAAAAACATTTCCTTTGAGTAACAGTGTTTTAAGAAAAGAAAATATATGGTCAAAACAAGTGTTTGACATTCTGTTATCTGATTTGATAGCCATAAATTTTGCAACTGCTTCTAATTTGCTCATCTTGTAGCCAGGATATAATGTATCCTTAGCAGACTTCAACAACTCATAAAATTCAGACGGTGCCAACTCAGGATTTGAAGCTATATCAGCCGGAGTTTCTGTATGTTGAACAGATGAACCTGCAACATCATGTACTAAATCTTGAAACCGGGATGGATCCGGAATCAAGTTGGTATCACCTGCTCTTGAACTGCGTTCACCATGTTGATACCAAAAAACATAATCTGGTTGAAAACCAAAACGCAAGAGATGTTCCCCCACTTTTTCAAATGTTTCAAACATTCTCAATAAACATTTTCTACAAGGGCATTTTATTTTGCCTTCTGAAACAAATTCTGGATTTGATGCCACAAATGATAAAAAAGTCTCCACACCCTCTACATATACTGGATTTAAACCAGAACCGTTTGGATTTCTACGTTGATTTATCCATATGCGGTCACCTAATAATGATTTTTGACGACCTCGTTGTTCCATATTTTTCTATAAAATATAAAAGCATTACTGGTTTTGAATAATTTGTTAGAAAAAACACTCAAGATAGGATAATTATAGAGTTTACATCATACACGACTGACACAAACTTTTTATTGAGATATACCTAAAAATTGACCCTTTAAGAATTAAATATGTTGAGAATAAAGCAAAACATGTTACAAATATTGATAATTTTAATATTATATAAATTTTTTATTATTTTCATAGTACTAATATTATTGGTAATTATTACTAAATATTGGTAATTATTACTAATTATTGGTAATTATTACTAATTATTGATAATTATTACTAATTATTACTAATTATTACTAATTATTGGTAATTATTACTAATTATTAATAATTATTGGTGATTATTCTTAATTATTGGTAATTATTACTAATTATTACTAATTATTACTAATTATTACTAATAATTGGTAATTATTACTAATTATTGGTAATTATTACTAATTATTGGTAATTATTACTAATTATTACTAATTATTACTAAATATTACTAATTATTACTATTTACCGGTAATTATTACTAATTATTGGTAATTATTACTAATAATTCGTAATTATTACTAATTATTACTAATTATTACTAATTATTACAAATTATTGGTAATTATTACTAATTATTGGTAATTATTACTAATTATTGGTAATTATTACTAATTAATGCTAATTATTACTAATTATTGGTAATTATTACTAATTATTACTAATTATTGGTAATTATTATTAATTATTACTAATTATTGGTAATTATCGGTAATTATTACTGATTATTACTAATTATCGATAATTATTAATAATTATTACTATTTATCGGTAATTATTACTAATTATTGGTAATTATTACTAATTATTGGTAATTATTACTAATTATTGTTAATTATTACTAATTATTGTAAATTATTACTAATTATTGTTAATTATTACTAATTATTGGTAATTATTACTAATTATTACTAAATATTACTAATTATTACTAATTATTGGTAATTATTACTAATTATTACTAATTATGACTAATTATTGGTAATTATTGGAAATTATTACTAATTATTACTAATTATACTAATTATTTGTAATTATTGGTAATTATTACTAATTATTGGTAATTAATACTAATTATTGGTAATTATTATTAATTATTACTAATTATTACTAATTATTGGTAATTATTAATAATTATTGGTAATTATTACTAATTATTACTAATTATTACTAATTATTACTAATTATTGGTAATTATTACTAATTATTACTTATTATTACTAATTATTAGTAATTATTACTAATTATTACTAATTGTTGGTAATTATTCCTAATTATTACTAATTATTACTATTTACCGGTATTTATTGGTAATTATTGGTAATTATTCCTAATTATTGGTAATTATTACTAATTATTGTTAAGTATTACTAATTATTGGTAATTATTACTAATTATTACTAATTATTACTAATTATTACTAATTATTGGTAATTATTAATAATTATTACTAATTATTACTAATTATTGGTACTTATTACTTATTATTACTAATTATTACTAATTATTGGTAATTATTACTAATTATTACTAATTATTACTAATTATTGGTAATTATTACTAATTTTTACTAATTATTACTAATTATTGGTAATTATTACTAAATATTACTAATTATTACTAATTATTGGTAATTATTACTAATTATTACTAATTATTGGTAATTATTCCTAATTATTGGTAATTATTCCTAATTATTGGTTATTATTATTAATTATTACTAATTATTACTAATTATTGGTAATTATTACTAATTATTGGTAATTATTACTAATTATTACTAATTATTACTAATTATTATTAATTATTGGTAATTATTACTAATTATTACTAATTATTACTAATTATTAGTAATTATTACTAATTAAACCTAATTATTGGTAATTATTCCTAAATATTACTAATTATTACTAATTATTACTAATTATCAGTAATTATCGGTAACTATTGGTAATTATTGGTAATTATTACTAATTATTGGTAATTATTCTTAATTATTGGTAATTATTCCTAATTATTGGTAATTATCGGTAATTATGGGTAATTATTAGTAATTATTACTAATTATTGGTAATTATTGTTAACTATTACTAATTATTGGTAATTTTTGGTAATTTTTGTTAATTATTACTAATTATTGGTAATTATTCCTAATTAATGGTAATTATTCCTAATTATTGGTAATTATCGGTAATTATGGGTAACTATTGGTAATTATTACTAATTATTGGTAATTATTACGAATTATTGTTAATTATTACTAATTATTACTAATTATCGGTAATTATTACTAATTATTGGTTATTATTGGTAAATAGCGGTAATTATTACTAATTATTGGTAATTATTACTAATTATTGGTAATTATTACTAATTATTACTAATTATTACTAATTATTGGTAATTATTACTAATTATTACTAATTATTACTAATTATTAGTAATTATTACTAATTATTACTAATTATCGGTAATTATTCCTAATTATTACTAATTATTACTAATTATCGGTAATTATTTGTAATTATTGGTAATTATTCCTAATTATTGGTAATTATTACTAATTATTGGTAATTATTACTAATTATTCTTAATTATTACTAATTATTGGTAATTATTATTAATTATTGGTAATTATTACTAATTATTGGTAATTATTCGTAATTATTCCTAATTATTGGTAATTATTACTAATTATTGGTAATTATTTCTAATTATTGGTAATTATTGATAATTATTGATAATTATTCCTAATTATTGGTAATTATCGGTAATTATTGATAATTATTGGTAATTATTACTAATTATTGGTAATTATTACTAATTATTGGTAATTATTACTAATTATTCCTAATTATTACTAATTAGTGGTAATTATTATTAATTAGTACTAATTATTACTAATTATTGATAATTATTGATAATTATTACTAATTATTACTAATTATTGGTAATTATTACTAATTATTGGTAAGTATTACTAATTATTGGTAATTATTACTAATTATTGGTAATTATTACTAATTATTGGTAATTATTACTAATTATTGGTAATTATTACTAATTATTGGTAATTATTACGAATTATTACTAATTATTCCTAATTATTGCTAATTATTGGTAATTATTGATAATTATTCCTAATTATTCGTAATTATATGAATAATTACCAATAATTAGGAATAATTACCAATAATTAGGAATAATAACTTTATTGGTATATTTTATTATTAATATTAAAATAATATAATTTTCTATATTATATACAATTCTCCTTTCATCTGTGTGTTTTCTGTCTGTACATACAAATAATACATGTGGAGACAGAAAACACACAGCTGAAAGAAGAATTGTATATAATATTAAAAATTATATTATTTTAATATTAATAATAAAATATACTAATAATGTAATAATGTTATTATTCCTAATTATTGGTATTTATTACTAATTATTAATATTTATTCTTAATTATTAAAAATTATTACTAATTATTCCTAATTACCATTAACTATGAACAGTACTAATAATTTAAATTTATAAAGTAACAAAACAATGTAAACATAATTAAATTACAACTAATTAAGAATAATTGAAATTAATAAAAAAATTTAAAATAAATATTAAATTAAAATGAACATAAATACCTTGAAAATTGATCTGAGGTTGATCTCTGATCGTTCTTCAAAACTTCAATATCAACTCCGGAGAAAAAAATTAAAATTCAGAAAAGCTGAACTTTAGAAATAGAATTTTGAGAGAAGAAGAAGATGGAGTTTGTGAATGATTTTAAAAAAATGGATGGGGGTATTTATAGGTTAGATTATTTGCGACGGGTCCATTTGCGACGGGTATCCCATCGCAAATAATATTATTTGCGACGGTACCCGTCACAAATACCGTAGCCATCATTTATTACGGTCAACGGTTAAATAGTTATTTGTGACGGGTCCCGTCGCAAATAACCACCTGCCGACATACTATTTGTGACGGGGGAATATTCTCGTCGCAAATACCTTTTACTGCCGCCGGTTATTTGCGACGGGCAATAACCGCCCGTCGCAAATATGTTTCCCGCGATTTGGCGCGCAAAACGCGCCAGTTCTTTTGCGACGTGGAAAGCTATCCCGTCGCAAAAGGCTACTTGTTTGCGACGGGCAAATACCCCCATCGCAAATAAGTTTTTAACGAGGCTATTTGCGACGGGATTTATCCCCGTTGCAAATAACCCTTCGTAAATACCCATTTTTCCCGTAGTGTCTATATCATATACATATATTTGACTAAATTATTTTTAAGTAATTATTTTTTTTAATCTGTTTGATATAACTGACAATCATAATGATATTGTACTGAAATAAATATTTTAATTGACCTTATCAATACAACTTGTGAAAAAAACTCCCCTTAGACAATATCATGAATTTCATTAAACCATTTTTTACCAAGAATGATTTATAAGTAAACACCCTACCATAATTTGTAGATTTATTATACGAAACACTATTGTACAGTTTTTAATTTCAACATGTAATGACCATCCACCATGTTTTGTGTTTGATTAGTGTAAATTTTCCCCATCGTAAATATCGTGGCCTCTAACCATTTCTCAGAATCAAAATTCCTCCTAGAAGGTTGTTTTTTTCAAAATCTAATAACATTAATTCGACATTATTTTCCATAGTAAATCCATATACCTATATATCCTAAAAACACATAATTGATAATAAAGTTTCTTATACCTATTTCCATAACCTTTATGGAACTATATCATTATATATCTCATTAAAAATTAATTTTTATTAGATTTTAACTTCTCAAAGATTATGTTTAATCCAATTAACACATTTATTTATATGTTTCTATTTCTAAAGTATATCAATTTGACTAAAAAAAAAAATTATAAATAAGAATAAAAAATATCTTAGTTTCCTGAGTATAACCAAGGAATATTCATTTTTATATATTAAGTGTATATTTATCTTATAATAAGAACCATATGTATACTCTATAACTAAAAATATTGATAAATATAAATTGAGATACATCCCAATTTTTGTAAATATGGTTTCTTTATGACTAATTTAATTGGAATTAAGATAGGTATGGATGTTGGAGTTTCAAAATATTTCCACAAAAATGATATTATCAGGTTTCACGAACTCATTACCAATTAAGCCATGTTCTAAAATGTATGATTACCCCTCTTAGACAACATATTCAACTATAGATATCTAGGCGGAGTGAGTTACAAAAAAATTATATAATTTCCTAGATAATATGTAAATTATTAAATTATGTATTCCCCACTATGGTCTCATAATAAAATATGAATTAATTTCCTAGAAGATTCTTTATTTTACATTTAAACTCCTTGAAATTTTATATTGATCAAAATTCAGTCACATAAGATCCTCATAACCATACAGACTGAAAGTATCAATGAAGGGTAAAAATCATATTTACCTCCTAATTACATTCTTATTCATTTTTAAACATGAATAAATATGTATTAGGATAAATAACCCACCGGTTCTCTGAAATTCCCCACTAAGAGGTATGTAGTATCACTTGTATTGTATGATATGAAATAAACTTAATTTAAATTGTTGCATGTATTTTTTGGTGGGGTTTGACCATGGGAGTAGTTAAAAGAGGCTGAGAACCAAAATTAGGGAAAACAAATTTAGTGGTAATATCTTGTAACATATAAAATATACCTATGGGTAGCTTATGACCTAGTAATACATACCTTACAGTGTAAAAAACTAGAGAAGTGTGCCTTAGTGGACCATTGGATTACATGTGGCCCTTTTTCAGGTATATGGTGGATCACCAGGTACTCAGTTTGGGTACTATAGGTACCCATTAGATCGATTTATTATTTATAAATACAAATAAATAAAACTTTATATAAAATATTTAGAGCTCTCACCCTTTCCCTCTCAAAAAATAATAATATCATTATCCCTTACCCCTTATTACTCCTCCCATGTTTAATATCTCTTATTTTTTACTTTGGATTCTGGTTTTCTTATCCAATTCGATCACTCTCAGTGACTCTCTACTCATAACCTCTTCTATTAAGGGTTTCTCTAACTATTGTACTATTATTTACTAAAAATATAGAATATTTAAGATTATGTAATGTTTTATAATTTCATGTGATTGAGGATAGATGAATTAATCATTTTTAATTAAGAGGATCCAACTAGTAAAGGTAATGTGTTCTCTAGAGTTTCCTATCATTTTATATGCATATTCTAGAATTATATAATATAAATACTAATTTTTTCACTAATATAGAACATATTTGGGATTGATAGGGCACATTGCACTATTATAGTCTAAGATTGGATTTCTAGTACCATGGAAATAATTCCACAATCAATGAAACTTGTTATAGAAGAAAATTTTTCTTATAAAAAATTGAGGCAAAGCATTTCAATTAAAACAAAATCTCATAGAGGGTGTTTGACCATGAGTTGTGACTTCATTAAGTTTGTGAGGTCATGTGTGTTGACATGTGGGATTACTTTATGAGGGGAGAGAAATAGGTGGGTAAAATATATTCTTAGGTTGAGATTCCTGATTAAGGTGAGATAATATTATAAATTCACTCCTTTAATTGGTTAATTTATTGTTGAATATTTTATTTGACCATTTTCTACATATGTGGTATTTCACTTAGATTAGTTGGGTTTGTAAATTCCTCATGAAGGATTCACCCATGGAATTGAGTATATATTGGTTTTTAATGGGAGTAAACGGTTATTCCACCATTAAAGAGTGACATAGGATATCATCATTGAGTATTGGAGGAGAACATGGGAGGTAATGAAAAATTAAAAGTAAAATCATACAATGTGTAGGATTTTAGAATACTATTCAGGTGTGAGAGAAATCGTGAACTTGAGATAGGAAGTCATTAATTTATGTAGTATAAGATTGGGTTATATATTGAATAAACATTTATAGGTTTCATCTAAGCCTATAATGCATGATCCATGTATTTATATTTTAGGTATTATACACACATGGTGTGTTGGGATTAGCTAAATTATAGTGTTAGTAAGATGATACATCATTATTATGTTTGATTTCCCTAACAGACTATTAGTGTCATTTTATAACTGATGACTCCTGATACTATAGTGATTAATTAGGGCCTATCATTTTATTTATCCAAATATATCGGTAAGGATGATCCACCTATAATATTAATGTATTTTTTTCCTATGTGATAGTTTGTGTTGAATCCATTTAGTTTACATAATACTCCCTAGAAATGATGTGTTTACTTCTTTCAATTGATGTATTACTCCTATAAAAATATGTGTTTCAAGATTATACTTTATATTCAACTTATAGTTTAGAGTGTCCACCATATGATATTTATGGCACTACTTCCAGGATAATAGGTGATTCCAAACTTTTATAATGAAATTATTTCCCATATGGGTCTCGTTATTTTTATTTATGATTGAAATATCATGTTTTTTATAGTATGCCTTGGTGTTGGGAAGAAAATTCTGAATAGGTATAGGGAAATATATGAGGGTTGAGTTTATGTGTGTACAATATACTAATACTCAAGTGATTAGACATTGGGAAACTTTCTCCTATACTGATATTGATCTATGTATAGTTATTCATCTTAGTGTCTTTTTTTAGTACCTAGTAATGCAACATCTTTTTAAATTTTATTGATTACTATTTTCTTAAATATTATATAGTGCATGTATTATATATATATAATGTATTATATTAGGGAAAATATATTTTTCTCATACTGAGTATTGTACTGATGTCGTATTTTTTCAACTTAGTGGGCTTTCTGACCCTGTGATACCAGGCTGGTCACTATGTGGACCTTGTATAAGTCTATATCATAGAGTTAGCTCAATCGAGAAAAAGGGTAATGAAAATTTTATTTTACGGTACTCATAAGTAGTGTGTCTATGTATTTATTCTTTTTATTATTCATTATAGATTATCCCCCATCGAGAAATATTATATATGATAAATGAGAGGTATGACCAACATGAGTTGAAAATTTGGTTTTATCAATAATTATTTTTTATTAATAATCCACTTTTTTAAATTACATATTATGTTATTTTTTTGTGTAAAATTATTTATTTTTATTTTCTAAAAATTTATTTTCATTTTTATATAGGTTGTTGTATTCCATGAATTTTTATAAACCCTCGTATATAATTAGATTCCAATAACATAAGATTTAATAATCTTGAGTTCTCTATTTCTTTGGAGTAGTCAGTAGTTAATGTTTACATCCCCAGCTCAATTTAATCTATAACAAATAGATTAGGTCTCTAGTTTACCTCATTTGTTTATTCCAATACTCTAATGACTATCAAAAAGTATTTGGAGTTACAGTGTTATTCCGAGAAGACTACACCTCTATACCAAAGGGAGTAATAGGAGGAAAAATAAGAAAATGTTACCAAAAATATTCAGTAATTAGATTATATAGAATAAATAAATAATAATAATGCTATAAAAAATTCACATGGAAGAATTCAGTTATATGGACACATGGTTCTGCCGATATAGAAGAATTGATCTCCATCCAGGCTGATCTCATCTATATGGAAATTGAATGAACTGAAATATATATGTCTCTCCTCATATATCCAACACATTCCTCAATACCATCCTCCAAACTCATCTGAGAAATCCAGGTTTCTAGAATCCTAGGATCTACCCTACCTACACTGGTAAAAATTGAAGGATTATTAGGTACAAAAGCTTCATGGCCTCATGAGCAGGGTGCGAGTACAACATAGTAGGGATCTACCAATGAGGTCTCATGCATAATTAAAAAGTCCATGTATGTATACATAATATGATCAGAATAATTAATACTTCTTATAAGTATAGATAATTATTCATTGTTAATCCCCATGTTTTAATGTGACACCCAGTATTGATTCTACCTGATTCGTCTTGATACATAGTTCCTCTGAGCATAATACATTACATTGGGGGGATAAAAGTCCTACCCTTGGATCCCATGTATATATATCCCCCTGATAAAAGTTTTGGATACTATGGTATATCTTAGGCAGCCCAAATAATATAATCATCTCATGTCGAATATTAGGGAGTATCATAGGTATCCCATGATGTCAATAATAATGAAATGATTATAAACATATTCAAAATCCTATAATATTCATAGGCCCAACTACTAAATCTTTAATATCCTAAGAATCACATAATACAAAGAATCATGTTAAGATACCTAGAATATCACAAAATATTTCTATGAAATGAAACTAAATCCAAGAACAATTAGGCATATCTACCGACACCATAGGTAATATGAAATATCCTAGGAATCACAAGGAATATCTAAAAAATATAGAATATGTCCCCTAGACTGTTTGGGGGGGGGGGGTAATCCCTAGGTTCCCATTGTCAATCATTTCTAGATCCTAGGGTGGAAATCCTTGTAATTCATAGCCAATCATACCAAGATTCTATTGAGGAAATACCAAGAATATGTCACTGATGAGTACCCTAAAATCTTGTGGTGGTAATCCCTAACATCTTAAATAATATACCAAGGGGAATGTATCCACCTAATAATATCTCTTAATAATATTGTTATTATTAAAAATAATATAATGGGTTTACATTTACCCAACCCCTCTCATGTACCCATGATCTTTTTATCAAGTTCATGAC
Organism: Viscum album; assembly: GCA_963277665.1. Lineage (NCBI taxonomy): Eukaryota > Viridiplantae > Streptophyta > Magnoliopsida > Santalales > Viscaceae > Viscum > Viscum album. The sequence goes on from OY728148.1 coordinate 1,925,334,084, forward strand.
TTACTCATATCACTACCACCATACTTGGAACCTAACATTTATTTATTTTCTACAATGACAAAAATATCATCACTACCCCTAACACTTTCAACCACTATAGGTTCAATGTATCATGGGGGAATCTTAAGAGATCCCCTAGGTCACATTATATCATAGACACACTACCATGGCCCTTTTATCTAATTCAAATATCTCAAGTCCAAGACCGCCACTCAGAGGGATAACTTCCCTCAACCAAACATAATTATATCAAGGACTCATTGGAATCCTAGGAAGAACCATACTAGTATCAACCTAAAATGACTAAATAATTATTTTATCAATTCCCAAGCCATCCTAGATTTAACTTCACACACCTAACCTAAATATGTACACAATTCATACCAAGGGAATACCCAACTGGGTGATCACATCTCTGGGAAAATAAACACTCACCCTCGATCTCAAATTCACCATCCCATAAACTATAAGGTAAATCATGGATCTATTAATTTCTACATTGTCCAAACATTCAAACATTATACATTTCATTACTCGATATTCACATGTAACCTATACTATGGGCCACTACAATCACCAAAATCATTTAAATATCATCCCACTAGGTCCTTATACAATGGGAAATACATTTACAAGAAATGGTTCGACCATGGGTGATTGAGGCATCAATAAAGTGTAAAATGGTCCATATTCTCCTTCAGAACGAATTTGATTCCATTTTTTGGCATTTACATTTATTAAACATTGATTATTAAATAATAAAATATCATTTCAATTTATATTTCAATCATACAGAGGTAGATATAACACATATAACATTCTATATATATATATATAAATATATATAATACATTTTAAAAATGAGGTATGTTAAGGGGACCACCTACCACTTTCATTGAATAATCATATGTATAATTGAAGCATGAGAATCCTTGTTGAAGAAAATCAATATCTGAGTGGTATTTTTAATAAATACATTTCACTAAATGCATTTATATGCATTAATTATTTATAAACAAAATCTCAATTTATTTTACGAATAATTCCATGATTTAAATTAATTAAAATTAATTACATTATATCATACACCTTTAATGAGAATAAATTAAATAATTAATTTTAAGGATCATTTATATGGCCACTCTCCATTTCCATTATATCCCAAAACAAGTATTTATAATACCAAAATAAATTATAAACACTTTTAAAATTATTTCACAATTTATTTTCTACATAATGAAAATATTAAATTAAATGGAATTAATAATAAATAATTCTCCAGAAATCCCATTTTTATACCATAAAACAATCCTCAATGAAAAGGGATGGAAAATATTTTTTTTAATTTGATGAAAAAATATTACCCTTATGCGGGGTTGGTGCCCTACATAATGTTAACCCCCTAATTAGACAATTTGAATCCCCAAGGTCCCTACATAAGGATAACCCCAATCACCCTTAGGTAGTGAAATGGATTTTTATAAGGGTAACCCCTCTAACACTTATTCAGTGAACCACTTCAATCCTTTCATTTTGAACACACCTCCTTCCTCCTAATTCTTCGAAAAACATAGAAAACTTAGAAAACATACAAAAAGGGAGTTTGATACCCTAAAATACAAACAGAAACTAAAATTAATAAAATAAAAACCCTATATTCACCCAACTATATCCTCAAAACAATCCCAATAACATATCAAAATTTTAAATAATGATTTTGAATTGGCATATAGATAATATCCAAATATGTTTCTAACCATGCAGTGAATCTACACATCATCAAGATCAAACACACATAGTATGGATACTACTCCTCAATCCATCTATGGTCGAACCCAAATGAAAAATCCTTTCCCCTTATCCCCATCCCTATTGTCTGTCAATTAAACTTATGGGAAAACAACTCCTCCCCTCACACATCAATGAGGGAGAGATTAAGTGGGGGATTATAAATGAATTTAATTTTATTAATTGTTTTTATTTAATTTAATTTAAATAACCATTTAAATGGCCCAACCATGATCTAAAAACCCAGCTCATTGTTTTATTTCACCTAGGTAAAACCCCCCAATATGGACTCAATCGAGAAGTCATAATTCCAATATGAAACTCTGTTCAAAAGGTTTTAGCATTTTCATTAATAGAATAATTAATATTTTATTTGATAAATATTAAAATATTCCATGAAATACATCAACTAAGAATCTCAAAAAACAATATACTAAAGGGAAACACATCATTCCAAGATCCTCCAAATAGGGAAAAATTATTTATAGCCATATTATATGTTAAATTTCCATTTTCCCCTCTTTAAAATTGATAAATAAATATTTTAATTTTTTCCTCAATTTCAGATCCCAAAATATGGTAAATTATACTAAATATACATACCTTATAAATTTGTTTCCCCTATCGTTTCCCCACCCTTAATTCTTGATCACTTCACCACTCTATACCCTAGAATACTGAATTGGATTCCATTACACAACTAAAAAATGGGGCACACTTATTTTTAAAAAACAATCCACTCACCCATTATCATCCATAATACCTAGAAAATTCTCACCCAGTTATATATTTATTGAAACACTACATCACCATTAAAAAATATTAACAAAATGGCACTACCTACCATAATTCTTATCTCGTAAGTAATGAAACCATCCAACAGTGCTCCCAACCAATGGAATCTCCTACTGAATGTCATTATCATCGGTCCAGTGACTCTCTTAGTGAATTTTACCTCAATGATCACCCAATTAAAAATGAAAACACTAGTTATTCTATATATGAATGACTATTCTAAAAAATTCTCGGTCTTAGTGATTTCTATGACATTAGACCACGTGATATTGTTGTATTAACTCTCAAAGTCATTCTAGAATCATCTAAATACCAAAAATGAAGTTAGAAATGAACTCTTACTGAAATTATTTGGTTTGATAACTAACCATCCAAACTATCTATCAAACTATATCCCGTGAACTAGAATATATTTTATTTTCCACTCACTCAGATCACATGGAAACCATCTCAAAACCGATTCAAATTCACACACATCGTCTAATGTCACATGTAAATTTAAAATATGGTATTCATTAAGGGACTAGATATTAACACATATTACTACACAAAGGTATCCTAGTTCCATCACCCATCACCCCATTTAATGAATACATATGTGTTCCTCTCATAATTGATTTCTAATATGACACATCAATCAAAAACTATTACCAACTCATATGAAATTTAATCCTTGTAATCCCTAAAAATTCCAATTATAAATAGGGTTACACCCTCTAACAACCAATGGTATGCTCCCAACTATATAAAATTTCTTATTTATAACCTCAAACATAAACATAATCAGTTCCATCATCACCCCTCAGTGATAATGTATGTCAAAAAACATATTTTTTTGGACTATACCATTAATCCCTGATCCATTTCAAATTCCAACCCTCACAATAGAAGGAAATTTCCCATTTTCATCAAAAACCCTAGGTAAAAAATCATGGAAGAATTTCATATTCACCATCATCCCTCATATTTTATAAAAATTATTAACAATTCATCAATTCAAACAACACCATGCATAACTAGTGAGTGTTTCCCAATATAATCCAGATCCAATAGAAGTACACTCTATTACAATCCCAACTGCAAAATTTTAATCTGGATACCAATAGCATCATTTCATAAAACCTAGGTTCATGTGAAAAAATCATTGACCATGCTCCACCACATGTCAAAATCATCAAATATAAATCTATTTTGGTGATTCTATTTAAAATCAAGTCATTTCACACATTTGGAGGTTGTGTATAGATCACATTTAAATCAATATAGTTTCCAAATCCCAAGTATATGCACACACTCTCACCATTCTCCTAATAGAATATTAAAAAATGTTCTAGAACTCGACCAATATTTTCCTTCAAGACCATAAAATTGTACTAAAATCTCCCCATGTTCTTTATTTCAAAAAAAAACCCAAGGCACCCAAGCCTCTATTATGTATATGATATCCCCTATCTTGTATAAATCTAAAACATGAAGCATCTATCCATGATTATCATCTATAAATGAGACCATAATCTCAAGATGTCCCCTCTATCGAGTTACCCTTGCATATAACATCATAATGGTCATTTATATCACCAATATCATATGTTACATTTCAAAAGAACTAGGTTCTATCACCTTACCAATATTTCTTATCTCATTTAGATTTTATCTCGTAGTAAACACTACTATTCTCCCATATAAAACGTCACATGAATACTCAAGTGTCAATATACCCACTACAAGGTCTCAAATACACACACACAAAAAGATATATATATATATATATATATATATATATATATATATCTGGGGTATCACATTCCATGTCACTAGCTACTAGGGAACATATCCTCCCTATGCCTTTATTTTCTAGACTAACCCCATCAGGTCTATAATTACATCTCTTCAAAAATAAATACAAAAACATGAATAGAAACACACACAAACACAAACATAAGAACATATTTTTGTAATGAAATTTATCTCACAACTCTATTCCTTCGGTTAGATGAAGCGAAATTACACAAAGGAGATATATTTGAAAAACCATATAGATGTTTTTGAAAATTTAAGTAACCTAAACTATATTATTTACAAAACTAGAATAAAGGAATAAAATTATAATATTGACTCTCTATGTTTCACTACACATGGATTAATAAATTAAATTTATATTCATCATCTAGTATCATCCCTCCATAGAGTCCAGATGACCATTCACTTAAGAAATCATTCCATGGTTAAACAAAGTAGAATGCCACCAACATGTTATATAGGGTTAAACCATATACATTATTTTTATAAAATTAAACATATGAACCCTCATATATAGTGATATACATCATACACATCCACATGTATATTAAGGGAATCATATGCTCTAAACATAATTTAAAAACACTGACATATTTGAAATAATCCAAGATCCAAAAACCATTAAATGGATAATACAAGCCCTAATGCCATCACTCTAGGTGAAATCATACAACCTTAATATATAAATAAAAAAATAGAAATCTCATTTAATTTTTAACAAGGACATATGATCAAAATAGGTTCTCATGAAACACACATCTGGTGCTTTTCCTAAGCTTTGAAATATCCCTAATTCCTATCCACTATATCTGAAATACTAATACCAAAGAAAAATATTTTTTTGATACAACATTGTAATTTACCCACCATAGTACCCTCTTGGGTTATAATATTAGGTAACTACTTTAACTAAATCATACCTCACCATATGAAAGTCTTTTCTGACAAGTATTGAGGGTCTAAGATGTTACCATGGGAGACTATAACGCCATATTATAGTGAACAATTGTAGATAAAAATATATGACACCCAAAAAATAAATAATAAGTGTACACAGAAGCAATAAATAATATTAATTCTATAATAAATTTTATACAAAATTAAAGATTCGTATAGATTCACAATCATTATAGTATATATTAATTGATCACCCACTAGGAAGATACCATCTATTATGTCAATAAAGAAACTAAAATGTAAAAGGATCTCCTAGAATCCCTCAGTCATGCCTCAATCTCATCCTATATGCTCATTTATTTTTTCAACTCAATCAAATACAAGGAATATTACCTAACCAAAACATAAAAAAATGAAGGAATATCATGTACCCAATATCCATGGTCGCATGATGAGGTTGTCACTAAAACTCGGTAGGGAACCATTGATGTAATCACGTAGATAAATATTAAAGGTTGTGTTAAAACATATTATACGATCAAAATAATAATAATTATAAGGAAATGAAAAAAAATTCATTGTTGATCCTCATGTTCTATTGTGACACTTGAGTTTGACAATACCTACATTGAATATTAAAAATTGTCTCTGAGCATAATGCATCACCTCTGGGTGAAGCAAGTACAACTCAACGATCAAATGTACATTTTTTCTCTAGATATAAATATTAGATCCTATAGAGTATCCTAGGAATCCAAAATAATATAATATAACTATGATGGATTCTAGTAAGTTTCCTATGAATCCCATCATGTCATTCATTAACACCAAATCCTATAAATACAAGGTATCTAATAATATTCCCATTCCTAGATGAATGATCCTACAAGTATTAAGAATCTTAGAGTACTAGAAATCACCACCGAATATTATACTTCATAGTAATAAAATATAACTATCTTGAGGTATACCTCTAGATCCTAGGACGCAATTCAAATCTCTCTAAACACGATAGGGTACAATGGAACATATTAAGAAACATTATGCCTCTCTCCAAATACCAACTATATAAACAAGATCATGGGGGGAGGGGTAATCCATAGAATCCCATTGTCGATCATATCTCGATAACCGGGAGGTAATCATTGGAATCCATCAACAGTCATTCCTAGATCCCAAAGAGGCTATCATGGTCAACTATCACCAATAGTACCATCAGATCATTGGGTGTTAATCCTAGAATAATATATCAGATACATAGGTTCTTTCATCCACCGTTTGACATCTCAGAATAATAATAGTACTAATAACTAAATGGGTTGGAAAAAGACCCAACCTATATCATATAACCATGGTTATCATGTGAAGTGCATAAACTATTTATGTCACTACAGATATACCATGAACCCAACTTTGGTTTGGTCTCTAGTTTCATAATTGAAATCATCACTATCCAAAACACACACAAAATCGTATAGGGACAGTCCAACATGAGGGATCTCTATATGAGTCCCTAAATCACATCATAGCATGAAGAATCTACCTAGATCCCATTATCTAATTTACATCCTTCATGTCCATCCCATCACTATAATGACAATATTAATTCCAAAATAATCTTAGGTTAGTATTCATATTCTAATAATAAATATCTATAGATATCCTACCTAGGAAATACCCTATCATTTGATTAGGTACTAGAGAAAAGAAACACTCACCCAATTTTCAAATACACCATCCCATAAACTATAAGGTATCTCACAATTCTATCAAGGTATAATTTCTGTAATCATTAAAATTAATCACATTCATCTACTCATAGGTCACCAAGGAACCAATACTATAGGACAATATGATCACTATTATCATTTAAATTTCACCCCTACTGGTTCATATATCATTGGGAATACATTTAAAACAAAAACCTCAGTTATCAACAGTCAAGGGCTCAAGCTAATTCACAATGTTCCATCGGGGCACTTAGTACTTTGATCAATCCATTCATGGTCATTTAAAAATAATTAAAATAGTTTACATAATATTTAATTTAATGTTAAATCACACATGGGTGGTGAAACCACATATAAAATAAAAAATATTCCAAAAAATGAATTTAATAATGGGGGTATTTTTGAGGGACCTACTACCACATCCATGAAGTTATCACCATTATAACCAAATCCGGATCATCCTTGTAAAATATTTTATATGTCTGAATGTCAGTCATTCATCAATATAATGACATAATTTCATCTTTAAGTATTAATTTATTTTAAAATAAATTATCAAGTTATTTTAAATTTATGAAAAGGATTGAATTTATTTAAAAATTAATTATAATCAATATCACGACTATAATATCAAACAACTCCATAAATAATTTTATGTCCCAATTAAGAGACCTCTGTATTTTTCTATATATTCCAAAACAAATATTTATAATACATAATATAATTATAAACATATATAAATAAATACAAAATTTTATTTTGTAATTAATTTCATAGTCTAATTAAATATAATTAATAATAAATTACTCTCCATGAAACACATTTATATACTGTAAAACTATTATATATGAAAATTGGATAAAATAAAAATTTTAAATTATTTTTAAAAAGTTATCGTTACCCAGCTCGGGCCTCTATATAAGGGTAACCCCAATTATCCTTACAGAGTTAGCCATATTCACCATTACTTCATATAAACACATCATTTTCCATTATTCTTCTTAAAAAAATACATATAATATAGAAAAAAGGAATTTTAGAACTTTCATAACTGAAACTACATATAAAATTTATAAAATACCATCCCTCGCTTCAACTATAACTCATGTAACAAAAATCCAAATAGAAAATAAAAACTCAAAATAAATGACTTAAAACTATATGTTGTAAAGATGAAAATATTTTTTTACCATATAGTGAATCACTATAGCTTCAAGATGGGACGTACACTCCATGGCCATTTCCCCTCAATCCAGCTTCAAACATACTCCTGATAAGAAATCCTCTCCCATTACCCATTCCATCCACATCCTGAACATCTTCTTGAGAAGCTACTCCTACCCTCAAATGAGAATGTTTGAGAAGAAAATTGGGGATGAAGATGATCTAAATAAAATTAAATTAAATTCACTTAACTAATTTAATTTAATTTAAGTACTCATTTTAATATCTTGTCCCAGACCATGGAACTCGAGTCATGTTTATACCAGACCAAGGTCAAACCCCATGTGGTCGACTAAAGAATGAAGAAAAAAATATGAATCCAAGAGTCCTTAAATATATATCTGTGTTTTAATTAACGAAAAAATAATAATATTTAATATTTAATTTAATAAAAATTAAAATAATCTAAAAAATACCCACCTCAGAATCTCATAAAACTCAAGTCAAAAGATTGACATCATTTTTTGAGATGAATAGATTTTTTACGAAAAATTATTTAGGGTCATATGATATGATAAATTACCATTTTAACCCTCATAGACACCAAAAAATCATAATTCTATATATATTATGAATTTTAAAACCCCAAATATGGGGGTTTTTAACCTAATTTATTGTGGTAGAGACATTAAAAAGATATATTAATGCCCTATTTTGATTATTTTCCATTTTGAACATGGTAGAAGGAGATTTCATGGTAAAAAATTTGTATGGACCTTATATTTATGGTTATATAACAAGATTTTGGTAAATTTCCATGTTATGAGGTAGTGGGACTATTATTTTTTTTGTTTCTGACTATTAAAATCATTTAATTTAAATGAAACTAATGTCGGATTTGTTTTTATTCTTGGATTAAGGTGTTAAGAGGTTGTGTGTTCATGCATAATAATCAGAGCGTAGGTTCCTATGTAATTTTTATTACATTATGTGATTAATAAATATATTATTTAATGTGTTTTGGATAATAAAAATAGTAACCATACAATATAAAATATCTCCTATTATAATAAATTGGTGACACATTAATTGAAAAAACATATGATTATTAATTTTTCACTTTTTGTTATTACAAATTGGATTACATAAACCCTAAATGAATTGTGAATTGAAGCAAAAAATAGGCTATGTTGGATATATTGATTCCATGATGCATATAGGAATCCCTTATTTGAGTAGGGTTATGAGTATTTCTAGATAGATATAATCTTTTTAAGGATATTCCAGGATCAAATGCAGAATAATGATAACCCTAGAGTAAATGATACATGTATGTGGATATCCATTTGTGGTGAGATCCATATGAAAAGTTGCAATAATGGGAGATGAATTGATCTATACGAGATAAAGGTAATGATTTTACATTGAGATATTTGATATATAAGTGTGTATGGTCTTTAGTCTTGGTGGGAGAGCATAATACCATTGTGATATAACTCAAGATATTTATGTATTATGTCTATTAATATAATGAAATGGGGTATTTTATAATTCTTCTATGGATAGGTCTTGATCTATTATGGTATCTTGAGAGAGAAGTGATGAACTAGGAAAATTGATTCCATTAAGGTGTGGAAGAAAAGGGAATGCATGAGTTTGGTTTTATATAAAACTGAAAAATTACGAGGACTATGGGGAAATTAAGAACATATAGAGATTTTATGGGTATGTAGTTAGAGTTTTGTTGGAATCATCACATGAATATCATGCTATTGTTGATAAATAGCATAAATTTATAGTGAAATTTTAATTTATTGTTCTATAAATAAGAGTTTATTATTTCAAACTAATATTTCAATTTTTTATGGGCTATAGTTATATTACTTGATATCGAAACTACGAATCTTAATGCTTCATTTTCTATAATCTAGAATAACATTAGAGTAACTCTTATTTTTATTTTTATAATGGGTGAATCTCAGGAAATAATTTAAGTTTAGGTATGATGATTTTGTCATGTGATGGATATTGTTTAATTAATAATGTGATAATTTATAGTCGATGCTTGGGTTAATGGAGAAAAGAACCATCCTATGGTGGTAATTACACCATAATCAGTTTAGAAACATGAAAGATTTTATAATTCGAGCTTGTATAAAATCTATAAGAATGTGTTTGAAAAACAATATGATGGTTTTATGGTTCAAATTGAGTGTTTAGATATAACTAGGTATGTTCTGTTCAATGAGTAGAAAATATAAATGATTTGTGAAGAATATATATTTACGGTTGTTAAACTGGAATTCCTTTGTGAATTTATAAATTTCAATAATAAAATAATGGATAATTTAGATATGAATATAGTGTAGATATTAGTAAATATAATATGATAAAACCTAGTGGGAGTGTAACTCCCCACTGACCTATAACAAATTGAAAATAATCGGATCATTGTTGTTCTATAAGGTGTTGGGTGAACCTCTTTAGATGAAAAATGATACTAACTAGAATAGGGAGTATATTGAGTGATATTGGGGATATTATACCCTCTAATTATTTAAATTGTGATAATAACATATTATAAGTAACAACTCAAAAATAAAGACAAATTTTAAATATAGGAAATAACAAGAAAAAAATACCCATAAGACAATATATCTGATATCCACATGTCATGATAGTCATAAAGGATTAAATAGAATAAACCTTGGCCTAATCACATATATACATGTATATAGTACAAAAAATAGACCTTCATCGTGTAATTAGAAACCACCAAATCCATTCCAAAAATAATGATATATACCCCATGAACCTTCTTCACTAATATTCATTACTAGGTTGTAGACATCAATCATTTTTCCATACCTATACCATGAAGCACAAATTCTTCACACATATTTAAAGGACTATGTGTAAACATAGTAGGAGACCTATAATAGTTTCTGTAGATTTAATCCAAACATACACCAGTGTATGAAAAAGATAAATATTAGACCGCACAACTCATATTATATAACTTCCTCTACTTTTTTCCTCAAACCCTAAGTGAGACATTACCTACTTCATCTAGTGCAATAGAAAAAAAATATATCCATAATCCTTCATAATAAAATATCCCTTGACCTTACAACCAATCATATATCATATGGAGTCACATATAAACCATTTGAAAATAATTTCTATAGTTATCCCGATTCCCAATGGAATTTCAACAAGTGATATCACAAGTCCCAAGGACAACTATAATCTTTATCATGGTTGGATCAAGAGCCCAAAAAATCCCAAGGTATAAAGATACCCATCCTTCAAAAATCCTAGTACATTAGTAAAATATAAATTATGAGCCCTATCCCTCATTCAGAGGATTCTACTACCCCTAACTGTGGCCTTCTACTATGAGAACCACCACTATATTGATGATCAATAACGTTTTATATACAACATAATCTTGAGAGGCATACACCCACAGTGGGTTTTCAAAACCATGTCATTGGTCATAACTTATGTGAACACAACCCTAAAAGATCTATTTTCCAACAAAAGTGAAAAATATCCACCAAAATCTTAGTCTAAACCATAAATCTACATCTGACTCCATCTATGAATCGCATCTCAAAACTATTAAATTGGTTGACGACTTATGCTTCACCTAGGAGAACCAAATTTTCTCACTTCCAGTGATCAAAAATCACCTATAATGATATAGAAAATAACTATCATGTTCTATAATAAATTGTCCTAGTTCGACCAGACCTGTCACCTATACCTCTCTACCAAAATGTCCAAAGTACATTCCAAGTCAGTGAAAACTGGATACTAGCTTCAGTTTTTCAAAATAGTACTATTTGTGAATGGTTTAACCCTTATAATCCAAATAAAAACCCCCGAAAATTCCTATATGAATATAACACTACCCATATGTAATTTTGAAATCCATTCCATAAAATAAATTATCTCAAAATATTGAAAAAAATAGATTATAGTAGTACTTTTAATTCATAACTTTGATACATCACCTCATAAGAGTAAGAAAAGAAATAACAAGTAGATATCATCCCATGAATATAAATTAGATATGTAATGACATCTAAAGTATATGAAAACCAAAATATAACTGAGACGAGTAATTTTTATACAAATAACCCAATATCACATGAATCCCAAAATGATACACATTATCCCTTCCACTGCCTGATAATAAATCACCTCTAGAAACCTACTCAAGATGGATAATGAGTCTCCAGAGGTGTCACTATATATATGGGGATCACTCCTTAGTTTCTATCCTATAAAAAATGATACATACACCCAATGAAATATTAAATGTAGGAAGATAAGTCAAATATGAGACAAATATAAATCTGTATAACAATTTTATCTACTAAAACATTTAGTATAAGAGAGAAAACATTGATGGAATTCCTTTTTTGTTTTAAAATAGTTTAATAAATTCCTTTAGATACCAACTGAAATAATCAAATATCTAAAACAAAAAGATCATGGGACCCATATATAAATAAGTCAGAAACATAGCATGTGAATAATCAAACAATGTAAATTAGGTAATAGACATAATCTCCTATCAATTGAATACTAACCATGCATCTTCAAAATCATAACACAATCAACATTGGGTAGCTTTGTCATAGAGGTTAATAAGGAACAACGACTTGGTAATAAACAAATATCAATATTATTTGATCCAAAATATGAAAGGCAACCATGGATAGTTGAGCAACCCAAAATATTATTCTACATATAATCATGACTAAATCTATAGTATGAAACATCCACTAATTCACATACCTAAGATCTACAAAGTTCAATCATCAACTGAACCATAACTAAATACAATTAAAAATACAATCACATCCTGAAATCCTGAAACATATCAATGGCCATCAATAAAGTATAAACCATTTTAAAAACATCCTTTTAAATGACCATGGAGTAAAACACCCCTTGAAAATAATTCATTGAAACACATTCGGTATAAAATACATTTTGGTAAAAAATACACATGAAAACAACATTTAAACAATGCATTCTAAGATAAAAAATAAAATAATCACACAAAATCTCGTTATAAATCAGATAAAACATAATTTGAAAAATTATTCTAATGGAAAACCATGATGTAATGGTATTCCATTGGAAATTACCATGACATAAAGACACCTATCTCAAACTGGAGTTTAAATCATCACCTTCACGGGAAATCATAAGAACCATGTAGAATGGGGCCTCATAAACATAGAACACCATCAAATTCAATTAAATATACACCTCTAACCCTTTGTTTAACCCCCATGGTGTACTAGGATATTTAATCTCTAAAATAATGGAATAAGACGGAAAGGAATAGTTAACTATGGGGGAAACCAAGAGAAATTAAACCTCACTATGAAAAAATACACAAAAAACATGAGAAATGACCATTAGACCAAAGAGATAGCGAATTTACAATAATGAGAGGGATTTTTTCATGAATATAGAGGATGAGGAGGGGAATAAATGTTAAAATCTTAAAGGTAATGGAGGAATGTCAATATTTTATGTGCATAGGAAAAACTACATGGTTTGGAAGCCCATTCACTAAACATTCTAATCACCTTATCCATTAAAATTATCTCTCATGGTTTCATAGGGACTCTATGATGGTTTTAAAACCCATATAGTAAGTATGAAAAAAACACTAGAAGCCCTCACACACCTCTGACAAAAATAGGATAGATAGTTTTTAATAATAGTTTGCCCTGACCAGTTCTTCCAATATTCAATTTTTTCCCATAACTCCAATAAACAAAAAATAAAATGAAATAAAAGGAAAATCATGATAAAAACAGATAAAAAAACTCATGAGTGTCACAATTCACCCCACCATGAATCTATATTTCCCTTATTTTTCCTTAGTGATTTTATTCAATGAGAACCTAATGTCAAAACACTCCCTTAACATGGTCTAATACATTCAAAAGATTATCACACAAAAAACTATTAATATTAAAATGAAGTCTAATGAACATGATTACCATAAATTACTCATACCTGAAGTCCAAAATCATAATCTATATTTTCTATAGTGGGAACATCAAAATTTGGATTATAATTATCTTATTCTAAAAATTTAGGATGTATAAAAAATAACTTCTTTTGGTACTAAAAAAATGATAATTTCCAAGAAGGCACCAAACCAACCAACCCAGATCCCCCAAATTAAAAGGAACCCATTAAATAAGAACATTATACGCGTACTATATAATCAATAAAAAATAAACAAGGAAAAAAGTAGTTGAACATGAGGAAAAAATTTAGTTGTTATTACAAGTATACAATTGTCTTTAATCAGTTTAGTTTCAACATTCATATCTAGAATGACACTAACTCTTAACTAGATGTTTTCATACCTAAAAATTATATGTACATGGTAGATTCACACAACAAACCTAAATGGTTTCTATGGAGTTATATACAACCTTTTTTAATAAGAATTCATGAATGAGGTTATAAAATATAATAGATACTTATCTTGTACACCAAAAAATTAAAAATATAGTTATCTTACATAGTGAAACAATATATCATACAAGTCATACCGAGGCCAATTGGAATGAGTCGTACTCCCCATAAATCCTAGAACCAAACTAAGGTACAAAAAGGTATTCTCCAATAATAGGGAATAAATAGGAAGCCATGATTAATTAACTATAGTATCTAAACAATTTGTAATTCACTTAAAAAGGATTAATAATGAAAAGGTCTTATAAATAAAGAATAAATATAAAATACTACATCTACATAATTACTCCAAAACAATACCCTACTCCTAGTCACCAATCACCACTCATAGATCAATTAATGAATTACTCAAAGGGAAAAAAACTCAGTCAAAAACTCAAAGAAAACAATTTATTTCCCCCTACATCATCCAACCTAGATAAAAGGGAATGATAACTCACTTAGAATGTTAAATGGGAGGACAAGATCACACTCAATGAGAAATACTAGAGTATAATTAGATAAAGACACTACTCACTAACAGTGATCATGAATCCTGATACAATACCCAAAAAAAAGGTTTATCCCAAACCAAAAATAATACATAAAACTTGGTAAAAATGTTCATAGGATAGTATATGTTTTAGGAATTTTGAGATAGTGATCCTTCAACACACATGACTCAACCCATCATACAAAATCACAACTGTTTTATCCATGGATTTTTGGGTGTTTTAATAGATATAAGGGTTTATATTATCATCTCTAATCACCTAACCCCACCAATTCAATATCATTCATTTATTAAGGATAATGATGGTGAATCAGAAGATAATATATGAGGTCCAAGAACCCAAGGACTATGATTCTACCACTAAATTTTTGAGTATGGTTATAGTCATCAAACATAGAGATCAAACCAACCCAACAATTGGAGTTACTTAGAGGTCTATTCTGATGGATATAATCCAAAAATGTTATTAAGGAAATTTTGGGAGGATTAATCTAGATACCACAAAACATGAATCTTCCCGATTGAGGTACAACCAGTCCAAATAGTTTAGTTCCATCATTACCTAAGGAAACTCATAAAATAAAATACCACTAAAAATGAAACATTTCAAGACTCCACTTTTGAATCGATAAAAAATTTAATTAATTCATTACCTTATTTACAAAATATCACACATTCTCAAAATAATTAACCTTTTAAAACATCAATTTATAAACATTTACTTAGTTTAAAATGTCACAAAAACCATACCTATTTTTTTGAACATAATAATAAATTTTGAAAAAAACTATAAATTTATATTTACCAATCCATCATATTTTAGAACAAAAATGTTATGTTTAAAATATCTTTTACAGATTATTCATTCTAATATACTGAAAATTAAATTTTTTTTGTAAAATAATTTTTTTTCACAAGGTCAACCATTTAAAAAATTTTAACCATTGAAACTATTTTTTCACATTTAGAAAACATAAAATGTTGCACTTTATGATCGAATCAGAAGTTGAAAAAATAACCCCCTTGAAAATAATCAAATATACACCCAATCCATGAAAGACTTCATGGTTTTCAAAATAGGTAGGAGGTTAACGAATTTTTAAAATTAATCAAGAAAATTAAAATATTATTTCAACCAATATAAAACATTTATTTAGAACATTTATTTTTTTATTAAACATTAATTTGATGTAAAAACCCTTTAAAATAATTATTTAGGGACTCATTTAGAAATGATCCATCATAATAATCTTATTTTTCGAAAAACATCAATAGTTAAATTAAAAATATTTATCAACCATCGAAATTAAAGCATAAATATCAAAATCATTTTAAGAATATCCCATCACCTTTACACAAAACTCTTTAACCCAGTTAATTTTATATTCCTCCCAAAAAGATAAATTTTACCGTCTAAAACACTTAAAACCCCATTTTTAAATACACAAGATTCGTTAATTCCTTGTTGTAACAAAAAACAAAAACAATAAACTAAAAATTATAAGAAACCCTTAATGAAAATAATATAATATAATAAACTCCCAACTATTAACACATCATGAAAGATCAAAAAAATATCAATAATTTCATGATCTCTAAGGGGTGGCGATGTGAAACAGGGTATCAAAACACTACCATTTGGGAAAATTTTCACAAACTTAATGAAAATAAACAAATTCCCATATTCTATAAAAAATCCAAAACGACCCATCTATAAGATGGGAATACCTACCAACAAATAAATGGTTTAAAAATATATAAAAATAAAAATATATTTTAGCAGTAGTAATAATCAATAACTCAGAGACATCACCTCAAAATCATAACAAAAGAATTACAAACAGTGATCATCCAATCAATAAAATTAGAATAAGTAAAAAAAATTAAAAGAAAACAAAAATATCACTGGGGAAAAAAAGGATGTTAAAAACCCGTAAATCACTAGGACTCAAAGAACATTGAACATAATCCTAGCCTTTAGGTGTTCGTTGGTCACCAATAGAAACACACTCTGAATGGAAGATGTGTATTGAGAGTAGTCACCATATGCCTAGGTGTCCATTATTAACCTATATCCACTGAAATAAGTATCCATACAACCAAAGGTATATATTTGTTTTGAGGAAAATTAAAATAGGATACCACTATGAATTTAAATGATTAATTTATCAATAAAAACTGTTTTTTCATGTTTGAAAATAAATAAAATAAATCAAATTTTCAATTTCAAATAGATTTATGAAATCCATTTGTTATCTTTCAAAATAAGTCATGTTAAGAACCAAAATAATCATGTAATCCATCAATAAATAATTTTTTTTTTCAATATAGCTAGATGAAAATCAGTAGAAATAAATGGGGAATAAGAAATATCACATCTCAACCAAAAACCAACAATACATCATTACAATTGTTAAATAAGAAACATATAGGAGCACTAACCTGTAGGTTACAAAGGTACTTGGAATCACTCATAGAAAACTAACTGACTTATTTGATCCTTAAAATGTAAGATAAAACTAAAAACATTAGGAAATCAACAAGTAACCTAATCTAGAATCATTCCTAAATCTAGAGTCATAACCACTCACTCTGTTATATACCTATAGTAACCCATTTTCAATTAGTAGTAAATATATAACCAAATATCAATATAAATAAAATCACATTTTCATTTCATGATCAATATAAAAGACCATTATGAAAGAGAAATTTTTTTTCATAACATCCCTTGAAATCATCTTGATGTAAAAATCCCTATAAAAATAATTCATCAAAACACATTTGGAATAAAACTCATATTGTTGCAAAAAACACATGAAAACACCATTTAAAACACTATATAAAAATAAAAAAAAACTGAAATAATACATAAAAAACCAACAAAAAATTAAAAACAATAAAAATTTATCAAATTAAACTAAAGGAAAACCTTAAATGAAAGGTATTTTGTGGTAATGTCTCATTAAGTAGAGACAACTATCTAAAACTCGAGTTTAACTCATCTTAATCATTCCAAACCATAAGAACCATGTAGAAGGGATCCTAAAAACCTATAACCAAGAAAATACATTAAACATCCACCTATAACACTAGTTTTGGAATCCGTGGTAAAATAGATTTATAAAACTCCAAAATAAAAGATGGATAAATTAAGGAAGGGATAATCAATGGGAAATCAAGAGAAATCAAATATTACCTTGAATAAAACCACTAATAACCAAGAAAAATTACTATGTGCCCATGCTGATAGGAAATCCATGCTAAGTATAGGATTGTACATTTGAATGGGGATATGGAGGAGGGAAAAACAAGTTATAATTATCAAGGGGAAAGATGTAAATTAAAAATATTATGTGTAAATGACAAACAATGGGGGTTTTATGCATGGTTTTGGAGACCATGATCCAGCTTTATGGGTCACAACATCATCAAAAATTATATTTCATGGTTTCTTGGTGAATTAAAATGGTTTCAAAATCCTTGTGGTAACTATGAATACCATAAAAATTACCCCCCCCCCCCCACAACACTCTTACACAGATGAGTGCATGGCTAGTACTAACCCTACACTAACTATGTGGGATAACATGTTCATCCTAAATCCAATAATATTATACCCAAAATATGAGAAACTCAAAATTAAATGAATCAAAAATGGAATCTAAAGATAAATATATATCATAAACCCAATGGCTATCACATGTTTCTATATAACCATATCAACTATCATATAATTAGAACAATTCCTTAACTCATGTAATCATTCTCAAATAACCATGGAATCCAATATCAAATATTCCATGAATTATCTAATCCACATATACCATTTAACACATGAGAAAACTGTAATGTGTATCCTAAGACAAATAAAAATTATATGTTGTTCATAATTTTCCACACCTAGACCACCCCACTCACGGTTATTTACACACATAACATAACACATGTTTAACATGGAAAAACTTTAACAACACATTCCAAGATTTTGTGTAACTCCACTCATTAAGAATCTCTATTTAAATCAACCATAATCTATAGATGCATAAAAATATATAAAAATCCCTGAAACTAAGGTTTTTTGTTGATGGGTGAATAAAGAGAAATAAATTTAAATATTAATCTCATTTGGATGGTTATACATACATTTATCTTCCTCATACTTTAAATGATACAAAATTATGATAATAAATGGGTGATATCTCACTAGTAGAAGAAGATCGGGGTCAATGACCCATCTATATAAATTTCTTACTGTACAACGCATGATGATGCCCTAATTTCCCTTAAAATTATTTTTTAATCATTTAGTTTTTAGTTTAGAAAATTATGGGGACACTATTTATCTGAGGAGAAATTTAAAAAATATATTAACCCTTACATAAGAATCCAATAATTTTAGAATAACCTTACTTAGAATTACTTTAGTTGGGGTTACCCTTTCTGAGGAACAATGATTCCAAAATCATGTTACTTGAGAATACCCTTATTTAGAAATAATGATATCATAATCCTGTTAATTGGGAATAACCTTGAATAACTACCCTTTAGAATTTTGTTAAATATGCAGCATGTCCCAACCACCAGGAAAAACTCACAAAATTCACTATTATGCCATCATAATATCTCCAAAATTTTAAATAAATTAAAATTAAAACAATATAACTTTTATAAATCAAAAGAAACATTTATCCCTCAATCACTCTCTAACTCCCAAGGCTCATTCCTTGACTTGTACAAATCCTTTAAACACATGCACTAGGTTCCAACACACTTGTTAAAGCCAAGAACTAACCAGAATCACTAGAATAACTACCTAATACCTTAAATACTCCCCACAAAATTATTTCTCTTCTCCATTCATTTTGGATAATATACTAAAAAACTCTTACCAAAACCCAAACATCTCACCCACTATATTCTCTAAAAACAATGTCGGCTCCGATCACATCTATCACATCCTCACATACCTAGACTAACACAACTACCAAATATAAAAACCTGAATCCATTAAGGGGAAATCCTTAATTTAGGAATCACCTACATATTTTAATCATGACCCAACATTCCATAAATATGATTAAATCCCATTCATTCATTCAGAACACACTGGCATTCTATATTTAAAAAATAGACATCATACATCATTACATTACATCATCGTGAGGCCCACTTCACTCGCACCATATTTGATGGAAATATTAAATCCATATTTCAAAGTATACAAAATTTATACTTCATAATATTTGATTCTCATATAAATCCTATATAATAATTAATTCCCACATAAAGCCCTCATCACATCTGATTCACACATAAATCCTCGATGCCAATGAATCTATTATTTATCATGTACCACACCTCATGCTCACATTATCCATCTACATGTTAATATATTTATAATATTTGAACAAAATGCACCCATACCAATCATTCAAAACTAAAAACCATCATCACGTGATTATGATATACCTTCATATATCATTGTCTCTTCATCCTTCTCAAAATCAACTATATATATGTGGCTCAAGGATCATCTACATGATTAATCTGTACAAGAAATTATTATACTCACTAATAACCAATATCTTAACCTAGGTATCCCCCCCCAATATACCACATCTTATTCATGATGTTATATCACACTTACCAGATCTTGGTACCACTTTATATCATACCTTAGATCCCTGAATCCGACCTACACCATGAATACCAACTACTTATGAGGTCCTTTAATATAACCTATCTGAAGGACCCATATGTCCCTATACACTTCACTCCCTTGGTGTCTGATCACACATAGCCTAAACCTGATATATCCTCTTACACTAAAATCAAATCTCCAATGATCCAATCCATACCATAATTATCCCACCGTTTCTTTTTATACCTCACTGAGTATCCTAGAGACTCATCTTCCACCAACCTAGACCTCCAGTAGTTACCTTACGTAACATAATTTTACAACTTAGTATGGTTCCATCCATCATGTTCCATGCAGTTATGAATTCCCAATTCACTACCTTTTATAAATAAGTCAAAATGAATATTTTTACTTGAACCATGATATCATGAAATAACCTATCCATGAATCATTTGAACTTATAAACCACATCCCCTTATAACATCAGCAAAACCTATAGTAGCTCTATAACCATTGAATCATAATCCATGACTTATGAACCCTTGTACTAGGCATATAAATTCATGTTCCCAATCTACCATCAATGTCATATAAAATAGTTGGTTGAAGATTATAGAATCAATGAATTTCAACGATCACCAATCATGTCTTCCTTCTTAAATGTGTGCATTCCATTAGCGTTTTTGTGGTCCCTTGATCATACATGTTATAAAATTCAAACCACAATTATTGGGGTTCCTCAATCAAATAATATATTGTCTATATAAACTCTATTAAAAATTCCTCCTAATATTTTCTACCCAATCCCTAGAACAATGGTTGATTGTGCTATTTTAAGTACCACATTAGGTATACTATGGAATGATCTACACACTGATATACATAGTAAAAAAACCTAGATAACTGGAACTAATATCATACTAAGATACTCATATATTCATTGTTGCAGCTATTCTACCCATTTTGGATATATTATTTGCCTCTGTGCCTATAGAGAACCAAGCTTTTATTACATTACTATTACATAATTTTAATGATAAGAAACATAATAGTATTACACATAGAGTATCTAAAGGATTCATGTCTTGGGAAAACTTGGAACATACATAACAATTCCAACATAGAGCATAAACATTTTTTCAATTTCTTCTTATCTAGATTCTTACTGGCACTTGACCTCTCTTTAGTACATGTATTCACATAAGGATATACATCAAAAGGGGTGATATAGAATCCCATTAAGGGGATATATTAGAAAAATATATCATTAGGTGAGCATAATCATGAAATAGGCAAAGGATCATGAACATGGGAGGAAGCATAAATATAAGACTCGAAACGTGGCATTGTATAAAAATGATACATCATGTCTTAGTGGTTAAATACCACACATACTTGTGAAAACATATATAATCTTGTTCATAAATCATTTTACATTAACTCATGAGATTCATAACTTTACCCAATGCATTGGAGCGCTGTATAATTCCAGGCGCACCTGTCAAATTCAAACATTCATATTGCACTATATAATTCCGGGTGCACCCATCACATCATAACATTATCATTATCATGAATTGCACAAAGAACATATATCAATAATGAACATAAATAACCATTGGAAATTAATGGATTTCAATGCCTAAAAACACATTCATATACATTGGATTCCCAAAAGAAAGAGGGAATAACATACTTGATACATGAACCATCAACCAAGAATGAGAAGTAAAAGGTGACTTATTAAAAGAAGAGTTCCTTTGGAAAACATTCAGTTGGACATAAATACCAATTAAAAAAATTTATATCCCTGAAAAGGAAATAAAATTATGAAAAAAATATTTTTAAGGAGTAAGCATATAAAAAAAAGTGAAAGAGGGAGAACCCGGAGGATGAATGTTGTGTTAGAGAATTTCCCCTTACCTTATATATGAACGCTTCCTTCACTTTAATGTCCTTTATAATTACGTTATATTCACTAATTAAAAATTAATTAAATTTTTATTAATTAATAGGGTTAATTTTGGTGTCATTATGTTAGTTTATGGTCCATTTGATGAGTTATAGGGTTTAAAAACATTGTTCAGGAATGTTTCTTTTTACGGTTTTCTTGAGGAGTTCACTTGTATTCATAAATTGAAGTTCGTGTAGAACATGGGTAAACATACATAACAGATATTACATGTTATCAATGATATTTTAGAATTTAAAATGATCTTATAATGAATTACATAGTATACCATGTGGATGAATCATTAGATAAAAATTAAATGATGATTGTTTGAGATAATTTGGATGGTTTTTCGACCACAACATACTTGTTTTGATTAATCATTTAGTAATATGTACTTAAGTTAGTTACAGAACATTAAAAAGGACAAAATACACATAAAATATTCTGATTCAACCAAAAAATGGTTTAATTTCCATATTTGATGTTAGAACTGAAAAAAATGAAAACATGTCGTTCACGAAGGTGATAGATTAACACTTCATGAACAACATTTTCTTTTATAAAATAAAAGGAAGATGAGAAGAGGTTTAGATGGTATAATATCCCATTAGTATCATAAAATTACATTATATGTATGATACTAGAGTTACCATTCCATTTAGACAAGGATAGGTGGGTAGAGAATAAGAAAATAACATGAAATTGAAAGGGAATTAAAAGAAAAGAAGGAGAGAAATTACCTCTTGAGTCCTCCACATGAGATCCTCCTCAAGGGGACTAAGAATGGAATATTGATGAGACCTGAAGCATTTGGACATGGGGGAGGGGCTATGGATGATTCTTGGGAAAAGTTTATACAAGGCAAGATGCTTGAGAGGTTTGAGGAAATGATGGTGTGAAGGGTGGTTTTTATAGTGGATGGGAGAGGGGTTTTCTTAGTTAAAAAATCATTAATTTATTATTTCTCCACAAGACAAGGAATAGTGAGTATTACATGACCAAGAATAGTAATTTTATAATTTAGTCCCGAACCAAGTGGGCTTACATCATCATAAAATAAAACATGACTCTATAATTAACTTATTTAGCTTATTTTGTAAATTACGGTATTTCGCTACTCATAAAAAATTCAAGTATTTCAGAAAAATCCAAAAATTTCACCCCAATCGTTTTTCAACATGTAGAATGCAAAAATGAATTCCATTTTTGAAAATAATTTCCTAAATATGATTAATTTAATATTTATTTAAAATTATTATTTACTTGAAAAATATAGTTTTTAAAATTCAAACTTATTTTATAATTCTTTCAAAAATTACGTAGGGTCTTATAAAATTATCAAAATACTAGAATACATAGATTTTTTAATTTATGAACACATTTTAGGAAAATACATTTTCTTTTTAATTAATTAATTAATTATAATTAAATATTTATGACTTAAAAAAATACCAAAATGTTTACTATGGTCAAATTATTACTTTCCAAGATGCCGAAATTTTATTTATTTATTCATGGGTAAGGTTAATCTTTTTTTGGAAAATTTAATATTTATAAGGGTAGTACTACTATTAATAATGGTAGGATACAATTCATAAGGAATGGTTACTGTTCATCCAAAATTATGTTTTTCTTATTGGACCCCAAAAATCACCTTGAACACAACCGTGGAGATCAGATTTTCAAAATTCCAAACACAGAAGTGTCAAACTAATTTTTAAAGTTCACTAAGAACATAGTAGTTCATTATTTTGGGTTTTAATGTGATTTTATGACATATTTATAAGAAGGTAATTTCCATTAAAAAACATTGGGTCGTTACATTCTTCCCCCCTTATGAAATTGCATGCTTGAAATTTCATTTTACACAAATAGGTGAGGGTACTTCTCCTTCATCACCTCCTCTAGTTCCCATGTATCTTCTTCAAACCTATGGTTCCTCCACAACAATTTGAAAAGGTAGGTTTTCTTGTTGCGTAGAACATTATCTCTCTGAACCAGAATCTCTCCTGGTTACTCCTCATAGGAGAGATCATCTTCCCGCTGTACTACCTCTGAGTTGAGTACATGTGAGGGGTCCAGTATACACTTCGTCAAGAGTGATACATGAAACACATCATGAACATGAGCCATATTTGGTGGAAGTGCAAGCCGATAGGCCACTGATCCTATGCGGTCAAGGATCTAAAATGGGGAAATGTACCTTGGTCTTAGCATCCCTTTCTTACCAAATCGCATGACTCTTCCATGGTGATATTCAAAGGAATACTTTATATCCAACGTTGAACTACAAGTCCCTTCGATGGTTTTCAGCATAGCACTTTTACTGACTCTGAGCAGCTTTGATGTGTTTCTGGATGACTTGAACCTTATCTTTCTTCTCTTACACAAGATCCGGTCCAAGTAGATTTCATTCTCTAACTTCAACCCAACAGGATTGAGTTCTACATCGCTTTTCATACAGAGCTTCGTATGGATCCATCAGAATACTTGATTGGGAGCTATTGTTGTATGAGAACTCAACCAATGGGATATGATGATTCTATCCACATTTTAATTCTATAGAGCATGCTCTTAGCATATCTACAAGAATATGAATAGTCCTTTCCGATTGGCCATTGGTTTGGGGGTGATAGGCCATGATAAAATTTAATTCAGTACTTAATGCTAGTTAAAGACTGCTGTAGAATTTAGATGTGAACCTTGGATCACGGTCAGAGACAATTGAGAGTGGGATGACATGTAGTCTCACCAATTTCTTCACATATATCTTTTCATGTTGTTCAAGAAAGATATGTTCCTGAATAGTGATAAAAGGGCATTCCTGGTGAGTCGATAAAGCACAACCCATATCGATTTATTTAGCTTCGACATCTTTGGGAGTCCTGTGACAAAGTCCATAGTAACATTTTCCCATTTCCACATGGGTATAGGCAATGGATGCATCATCCCTTTGGAATTTCGTCACTCTACATTAACTTGCTGACATACCAAACACCTTGATATATATTCCGCAATATCCTTCTATAAGTTATCACTCCATAAGTTTTCTCAGATATCACGGTACAACTTCGTGCTACAAAGATGGATAGAGAATGTTGAGCTATATGAATTGTACAATTTATCTTTCTTTATCTCATGTGATAAAGAACAAAATTCCACATTCCAAAACATATCACACCATCATCATCGATATGGAACTCATGCATCTTCCCTTCCTTTACTGCATTCAGGCTCTATCGTATCTCCACATAATCCCTTTATGATTCCTTAATCTTTTCTTGGATGGATGGATCTACAATCATTTGGGAAAGGTAGGATGTATCCTCTTCCCTTATGATTTCTAAATCCTTGATTTCCATATCCATAAAGATAGGTTCTTTCTCAACAAATATCATTAATAGAGTAGCAGGTTCTTTTCTACATAGAGCATCAGCTACTTTGTTCTCTTTTCCAGGATGAAAGTGAATAGAGAAATCATAATCCTTGATTAGCTATAACCATATACTTTGACGTATGTTAGGATCCATTTGTGTGAATATATTCTTTAGGTTCTTTTGGTTAGTGTATATTTCACACTTCTCACCATAAAGACATTGCCACCAGATTTTCAAGGAAAAAATCATTGTAGTCTGCTCTAGATCATGAATTGGGTAGTTATGCTCATGGATCTTCAACTTCTGTGAGGCGTATGCAATCATATTATCAATTTTCAGGAGAAAACAACCTAGGCCTTTCTTTGAAGTATCACTTTATATCACAAAATTCTATCCAATATTCGGTAGTGTGAGTATAGGTGCAGTGATCAGCCTTCTATTTATCTCCATGAAGATTCTCTCATAATATTCCATCCAAACATACTTTACCCCTTTCCTTGTTAACTTAGCGGGCTTGAAAATTGTGAGACGTTTCTCACAAAACGTTGGTAGTACCCAGATAATCCAAGAAAACTACATATTTCTGTGACACTAGAGGGCCTGGACCATTCCTCAATCGCCTTTGTTTTTGAAGGATCCACAGAAATTCCCTCACTTGTGATCACATGTCCCAAGACACTTACTTTCTTTATCCAAAAGTCACACTTGCTGATCTTGGTGTACAAAATCTCCTTTCTCAATGTCACCAACACAAGTCTATGTTTTTCTTCATGTTCCTCCTTACTATTGTAGTAGATGATAATATAATCAATAAACACTACCACAATTTAGTCGGGGTAATGTCTAGAGAATTTATTCATAAAATCCATAAAGATTTTAGGGTAATTAGTCAGTCTAAAGGGCATCACTGGAAACTCATTGTGCCCATACCTTTTACAGAAGGTAGTCTTCTGAATGTCTTCCTTTTTCACCTTAACTGACGATATCCAGAACAAAGATCCCCTTTGAGAAGTATTGAGCTCCTCTTAACTGATTGAACAACTCATCAATCCTTGGAAGATTATACTTGTTCATTATGGTGATCTTGATGAGTTCCTGATAATCGATACACAACCACATTTTTACATCCTTCTTATTCATAAAGAGCACTAGCTAACCCCATGGTGATGCACTAGGGCATATGAACACTTTGTCCATATGCTCTTTTAGCTACTTCTTTAACACCTCTAGTTCGATAGGATCCATCCTATAGGGACACTTTGATATAGGAGTAGCTTTGGTGATGAGTTCTATTGAAAACACCACCTCGCGATCCTAGGGAATTCTGGGTAACTCTTCAAAAAATGCATCACTATATTCCCTCATGTTGGGAATTTTTGAAAGGTTGGCACTTTTAGTTAACTTAACCACTTGGGAGAGGTATGCTTCCTCATAGGGAATCAACACCCACACCATTAAAAGATTTTTCAATAGATATTCATTATCTTCCTTTCATTTGTAGAGGATCATGTGATGGTTTAGAATATGGAAAGATATTTCCTTTTCCCGATAATTGATATGTGCTCTATATAATGAGAGACATTCCATTAAAATTATAGTGTCGAATTCCACCAAGGGAAGTATTATGAGATTCGCTGGAAGATTCTTCCCACATATGCCAACAAGAGAAGAGTCAAACACTTGGGTTGAAATGATTACACCACTTGGTGTTTTTACAGATATCTCTACTTCAAGTTTATGAGGCTTCAATTCTATAATTCTAGTAAACTTTCCAGATATATATGATTGAATAGAAATAGAATCAAATAAGACTTTTCCAATTCTTGATTGAATAAGAAGTGTACCTTGTAAAACTTCATTATCTTGCTCCACTTCCACAATAGTGATGGCATAAGCCTTCCCTTGTTCCTTTTGATTTGGTGACTAATGATATTGATTACCCTCAAGAACTCATGATTTAGTGCACTGGCTTGCATAGTGACTTAGCTCCCTACAGTTGTAGCATTGAACCATGGGAAGTTCTCTCCTTTCTTCAGCTATATACTCCTTCCTTTTCATGTCTCTTCGATACTCTTCAACATGGTTTCCTTCTTTCCCACACTTGAATAATTTCACTTCCCCTTAAGGCAGTTCCCATGGTGCAACTTCCCACATTTTTGGCATGTGGGCCAATGAGTTTTCGTCCTAACTTGGTCATTAAATCCTCCTTCTTGAAACTCTATCTTTCGTTTCTTATAACAATAGTCGTGGGACCATTCTCCAAACTCCATCTCCACTCTGAGATCACACCGAACAACTTCTTCATAACTCCCAAAGTCTTGAATTGTAATATCCTTTCGAAGGTTTGGTTTTAATCCACTAAAGAATCTATCGATTTTGCTATCATTTTTTATAACAAAACCCAAAGCGTATCTTGCATGCCTTGTGAAATATGATTCATAAGTTGTGACAGAATCTCCGTATTTTTTCATGAGATCTATAAATTCTATCTCCATATTTGTGGAAAGAGTTCGTGGGAAATACTTATTATGAAACATGATATTAATGTCTTTACATTCCATACATTAAATTTCCTATCTTTGTTTTGCGTTCTTAGTCAATTACCACTATTGATCAGCCTCTCCATCTAGATGATATACATCTAGAATAACCTTCTACTTCTCAAAATAGTGTAGCCCAAAAATGATCATCTCCATGGAGTTAAACCACTATTCCTCAACTAGTGGATCCGAAGATCAACAAAACGTCGATGGTTGTTTCCTTATAAAACATTTGATAGCCAGTTGATCCCTCTCTGGTGAAGGAGGAAATTCCCCATTATTATGGTTATTGTTAATAACCTGAGATATTTGGTTAATAATCACTATAAAGTTTTGAAATCCACCTCCCAAATCATTGGGTATGTCGTTCGGGCAATCCAAGCATTGGCCCTCACACGGGTTGTTGACCTTTTTTCTCCGGGTTCCCACCATTTTCTAAAATAGAAAAGGTTAGAACAACACATAAGTCAACAATTTACTATTAACTTATTCATTTAAACAATTTATACTGAAATCATAACATATGGGATCTGTATATAAAGCTTCTTGTATGCATATTTGTACTTAGTCCCATACTAGATGTTTTCTCCAGGGTTCACTAATCATAATTCCCAAATTAACTTAACGTTTCCTCTAATACCAACAATAGCAACCCAACAATTTATTTCCTTAATATTGCATCATATTAAAGATAAATAAGATTATAGTATTACCCATAGGGGATTGAAAGTTTTAGTTTCTTGCACAAACTAGGACCATACATAATAATTACAACATCCCACATAAACATTTATTCAATTTCTTCTTATCTAGCCTTTTACTAGCACTTGAACTTTACATAGTACATGTAGTAACCTGAGGATATAAATCAAAAGGGGTAAGATATATGCCCATTAAGGTGAAAAATAAGAAAAATATGGCATGGGGTGATCATAATCATGACATATGGAAAGGATCATGAACATGGGAGGAAGCATAAATATAAGACATGAAATGTGGCAATGCATAAAAATGAAACATCATGTCTTAGTGGTTAACTATCACATATACTTGTGAACAAAGATAGAATCTTGTTAAAACAGAATTTCACTTTAACTCAGGAGATTAATCACTTTACCTAATGCATTTGAGCGTTGTATAATTTCGGGCACACCCATCACATTCAAACATTCATACTGCGCTATATAATTCCAGGCACACCCGTCACATCATAACATTATCATTATCATGCATGACACATAGAACATATATAAATAATGAACAAAACTAATCCATGCAAAGGAATGGTTTTAATATCATAATACAACATTCATAAACATTGGGTTCCCTAATTAAAGAGGGAATAACATAATTGATACATGAACCATCAACCTTGAATGAGAAGTATAAGGTGAGTTCTTTAAAGAAGAGTTCTTTGGAAAACATTTGGTCTAGCATAAATACCAGTGAAAAACGATTATATTCCAAAAAATTAAATACAATGATGAAATTTATTTTAAGGACTAACCATATCAAAAATGAGTGAAAGTGGGAGAACCCGAAGAACGACGGTTGGGTTAAAGAATGTCCCCTTACCTTAAATATGAACACTTACTTCCCTTTAATATCCTGTATAATGACATTATATTCATTAATTAAAAAATAAAAAACCTTCTATACATGAATAGGGTTAATTTTGGTTTAATTATGTTATTTTATGGGCCTTTTGATGAGTTATAGGGTTAAAAAACAATTTTTGGGAATGTTTGTTTTTACAGTTTTCTTGAGTGGTTCACTTGTATTCATAAATTGATGTTGGGGTAGAACATGGTTAAACATGAAAAATTGGTATTAAATTTCATTAATGGTATTTAAAAATTTAAAATTATCTTATAATGAATTAAATTGTTTACCATTCGGATGAATCATTAGATAAGAATTAAGTGATGCTTGTTTGAGTTAATTTGGACAGTTTTTCGACCATACGACCTGGTTTGATTAATCGTTTAGTAATATGTACATAAGTTAGTTACAAACATTAAATAGGAAGTAATATAGATAAAATATTCTTGATCAACCACAAAAATGGTTTCATGACCAGATCTTAAGGTAGAAATGAAAAAAGAAACCATGTTGTTCTCGAAGGTGATAGATTAACACCTCACGAACAGCATTTTCGTTTATAAAATAAATGGAAGAGAGGAAGGGGATGAATAATATCATATCCAATTATTATCATAAAATTCTAGTATATGTATGATACCAGAGTTACCATACCATTTGGATAATGGTAGGTGGGTATAGAATAAGAAAAGAACTTGAAATTGAAAGGGAATTTATGGAAAAGAAGGAGAGAAATTACCTCGTGAATCCTCCTCTTGAGAACCTTTTTAAGGGGTCTAAGCTTCATCTTTTGATGAGAATAGAAGATTTTGGACGTGGGGGAGGGGCTAGGAAAGCTGCTTGGGTAGTGTTTAGACAAGTCTTGAAGCTTGAGAGTTGTGACGAAATGGGGGTGTGAAGGGTGGTTTTTATAGTGGAGGGGAGAGGGGTTTTCTTAATTTAAAATTCATTAATTAATTATTTCTCCACAAGACAAGGAATATTGATTCTTTCATTACCAAGAATAGTAATTTTATAATTTAATACCTAACCAAGTGGGATTACATCTGTAGAACATCATACATGATTCTAAAATTAAATTATTTAGCTTATTTTGTAAATTATGGAATTTCACTATTCATCAGACATTCATGCATTTCAGAAAAATCCCAGAATTTCACCCCAACCATTATTTGACGTGTAGAATCAAAAAATGAAGTCCATTTTTCAAAAATAATTTCTAACTATGATTAATTTAATATTTAATTAAAATCACGATTTACATGAAAATACAGTTTTTAAATTCGAAACTGATTTTATAATGCTTTCAAAAATAACATAGGGAATTATAAAATTATCTAAAAACAAGAAGACAAAGATTTTTTAATTTATGAACACATATTATGAAAATAATTTTTTTAAATTAATTAATTAATAATATTTAATTATTTTTGACATACAAAAATACCAAAACCTTTACTATGGTCAAATTGTTACTTTCTAAGATACCTAAATTTTAGTTAATTATTCATAGGTAAGGTTACTCTTATTTTGGACGATTTACTATTCTTAAGGGATATACTACTATTCATAAGGGTAGGTTACTATTCAACAAAAATTATTTTTTTCTTATTGGACCCCAAAATTACCATGAACACAACCGTGTATGACATATTTTCAAATTCCAAATGCAGAAGTGACAAACATATGTTTAATGGTCACGTATCACTTAGTTGATCATTATGTTGTGTTTTCATATGATTTTATGACATATTTATAATATGGGAATTTCTATTTAAAATCATCGTATCGTTACGGAGCCTCCACGTTTGGGGAACACTCACCTCTTCCCCGAGGGGAATCAAACCTTGTGTGCCCTGGTGGAACCATATCTCATGAATCTTGATGCCCCAAAGGAGTCTATCTTGGTGTAATATCACTAAGAACCAATTATAATGATCCACAATGATATAATAGTCCAAATATTTTAAAACCCAATTTAGGAATATC
Organism: Viscum album; assembly: GCA_963277665.1. NCBI lineage: Eukaryota > Viridiplantae > Streptophyta > Magnoliopsida > Santalales > Viscaceae > Viscum > Viscum album. The sequence continues at coordinate 1,925,366,379 of OY728148.1, forward strand.
ACCCATTATACCCATATAAGAATTAAATAACCATCATACTTAGAGTCACAACACAGAATTGTCAAGGTAGAATTCTAAAAAAAATCTCTATAAGAAAAAATGACATGGGTTATTGTTGAAACACTAAACATGTGAACCCTTTTCCAATAAAAAACCATAGACATTACCTTTCCTATGTTAGTTGAGTAGAATAAATCTAAGTTACTATAGATAAAAAAAAATAAACCTAATTTTGTCTATTTAAATAGCTAAACACTTAAAAAAAATTCCAGGTTCCAAGTAACAGTAAAATTAAACACACATATGTTATGTGAGTCCTATATGCCCTACGTGATACAATAATAACCTCTCTTTCCTCTAAATAACATGACTCTAAAAAAATCAATAATATCAAAATAGTTTAATCCATTCCAAATAATGCTATTTCAACCATAAAATCTTGATGGAAATCCAATTTTATTAGGTACCTTAGACTTTATCTCATATTGGTTTTGTCTAGGAACTAAATAAGAAATATGTCCAATGATCCAACTCATCCTTAGACTCCGAGTCTTCCACACCTCCAAATAAAAACCACTCATAATAACTCTAATTTAAAACCACTTTGAAATAAATGAATTAATTTAACACTTTGTATCCAACCAAATATGGTAATACCTTTTAACACCAATTATATGATAACACTTTTCAAAGCTCGACTATCCCACAACCAATCAACAATGCTCAAATTGGTGGTTCTCCATAGTACCGTAGATGTGCCTCCCCATTTCCTAATGGCTATCGGCTAAAAGAGATGCTATATTGGGTGATATTGGGAGACTATACCTTCTAATGATGATAATTAGAATAATAACACAATGGATTAAAAAACTCAGAAACAACATAATGTATCTAAATACAAGAAACATCAATACAAAAATAACCATATGATAATAAAATAAATTTCCACATCTCATTTTGGTCAAACTAGAGTATATGAGATTTCCCATGGGCTAATCACATATATAAATATTCAAAATAATAAAAAATAAAAAAAATATACAAACACATGGGAACCATTTACCGTCTACAAAATTATTAAATTTTATCTAAGAACCCTTTGGTCGTAAACGAAACACTAGGCTCTTGAAGTAAAATCTCATCCCAAACTTTTATCATGAACCATAATTTTTTTCACATTTCCAAAAGGTCTCATACAGGGTATGAGTAAGAAATTAGTAGGTCACTGCAAACAGTGTCTGTAACACCCCATGATTTCATAGTAGTTATATATATAATGTAATTTAATTGATTATATTACTTGAAACGCCGACTTGGCTTGCATTATACGCAGGATTGAGTTTCTATGAAACAGCACATTAGTATTATAATTGTTTAAACAATATATTTATTTATCAATTAAATATTTTCATATGAATAGTAACAAATAAATATAAAAAGTTTTTATATTGTTTATAATGAAAATAATATGTTTTGTTAAAATTGTAATATATTTTGAAAAATTATTTTCATAAAATAACTACTTTTTATGTCCTTTTGTGAATAATGATAAAATAAATTTTAGACACTTATAAGAATTGAATTTGGTAAAATAGACTTCATTTTTTAATTCAAAATATCAAAATTATCTTATTTTGAATTTTTGGTATATTTTTGATAACATTCAATTTTTGACGAATAGTGAAAAATACGGCATATTACCTAAGATCCAAATTTCTTATTTAAATAAATATTCATTATTTAAATTTATTTTAAAGAATAAAATAGAAACATAATACCTTTAATATTCTAATTTCATCCATTTGAGTCATTTTATAATAATATTAGATATATAAAATTTTATGGAACTTTTTAACATCATTTACTCACGTTCTAGGCACATTTGAAAATTTGCAAAACATGTAATTTTACCGCTTCAGTGAATTGAATTTCAAAAATCTGAGAGACACAATTTAAATAATTAAGTTAAATGTAGTTCAATAGGATTAAAATAAATTTTGGTGAATAGTAACTTTTAAATTTTATTTACCATGATTAAAAGTAAATAGGGTAATTAAAGGTGATAATAATATTATAATAAAAATATAATTACCCCTACAAATGTACTAATTATACTAGATAAGTGTTTTTTATAACAAAATAAACCTTCGGACAATAATATGATCCTTTTTTACTCACATGGGGTAGATTAGTACATTTATTATATTTTATTTAAAGAATAGTTAAAAGTATTAAATTTAAATTTTAATAACTAAATAATTTTTAATATAGGATTATCCATAAGATAAATTCAACTAAAAATATAAATTATAAATATAACAAGATTTCCTACATCATTTTAATTTATTTATAATTTTTAGACATTAAATAATTATATTTATTTATGACACAATGATGATGTTGTAATTACCTTATTAATGAATGATTAAAACAAATGAAATTATAAATATTAAAATAAATATAATTTGCAACTTTTTTTGACATCCACTAATTTTATTGGTGAAACTGAAATGTTAGGATTGATTAAATGTATTTTTTGTATGGAATGATGTTTTTATGACTTTTACAAAAATCATGTATTAAATTGTAACAAAATTGAAATAAATGACATTTTAAAATAAGTACTATTTTATTAAATAATATAAAATTCATAAAAATCTAAGGTTATTCTAACTAACATGTATAGTGTAAACATTTCATTAATGATCAACTTTAGGTTCGTTTGGAAACTTATAGTAACTATATTAACCATGTCGTATAACAATTCTAGAAGACATGGTAAGAGTTAAACTATTTAACTAAGGGTTAAGTTTAAATGATAAGGAAAATATGATGACCTAAACATGCATAAAACCAATTGGTTGAAAGGATATAAACCCATCCCAACCTTAGCCTCTAAATAAATTCATTTTTACCTATTTGTAACCGAAAATAATTTTGTAATAAAATAATATATCAAGCTTTTCCTAAAGTTCCCCTCACCTCTCTTATAAAAGGGTACCTACCCTTATCATAAATTCACACCTCCATATCCATTTGTATCTGAAAAAAACTTCCCAAATATCATCCCAACTACCCTAAATTCATCTTATAGTCCTTCTTGAGCTGAAATCAAACCTAATGATCCCTTTTTTTCAAATCAAAAGGAAACACCCAAAGAAGAAGTAATTATTTTATAACCTCTTTCAAAGTTCTTTTCTTCTTCTACATCCTCTATATTGGTTGTTACCATAATAAAATAATAAATCCAGTAAAATCTACATAATGATATGTTATTATAAATATGGTACAACCATATTCATTATTCTCTCAATCCTATGAATGACAATGTCACCATGCGTGCCTTCGTATGGTTTACCGTATCTATGTCATGGGGTACTTTTTTATTCAAAACTACACGACTTGGATGTGTATAATAATGAGTGTAATTAATTTAAATAATGAATATAGAATTTTAATTATTCTTTAAATATAATATAAAATCCAATTAAACATAGTTTCACCATCAACTGAATGATATTGTCGCTCGTGCATACATACAACTTACCGTCTCCACAACACGATGAGATTCATCTTCAACGGTCACCCTTCATTAATATTTATGAAAAAATATATATTACATAATTATTAGGTATATTAAATAACATTTTTAATGGAACAATATATATTTATTTAGATAAATATATGTTGTTTACTTACTTCTATACTATACGATAAGAAAACGGAAACAACGTTCATGCGTACATACGAACTACTGTCTCCATGAATGGTGTTTCCATTTCATATATCTACATATTATACATATTTATATTCTTAATATATATGATATAGAAATCATGTTTTATATTCCTTATGTCTTTAAATCATGATCTAAGTGATATGATCATGAATAACAGGTTATAATATGTATGATAAAGAAAGCAATTATTACCCAAAATGTTATTGTAACATGGAAACTATAATTAAATGGGTAGTATTGAGTAATAAATGAATCATATATGATATCATAAATATTATATTGGGTTTTTTATAATTTAATAACATACTATGGTCATTATATAGGAGGTTAAATGTACCCTCGACTAATGGAACATACAAGGTAAGGGTTAATTCCTCCATCTCATTATTATCCGATATTTTTTATGTGTAATTATGTACTGGGACATGTTTTTCATCCATGTAAAAGATTCATAAAAGCATTTTCAAAAGGATTCTTTTTAACGGAATCTTTAACAATACATCATTTTAAATTTTTTAAATATTTATTCTTTCAATCCTCTCTCATTAATGTCCATGTTTTCAAAATGGTTTTAAGGATTTATTTACAAGGACATGAATGTTTAAAAATGTTAATCCCTTTCAAAAGATTCAATTTGTTATAAGAAACTTTGATTCAAAAATATTTTATAAATGAAGTCATTCATAAATTTTGTGACTTTTAAATGATTTCATGAAAAAGGGATATCTCTCAAAGTGTTTTGCTGATCATTTTCAACAATGTCAATATCTTTTACTTGATATTATTCTTGATTGAGGTTTATTTATTATAATACAATATTCTATATTATATCTAATGTGTTATTATATTCTTGACTATGGATGTTCTATTTTTATACCATTCATGGTTTATGGTTAACGTATTGACATTTCGTATTCTAGTTTTAATACAAATTTCTATGTTATATTTCTCCTTTTTCATATGAGGAATGAATTGCACTAAGTAATTAACACGTGGGGACCACTACAACCCCTCGATTCATTAGTAGGTCTCATAATAAAAACTAGTGTCTAAGCACAAGGACTTAAAAAAATTATATTTAGAGTCTTGGAATGAGGCATTGACTTTGTATTTAAGATGTCCAACATTATGAATTCCATCATTATGATATTAGTTATTAGTGTTACATGTAATTATTCGACTAGTAGAATATCAATGTGAATAATTAAATGGAATTATTTGATTTTTCATTGTCATATTATACTGAAATTTATGTTTAAAGGGATTGTGTTTCAATTTTATACCTTACCATAAAAGTTTATGATTATTTATGATAGCTTCTGCTATATTTTTTATCCTTTCTGAGCATCTGATCTCACCCCATTCTTTTGTTTTATTTTCCCAGGATTCCAAGAAGTGTATTTTGATTATAATGAATGTTTATTCTAGTGTAATAATAGAGTTATATAAGTATTATTTATGTTGTGTTTTATATTAGAAATTGTTATAATGCTTGACCCATGTTATCTAGAGTCGGTGGATTATTACATAAGATTGAAATGGTCACAAAAGATCATGTATCGAATGACCGATTAGTTTAGTAGCCTTGGAAGTACTAGATACATACATAAGTTTTACATCACATCATGAAATGAAAAAAAATAACAATGTGTCCCCTTTGAACACACTCATATCCCTTATCCTATTACTGTAGGTTAATTATAATATACTTCTTCGCATACTAGGAAAAATAAAACATAGAAAGGGCTGAGCTCAAAGGCTCAGTAAGGATAACAATACAATAGAAACAATAAAAATTAAGCATAAAATTTAAAGAATATTATAAGAATAAAACAAAATCTTATTAAACAAAAAAATGGAATAATATGGAAAATATAAATCAAATAATTCCATTTAATTATTCACATGGATATTATACTAGTAAAATAATCACATGTAATATATATATCTAATTTCTTAATGATGGAATGCATAATATCAGACAATATAACCATGAAGTCAAGGTCTGGTGCCAAGACTACAAATAAAAATTTAGTCAAGGCCTTGTTCCAAGACACTATTTTGTCTCATGAGACCTATCGATGCATTGAGGAGCTATAGCAGGCTCGACCCGTCACTTAATAAGTCTAATCTATTTCTCATATGAAAATTTTGAAACATAACAAAAACAATCATATTTAAACTTGATTATGTAATGTTAATATGTTAACCGTAAACCATAAATGGTATAAAAATTACACATCCATAGTCAAACATATCATAAAAACATCAATACAATATGGAAGATAGTATCATAATAAATCGAATTCAAATAAGTGTAAAATCCATCAAAGGATATTGACATAAAGGATATCAAAACTATTTGAGAGAAATATCTCTTTCTATTTTGAAATCATTTAAAATTCACATAATTATAAAAGAAAACTTTTAATTTTGAAAATATTCTTATAATATTGTAAGGGAAAATTAGAAGGTGTTATAACAGTGGAAAATAACCTCACCCTCCGTTTATGTTAAAAAACATTCTTACCTTAATTTGTCGAAAAGGATATAAAGTACCTTATTTGGAAATTGAGAGAAAGATTCCTTTCAAATTTTTTTATAAAAATGTCAAAAAAGTGTCTAAATTACTATAACCCATATTCTTAGAAATAGTAAAAATGTTTTGAAATACATTTTTAAGAAAAGTAGATATGGATGATAAAGAGGTCTCAGAAGATACTCAAGTATAAACAACCTCGGATAATAAAAAGATTGTAAAATTAATCGTTACCTTGTACATTTCCTTAGTCGAGGGGATGTTAAAATCCTATATAATTATTAAAACATTGTTTTTAGATTATAAAAGAACAATATACATAAATATTATATCATATATGATCGTCTAATATTGCATTGTTAATAATATTTCAGTAGTATCATTGCTTCGTGTGTTAACATATTCGTTTTTCTTTATATGTATTGTTACATAAGTCATATTTTTCATGGATGAAATTAATTTTATACTTATCCATAATGATATTAAGTTATTAAACAATATTTTTAAAAATAAAATAAAAAATATTCTTGAATGGTTATGATGTGGGAATGAATCTTACCGCGTTCGTGGAGATGGTAATCCGTACATACCCATGAGTGACAGTATCATTCTTTTGATGGTAAAATCATATGACATTGGATGTTATGTCATATATACAGAATAATTAACATGTTATATTTATTATTAACATCAATTATACTCATTATTAAACCCATCCAAATAATGAAGTGTAGAATAACAAACTACACCACAACGTGAAGACGGTAAGCCGTACGTACACACGTATGGTGACTTTGTCATTCATAGGATGGATAGAATAATGAATATGTTTGTACCATATTAATAATAACATCACGGTATGTATATGTTAGGGTAGTTATTTTTTATTATGTAAACAACAAAGAAAGAGGAATTGGAGGAAGAAAAGAACTTTGAAAGAGGTGATTAAATTATTACCTCTTCTTCGGGTTCTTTCCAGTGATTTGATCAAAAGGGCTCCTTAGGTTGGCGTTCTGATAAAAATAAGGCTTCTAGGTTTAATTTAGGGTAGTTTGGAAGACATTTGATCAGTTTTTGGCTGATAAATATGGCTTTGGAGTTGTGATTTGGAGCGAAGTGGAAGTTCCCTTTTATAATAGAGGCGATGATCAATTTATGAAAAGCTGGAAATATTAATTTATTATACAATAATATTTAGTGTATAATGGTTCCGAAAGGATTTATTTTAAAGATAAGGTGGTTTGGGGTCAAACAAATCTCAACCAATAGGTTTTAGATAGGTTTTGGTCACCATATTAACCTTATCTTTTAGATATAACTATTAGTTAAATAGTTTAATTTTTACCGTGTATTCTTGTATTATTATAATAAATGATTAATAAAATAACTATAAAAAGCCCACATAACCCCAATTCATTTATTATTTGTATATCAAACCATAAATATGTCATTTGGACGAACCTTATATTTTTTGTTATACTATATTAATTAATAATATAGAATTTGTTTTTAAAACACCTTTATGTCAACTTTTGACACTATTTAGTATTTGGTTTTTTTGAAAGTCATAACAACTTTATCACATCGAAAGAAATTTATTTAATCAACCTTATCATTTCATATTAACCTTTAAAATTATTTTAATTCACCAAAATCTCAATTTAAAATTATATTAATATTTATAAAATCAATTCTTTTAATCTTTCAATAATAAGGTAATTACTACATCATCATTCTATCATAATTAAATTTATTTATTTAATGTATAAAAATTATAAATAAAATAAAATTATGTAGGAAATATTTTTATCTTTATATTTAATATTTATTATAAAATATAAATTATGTATAACCCTACATTAAAAATATTTTAGTTACCAAACATTGAATTTAACATTTTTAACTCTTCATTAAATAAAATAATAATAAATTTCCTAATAAAATACATGTGACCAAAAGGATCATATCTTATTCCTAAAGTTTAATTTGGTTGAAATAATCTTATCCAATATATCTAGGACATGTGTTAGGGTAATTATAACATCATTTTTACCTTTAATTACCTTATTTACTTTTAATCGTGGTAAATAAAATTCAAAAGTCACTATTCACCAAATATTATTTTCATTCTATTGAAGAACATTTTACTTATATTATTAACTGTGAATCCTCTATTTTTTAAATTCAAATCACAAAAGCATTAAAATTATGTTTTATTAAAATTTTCAAATGTTCCTGGAATGTGGGTAATAAGTGTTAAAAAAATTCAATAAAATTTTATAAATCCAATTTATTTATAAAATGACTCCAATGAATTACATATAACTTATATATATTTTTTATAACTATTTTAACCTAAAACATTAAATTAAAATAAATAACTATTTAAATAAAAATCATGTTTTAAACAATAACGAAGTGTTTTTCACTATTCATAAAAAATTTAGATTTTTCAGAAAAATTCCAAAAATTTATCATAATATAATTTTTATATTCCAAATCCATAAATGAATTCCATTTCAAAAAAATTATAATATTTGAAAAAGTGGGTATTACTATCCATAATACATAGTTTCATTGGTCATGGTGTGCTAAAACTTGAAGTTGTGTACAATGCAAGTTATTATATTATTCAAAAAGAAGCATATCGTAGAAGCTTTGGGTGTTACATTCTTATATCCTTAAATTAATTTCATTCAAGAAATTTCTAGAATACTACTACATAATAATATTTAGGCGATTCTTCATCATTAGTTTCTCGGGTTCCTACATTGCCTCTTCCATCTTATGGTTTCCCCATAAAACTTTTACCAAACGAGTTGTTCATTTTCTCAACACTTGTTGTTTGGTATCAAGAATTTTGATAGTCTCCTCACAATAAGACAGATCGGGTTTCAGTTCTATTTATTAAAAGTTGAGTACATGCATTGGGTCATACATGTATTTTCTCAACAGTGATATGTGGAACACATCATGAACATTGGAAAGACATTGAGGCATTTCCAAATCATAAGCTACAACTACAATTCATTCTACAATTTCGAAAGGTCTGTTGTACCTTGGACTTAATATTTCCTTCTTACCAAATCTTATAACACCCTTCAAAGGAGATACCTTCAAGAAAACATGATCTCCTACATGAAATTCAAAATCCTTCCTTTATTTATCAGCATAGCTCTTTTGACAACTTTTAATTACTTTGATGTGGGTTTGGTTAATATTCACCTTTTTCATTGTTTCCTCAACATGTTTTGGGCATATATGTTTTCTTTCACCAATATCATCCCAACAGGTTGGTGTGTGACATCTCTTTCCATATAATGCTTCATAAGCTGCCATCTGAATACTTGAATGGATTCTATTGTTGTAGGAAAATTCTACGAGAAGTAAATAATGATCCCACAAACAATGAAAGTCATGAGAGATAGATACAAACATTTCTTCTAATCTTTGAATAGTCCGTTCAGATTACCCATCAGTTTGAGGGTGGTAGGCAGTGCTCAAATGAAGTTCAATATCAAGGTCCTTCAGAAAACTTTTCTAGAATCATGATGTAAAATGGGAATCACAATAAAAAACGGTCGATAGAGGTACTCCCTGATGTCTTAAAACTTCATAAATATATAGTCTTGTTAAATGTTCAAGTGCTAAATCTTCTCATATAACAAGAAAATGTGTTGAATTGGTAATACGATCAACAATGAACCATATTGCATCATTCCTTCTAGGAGTGTTTCTTAACCACATGAAAAAGTCCATCGTAATATCATAACATTTCACTTAGGTATCAGAAGAGGTGGCATGAATCCTCTAGGATGTTGTATTCTCGCCTTACCATGTTGAAAAACCATACATCTCGACACAGAATCAACAATATCATTCTTCATGTTGTCCCACCAAAAATGTACCTTCAAATCTCAAAATATCTTAGTGCTTCCAATGTGTATAGTGAAATTGGAGCTATGTTCATCATCCAAAAATATCCTTTTTAGATAATTAAAGTGAGGAACACAATTTCTCTCCCAAAATTTCAAAATTCCATTTTCATATACAAAGTCAATCAATCTCCCATCATTTACAGCATTAATTTTCTTTTGAAACTCCTCATCATCAGTCTGAGAACTTTTTATCCTTTCTAGTAAAGAAGGTTTGTAAACCATTTGAAAATTACTGATGTTTCACCATTTATGATTATTCCCATATCTATAATCACTTGATCCATGAACATAGGATCCCTTTCAACTCTTATCTATTTCAAAAATCCATGATATATTCTGCTCAAGCATTTGCTGCCTTATTTGCCTTCACCAAGTGGTAGTGTATACTGCAATCATAATCATTGTGTAGCTCAAGCCATCATCTTTGGCTCATGTTGAGTTATTTCTTTTAGAAAATATACTTCAAACTCTTATGATTGGTATATATCTCACATTTTTTAACCATAGAGATAGTTTCTCCAAATATTTAAAGAAAATATTATTTCTGTTAACACAAGATCATGAGTAGTATAGTTTTTTCATGAATTTATATCTATTGTGATGCATAGTATATAACTCTATCATTATTTATAAGGACACAACCAAGTCCTTTCATTGAAGCATCACTGTAAATAACAAACCCATCAATCCCGGATGGTAGATTCAAGATAGGATCATTGATGATTATTTTCTTCAGTTCTTCAAAAACATTATTGACACTCTTTTGTCCAAACAAATTTAATTCCTTTACATGTGAGATTGGTTAAAGGGTTAGCCATTCGGAAAAAATTCTGAACGAAATGTCGATAATAACCAACTAAACCATTAAAAATATGTACCTCAGTTATACTCGCCAGTGCTGGCCATTCTGGTATAGCACTTGTCTTCGAAGGATCAATAATGATTCCATCATTATAGAAAATATGGCCAAGAAAGGAAATATCTTGAAGCCATAATTCACACATGCTAAAATTCTCATATAATTTATTTCATCTAAGAGTTTTTAGAATAGTACACAAGTGATTTTTCTGATCTTCGTAGATTTTGGAGTATACCAAGATATCATCAACAAATACAAATAAAAAGACATCAAGATATTCCATGAAATGTCTATTCATTATATCCATAATGACCGTGTTTTTATTAGTCAGTCCAAAAGGAATTACTATAAACTCATAATTCCCATACCTGGTATGTAATTTTGTATTCAGAAAGACTTCCTTCTTCACACACAACTGATGATACTTAGATCAATGTTCAACCATTGAAAAACATTGAGCTCTATGAATTTGGTCAAATAAATCACCAATGCAAGGTAGGGGATACTTGTTCATTATTGTTACATCTTTGATCTCCCTATAGTCAATACACAACCACATAGATCAATCATTCTTCTTTAAAAAAAGAACATGGGCTCCCCATGGAGAAACATTATGGAGATTAAATCCCTTATTACCCAATTCCCCGAGTTTTTTCATTATTTCTACTAATTACACAATGTCCATTCTATAAGGAGTCTTTGATATGTGCCTTGAACCAGATATTTAGTAAATGGAAAACTGAATTTCTCATTTAGGAGGATGTCTAATTAAATCATCTGGAAACACATCCACATATTCTTGCACAATAGATACATCCTATATTTGATCCTTTTTTTCTCACCCATAGTTATTTTATTCTCTTCCACTCATCAATTGAATTTGGTAGATCTACTGGGGTGGATCTAGATAAGATCAGGATGGTGAAGTTTCTACTCTAAAGATAAGGCACTCCTTATATTCATCAAAAAATGTAACCTCCTTATTATTATAAAAAAGTTTCACATCATGGTCAGAAATCCAATCAATACCGAGGATTATATCAAATTAAATCATCGGTATGATGATGAGATCAACAGATTAAGTATGTTTATATGCCCTAATGGGAACTAATTCACAAAACATTATTGCAATGATACTTACCTTGAGAGTTTTGTCTGACAAATCCCTTGATAAATCAAATTAGAAATATCTAATTTTCATAGAAAATTGGGATGATTTGAAATAATGCGATGATCCAGAATCAAATAAAGCATTGGAAAAATTTAAGGAAACCATTAAATTACCTACCACCAAATCATTTAAAGATTCAACCTCAGCAGTAGTGATCACATAAGCTTGGCCTTTCTCCATTTTACATTTATAAAGTAAGTTTCTTTGTCACATTGGTCATTCATTTTTATACTGCCTTATTTCTCTACAATTGTATCATACAACAGTGTCATGCTCTTTCTTTCCCTTGAAATCATAAGTTTTGTGGCCTTTTTCACCACACTTGTAAAAGACTCCCATTCCCATTTGGAATGTACCAAGGCTTTTCTTTCCATATTTACTGTAGGATGGAAATGAAACATTTCCATTCTTCCCCTTATTTCTAATTACTGAGTGTTCAGTAGATATCTTCTTCTCTTTCTTTTCATTAATGTTTTTAGACATAGAGAATTGATTTTCTATCTTAATAGAAGATGAGACAATATCTTCATATGATGAGAAGGACTATCAGACTAATTCTCAATAGAGAAATGGGTTTAACCCATAAAATAATCGATCAATCATACTCCTTTGGTTAAATATATAATCTTATTCAATCCATTATAACAGTGTTAAGTTTGCCTCAAACATTATGACATTCTCATCCTCCTTTTTCCTCAAACTCAGAAATTTTCTTTCCATATCTACTCAATTGTCACGTGGAATGTAATTTCCTAAGAAAAGTTATTTAAACTACATCTATGACATATTTGATACTTCTTTATCCTAATTTGGGTTTTTAATTGATGACCACCATTGATCTGCATCTCTCGTGAGGTGATAAACTGTCCTGAAAACTTTTTTCCTTTAGTTCCTCCCCAATTCATGAAATATTTTCTCTATGTAAATTATGAATTTATTAGCTACAAATGGATTTTTTAGTCCCATTGAATGTTAGTTTTTGGTGGCTCATGAAGTGGTCTAACATTGATCAATGTGTTGTTGATCAGGGTTCTCCATACGGGTATGGTTATTATTCATAACCTGAGTGACTTGTTCCAGTATGGTTATAAGTTATTCAGCCTCGGTTTCATCACCATCTCCACTATAATTATCTTGATTAAAAGGGTAATCCCTACATGGATTATGTGAGTTGATATAGTTTCCATTCCTTCTACTAGGCTCTATTTTTAAATAATGGCATACACTATATTAGTTTATAAATCACAATACATAAATCCAAACTAGTAAAAAACCCAACACAAATTGAAAAATTTATGCATATAATTCATAATCATAAAAATCATTTTCTTTCAGAATGAATTTACACATAAATCATTCATAATGTTTTGTAAGGAAAATGTAAATAATACTAAGCATATCCCTCTGGAGTGTCGTAACAAAGAGAGTAGTGAAGCTCGTTATTGTGTACCCAGATACCCCTGGTCATGCCTGAAACTCCTTGAAAGAATTTTCACTCCTAGGTACATCTGTTATAGAGATGCCTCTCCCTACTTTTATCCAGACATGGATGTATTTCTAGGAAAATACGAAAAATCTCTACATTAACAAAATTCTAGGAAGGTTTTTCTATACTAATCCCCAAAGTCTATCTTAGGGTAATGTTCTCTAATCCGAGTTTTTCTAAATCTAGTTTCCAAGGTTTGTTCTAAAATTCCTATGATACCAAATATAATGCCCCAACCCTATTTACCCAGAGTTTATGAATTATTACATAACATTAGAAAGATCACAAGGTATCATGTCTCAAAATACCGATTAGTTTAATATCCTTGGAAGTACTAGATTCATACATAAGTTTTATATTAATCCTGAAATTAAAACAAATAACAACATTGTATACCCATTTAACACACTCATATACCTTATCCTATTCTAGTAGGTTAATTGTAATATACTTCTTTACTTCATGTAAAAATTATTACATAGAAAGGGGTGTGCTCAGATGCTCAGTAAGAATAAAAATATAGCATAAACTAACATAAATAAGCATAAAAATTTATGTAAATGTATAAGACTAAATCACATGACTTTTAAACATAAACTTGAGATTAATTTGAAAAATATAAATCAAATAATTCCATTTACTTATTCACATGGATATTATACAAGTCGAATAATCACATGTAATATCCAATGAGAAATTCAAAATGATGTAACACATAATGTCGGACATCATAACCATCTATTTAAGGCCTCATGCAAAGACTACAAATAAAAATTTTGTCAAGGCCTTGTGCCAAGACACTATTTTGTCTCCTGAGACATACCGATGCATCGAGGAGGTATAGTGGTCTCCAGCCATCACTTACTAAGTCTAATGCATTCCTCATATGAAAAGGATGAAACATATCATAGACATTCATATTAAAACTAGAATACAAATTGTTAATACATTAAACATAAATAATGAATGGTTTAAAAATAACACGTCCATTGTCAAATATATCACAAAACCTTCAATAAGATATGGAATATTATATCATAATAAATCAACTTCAAATAAGTGTAAAATCCATCAATGGATGTTGACATAGATGAAATCAAAACTATTTGAGAGAAATATATCTTTTTATTTTGAAATCATTTAAAAATCACTTAATTATAAAATAAAACATTTATTTTGAAAAAAATTATTATAATATTATAATATAATCATAGAAGGTGTTATAATGGCATATATATAGCCACACCCACCGTATATGTTAAAAACAATTTACCCTAATTGGTCAAAAAGGTCTAAAAGTACCTTGTATGAAAAATGACAAAAATATTCCTTTCAATTTTTTTATAAAAATTACAAAAAGGGTATAAATTACATTAATCCCATATTCTAGGAAATATTAAAATTGTTATAAAATATATTTTTAAGAAACACGAATGTGGATGATAAAGAGGTCTCAGAAGATACTCTCGTATAAACAACTTCGGTTAATAAAGATTTTGTAAAATTAAAACATACCTTGTACTTTTCCTTGGTTGTGGGTATGTTTACCAAATGTATAATAGTTAAATAATTGTTAATAAATTATAAATGAACCACATACATAAATTTGATATCATATATTATCATCTAATATTTCGTTATTAATAATATTTCAGGGGTGCCATTGTTTCGGGTGTTAACTCATTCTTTTTCCATTATATGTTTTGTTACGTAAGTCATGCTTGTTAAAGATAGGATGTATTTAATTCATATATAAAAAGATATTGTGTTCTTAAAATTTATATTTAACCATAAAATGAAAATTATTCTTCAATTTTTATGATGAGGAAATGAATCTTATCACGTTTGTGGAGATGGAAATCCGTACGTATGCACGGGCAACAATATCATGCTTTTGATGGTAAAATAATATGTAATTGGTTGGTATATCATATATATATATAATAATTAAAATGTTATTTGTATTATTAATATCAATTATTCTAATTAGTATACCCATCCAAATAATGAAGTTTTGAATAACAAACTACACCACGATGTGGAGACTGTAAGTTATACGTACGCAGGTATGGTGACTTTGTCATTAATAGGATGGATAGAATAATGAATATGGTTATAGAATATTTATAATAAAATCACATTATGCATAAGTTACTGGATTTATTATTTTGGTATGGAAACAAAAAATAAATAGGAAATGGAAGAAGAAAAGAACTTTGAAAGAGGTGATGAAATTATTACCTCTTCTTCATGTTCTTCCTTTTGATTTGATCAAAAGGGATCCTTAGGTCTGATTTCTGATCAAATTAAGGCCTCTAGGTGGAATTGAGGGTATTTGGGAAGATATTTTATCAGGGTTTTGCTGAGACAAATGGCTTTGGAGGTGTTTTTTTGAGAGAAGGGGAAATACCATTTTATAAGAGAGGTGAGGGTCACTTTAGGAATAGTTTGTAATATTAACTTATTATACAATCATATTAAGTTTATAATTGCTCAAAATGGATTTATTTTGAGGATAAGGTGGGAATGGTTCGAAAAAATCTCAACCAATAGGTTTTACATATGTTTATTTCACCATATTGATCTTATATTTTAGATTTAACTCTTAGTTAAATAGTTTAACTTTTACGATGTATTCTTGTATATTTATAATAAATAGTCAATAAAGAAACTATAAAAATTCAAAAAAAAACCCAAAGTGGTTCATTATAGATTTATCAATCCTTATATATGTCCTTTGTAAGAACCTTATTTTTTTGAATATTATATAAATTAACAATATATTATTTGTTTTAAAAAATCATTTATGTCAATTTTGAAACTATTTATTATTTGGTTTTTGTGAAAGTCATAACAACTTTATCACATTGATTTTTTAATCATACATAACATGTCATATTAACCTATAAAATTAGTATAATTAATTAAAATATTAAATTTACAATTATATTAATATTTATAATATCAATTATTTTAATCATTCAATGATAAGGTAATTACTGCATCATTAATTGTCTCATAAATAAATTTATTTATTTTATTTGTATAAATTATAAATAAAATACTATTATGTAGAAAATATTATTTGTATTCTAATAAATGTTTATTGGAAAATTTATATTATTTATAAGCCTATATTAAAAATTATTTAGTTATTAATCTTTGAATTTAATAGTTTTAACTCTTCTTTAAATAAAATAATAATAAATTTCTTAATCTAATACAAGTGGACCAAAAGGATAATATTTTATTCATATAGTTTATTTTGGTCTAAATACACTTATCAAATAGAATTAGTACATTTGTTAAGGTAATTTTAATATCATTTTAACCTTTAATTACCTTATTTACTTTTAACCGTGGTAAATTAAATTCAAAAGTTACTATTAACCAAAAATTATTTTCATCCTATCAAACCACATTTTACATACTAATTTCAATCATGTCTCTTGGATTTTTGAAATTCAATTCATATAAGCGGTAAAACTACATTTTTTAAAAACTTTCAAATGTTACTAGAATGAGGGTAAAAGACGTTAAAAATGTCAATAAAATTATATACATCTAATTTTATTATTAAATGACACTAATGAATTACATTGAACTTATATAGGTATTATTTATCTATTTTGACCTAAAATAAATTTAATTAAAATAAATAATTATTAAAAAAATTAGGTTTTAAACAATAGAACAATGTTTTTCACTATTCATAAAAAATTGAATGTTTTCAGAAAATTACCAAAAATTCACCCTACTCTAATTTTGATATTCTGAATCCAAAAATGAATTCCATTTTAAAAATAAAATTTATGAAATTTCAAAAAGTGGGTATTACTATTCATAATGGCTATTTTTATTGGTCGTGGTGTGCTAAAACTCAAACTTGCGTACAACACAAGTTATTTTATTATTCAAAGAGAAGCATACTGTGGAAGCTTGTGGTGTTATAAGTGTAATTTAATGTTCATGTATGTAATATATTTTCCAATTCTTCTAAACTGATCAGTCCATCTAAACATGATTCCTTGTAATCATGCCAACGTATTAAAATATTACATCGGCTCCGGGCTTCTAAGGTCGGGGTGTAATAGTGTCCAAATATTATATGTATATATATAATAGTGTAAAAAAGATTCTCAATAAATAGAAAATCAACTGTTATTACATAACTTAATCAAATTGTTCTCTACGAACCTAGAGTGTTCCTATATATACTTTGGCCACTAAAAAAGTGGAACGGTACATCCATATTATGTCATACTAGATTAGACCATCTATTTACAACTAATAATATATCCCATGATTTAACACACAAACCATGTCCATATTACATCCCACGTCATCTTGACACCCTATAGGATACATACAAGCCATATCACAAATCTCAAGGACTTCCCTAATCTTTATCATTACCAACTTATGAAATTTAAAAACCCCAAGGAATTATTTTACTTATCCTTCCATAATACAGAAGAATCAACCTCACACAAAACAACTAGAATAAAACACCATATTGTGGTCTCAATTACCACAAATCATGGCCTTCTATAGCTAGTACGTCCTCTTTAATGATGGCCAGGGACATACACTCTAAAACAAAATCTATAGAGGCATCCTCCCACAACAGGTGTTCCACACCACCTCAGGGGTTATATCCAATGTGAACATAACCCAAAAGGCCCCATCAACTAACCACTATGAGAAACATCACCCACATCCTAGTCTACACCACTGGTTAACCCCTATAACTATGTGACCATTTCACTTAACTATAAAAATTGGTCAATGCCATCTGCATCATCCTTTCATACCATGTCACCCCACTTCTGGTGATTAACATTGCCCAAATCCACTTGGGACCATTCCGAACACATTCCCATATAACTATCTTATTCATCTCATCCTGAAAAAAATTCTCATTACTAATTCATTACTCCTAACCAACTATGGAATCATATTTCACACATACCACATCCTATTTAGACCAACTACAACATTTCACAAATGATAACAGCCTCCAATTTCGCATAGAAATAACCAAATATCTAAGCTATTCATAATCAATATCACCAATATGACCCAAATAACCCCTATTTACCACACATCACATAACACATGTATAACATATAAAACATCTAGTAACCACCGAACTAAATTTTTGTTAACATAACTTGTTATGAATATTTAGATAGTATTCCCGTAATATGATGATATATAAAAATTTGATATAATCCCTACTATTAGTATTTTTGTGAGGGATAAAGAAATAATGGAAAATATTAAAAATAATATTCTTTTAAAGACCATTTTTCCCTTAAGATTAAGATGACACACAGTTTTGATATGAAATGAGAGATA
Source organism: Viscum album (assembly GCA_963277665.1). Classification (NCBI taxonomy): domain Eukaryota; kingdom Viridiplantae; phylum Streptophyta; class Magnoliopsida; order Santalales; family Viscaceae; genus Viscum; species Viscum album. The sequence continues at coordinate 1,925,385,472 of OY728148.1, forward strand.
TCTCACTTTTGAAGAGGATAGGGGTGGGGGCACTATCTGAATGGATTTCTTATTATATAGGGAACAAGGAAGACCTAATTTTAATGTCCTATATTTTATGTGTATTATTTTTCAATATTATATATAATTAATTTGAGAATTGAAATTAAGAAAATGTGAAATATTGAGTCCTAGGGTTCATGGAATAAATGGTTAAAATAATAAACATTAACTAGCACATATGATCGGTTTTCTCAAAAAATGGTAATAACTTTTAAATGGGTGGCTAGAGAAAATATTTGAGGGCACCATTGTGTTTTGAGCAACAAATTTCCCTTAGGCGAGGTCTGACCCCAGCTGGCGCTGACCGACAATGAAAGTTAATTTTTGGATGTTTAAGAATATAAAATAAATTTAATTTTTTTTTCTAATGTAGTGAAATAAGATTTTAAATAAGCTATTATATAGAAATTTTAGGGGTAGCTTCATAAACATGGAATTATATGGAGTGTTGGATAAGAGGCCCATAGAAAAACCTCTTGACGATGAATCAAGCGATCGTGAATCATTGCACCAGTGGAGTTGGAGGATCTTGTCGACGATGGAAGTGTAATCATTATTTATCAAAGATTGATCAAAAATAATGGTAGGTTATGTGATTTCAATTATTTCTTTCCCATTTTTTGATTCTACGATGAACATGGATCAACCAATCAAAAGGTTGACCCATGATTCAATTTTTTGGAAGGATCGGTGGTTGTGATTTTTATTCGGTGAATTGATTATATTTTGATATATTTTCTTGAACCTTCTAATGGGATATAATCAAGGTTGTATCAAAAAATAGCCTATGTTTGTTCCCAAAGTTATTTCTCTGTGATTTTCCCCTTTATTCTCGGGTGTTCTTCATTCTTTACTGGGTTATAAACGAAGTATTGTAGTGAATATGTACCATGGTGCAATGATCTGAAATTATAAATTAGACATCGTGATGAACTAGTAGAGGTGTGAAGAACATGGTGATGGATGGATTGATGTATTCCAGGAGATATAATTCTTCGAGCGTTCTTTGTGTGGATGATCAAAATTTGTTTTTAGAGCTGATTGAAGGCCCAAAACATACAAAATTCATGTTGTAAGGATGAGATGACCATAGATCTCTTATTTGAAGGAGAACAGATCATCATATCAAATATCAGATGATCAACTGACGCGCTGGAGGAAGAACATCGATTCTGGGAAATCCTGTTGAACACAACATGTATCTCGGGATTCCCAATGTGTGGGACCAGTCCAGTGATGTCTAGGGTTTCATGCGACGTAGAGGTGGAACCTGGTGTGTGATAGATTTCAATTGACATGAGGGACCATACACAAAAACTGTCATGTATATTAATGGACACATGGACACAGGGGGAGTACATGACATGTACTCCACTATATGGCTTGACCTCGACCAGATACCCGAGCTACCCTGTGTACTGGTACATGGGTAGGCAGACATGGGCTGACGATGTGTACTAGCACATGACAAGTGTACACAGGGTATACCCTAATAGTGGTACATGAAATGTGACCTTCTCTAAATGTTTTATATTCTTTTTCCACACAACATGTTCTTATGACACGAGTCGTTATACATGGGCAGTACCCGAGGTCAAGGAACACGACATGCGACCCTTCTACATGTCATGCACTCTTTTCAACATGAATTGATCGCTTTATCCCCCATATCATGGAAATTTTATTATGGGTTGGGTCCCCCTTTATCATTCCCTTGAAGGTCAATTGGTATCATTACCTATCTATAGGAGTCTGACCCCCTTCAGCAGGACGTTCTTGATTGAGTCGGGAGTCCCCTATGAGTGACCTTGAGAAGGATCATCTATCAATTCTTGTTCCCTTGGTAGAGTCAGGTTATTGACATGAACAATCCTACAAGATGTTGGTCCTATACATAGTAGGTGAATATAGATGAGTTTTGTTATAGTTTATAGACCTGAATGTGATTCTCATTCCTGTATCGTGATCTTCCCACTCATGGAGTTGGTTATCCCGGAGTGATTGTATTGTATTATCTCTTCTGATTTATCAATATATCTATCTCTCTCTCATGGAGGTTCCCAAAAAATAGTAATTCTTGGATGAACATAATATGGGCTACCAGACTAAGGAGTGTGTTCTCCTAGATGAGTTCTTCATAGAATCTTCGTACTGAATCCTTAGTGTGGGTATGTGGTAATTGTGACTTACCTCTAGACTACAGGTCTGAGTTTTGAGTATATTTTGACATGTTCTTGTTATTTAAATTATACACATATACGGTGTAGAGATGATGGTACCTTTACTTTTCATATTGTTTTTTGGTTATTGGGGTTTTGTACTGAGTATTGTTATACTCACCCAGACATAGGAGTTTCCCTCATGTGTCATTTCTTGTGCATATGAATAACCTTTTTGTGGAGTCCCAGGCGAACCAAGACAAGACATAGATTAGGGAGTTCTAGAAAGTTTGAGTTGTACCTATGGATTTGAGCCAAATTCCCAATATCTATATTGTTTAGAAGTTGGAATTTTTAGTTTATAGTGTCTTTCTTTCAGCGGGTTTGTATTCTGGCCCAGTTTTCTTTAGTGCATTTACTCACTCTATTGTACTCTTTTGGTTGGTTTTAATGGTATAAATGCATTTTCATCTGTATTAGTTTTTACATTTTTCTCATTTATGGGCATGGAGATGTGTATGTGCATATATGTACATAGAAAATGCCTCCCATGTTAGTGGCATGCCTACTTAGTGCTTCTCAAAATCCCCTAGTCTATTGGAGTTGGGCTAGGGGATTTCCTGCATGGGGCCCACTAGGATGGGTAATGACAGATTGGTATTAGAGGTGGTCATTTATACCATAGTACTTTGAGTCTGTGATGTGGTTTTTTAGAAACTGTGTTAATTGGTTCGAGTTTGACTTTAAGTGTAGGGACTCTAGTGTTGGTGGGGGAGGCTGACATATCCATACACTCGAACATTGATAACCTACTTTTCGACTTGATACATGTGAATACAAGTTATAGGAAAAAAAGTGTTACATGTTTTATATAAGAATGGGTTATGGTTTCAATTTTTGTCTTTATTTATCTCTCAAGATATACTCATTGGTAGGGGTACATATTGTTTCTTTAAAAGAGGCATCTGCAATGCTTACCAGCAAGGATTCTTTAGTTTGATCATGAAGATGAAACCCTGAGGTCCAATGCTTCGATATAAGTTCCAGTTCCCTAGGAATTAACTATAGGTGGTGCACTGGCTATATAACAACCAGTGGAGAAGCATGTGGTCCCTGTAGTTTCAACATACGAGGAGCACATGCTAAGAATGCTCCATGAGTTTCAAAGATAGATACCCATCAGGTTCTGAGGTGAACCTGGCCCTTAGGTGGCAAAGGAAAGGGTTTTGGCAGTGACATGGGTTTACCATCCTGTGGGGACACCGGTGGACTATATGGTGATCTTGGCAGTGAGCCTTTTTCAGGTTTCGGTAGGGTGATGGTGTAGTTTGAGCACAAAGACCCATGTCTAGGAGACTATTTCATGGATGGTGTTCGAGAATCTCTTTAGAGATGAGTTGTCTTCAATTATGTTGATATCATTGCATATACTAGAGCTTCTTCAGCTCCAATAGGGTAGCTTGATGGTGTATGACCATTCATCGAGTTTTACCAACCTCTCTAGGTACTCATTGGATATAGTCTGGGATCTTCACTTAAGGGATCAGTCTTTCAAGAGAGGTCTACATCCGGACATATGATCTAGAATCATATGTCCCTGAATTATTCTTATACTAGAGTGCATGAGTGATATTTGGTGGTCAAACGCTTTGTGGCTGAGCATAGACAGCCAGCGATAGTCATCAATATGCAGTAGGTGCATATACCTTGACAGTGTGGAGAAATCATCAGACACAAGGACAAGAAAATGAGAGATTTCACAGGAGGTTCCAAGGTAGGGAATATATAGTCTAAGGATTTTAGGATGGATCTAGTCATCCTAGGAAGAGTCAATACTACACATGTGATAGTAGAGGAAATTTTTCTAGATATTGTCTAACCCATGAATATACTGACAGGGAAGTGGAGGATGGACCACCAAGGTACATAAAATGTTTGGAGCAAACAGATCCGCTAGGTAGAGGATGTAGAAGAGGGTAAATGATAGCAATATGAGGTGGAAGACGTTCTGAAATAAAACCACCACCACACCCCCAATAGATCCACGCTAGGCTCAGGGAGATGAAGGACATGTGTAGTGGCCCAGACCTCTCTGGTCCATTCCTTTGTGAAAATAAGATGTTTGAGGTGTTATGGGAGGTCAATGTGACTTATCCCTAAAACTTTTCCAGTCTTCCCTTTTTGTGAACCGTTCTATCAGTGAACAGTTCTATTGGTAACCTCTAATGGTAACCTCTCTTTCCTATGCCAAATTTCCCATTCTAAGTACAGTTCTATCTACGAATAGTTCTATTAGTAACCTCTGGTAGTAACCTCTATTTCCTTTTCCAAATTTCCAATTCAATAAACAGTTCCATCCGGGAATATTTATATCGGCATCCTCTTATGGTAAACTCTCTTTCATTTTCCAAAATTTAATTTCTATGAACAGTTCCATCGGTGAACAGTTCTAATAGTAACCTTAAACGGTAACCTCTCTTACCTTTTCCAAATTTCCAATTCTATGAACAGTTCCATCAGTGACCAATTCTATTAGTAACCTCTAACTATAACCGCTCTTTACTTGGCCAAATTTTAAATTCTATAAACAGTTCCATAGGTGAATAGTTCAATCAGAAACCTCTAACGGTAACCTCTCTTTCCTTTTCGAAATTTCTAATTTCATGAATAGTGTTCTATCAGTGCATTTCTAACATTGAGGTTCATGAATAGTGGTCTATCGGTGAGGTACAAGAATAGTGTTCTATAGGTCAGGTTCATGAACAGTGTTTTAATGGTAAGGTTCATTAACAGTGTTCTAATGGTGAGGTTCATGAATAGTGTTCTATCGGTGAGGTTCTAATGGTGAGGTATATAAATAGTGTTTAATCAGTGAGGATCATGAATAGTGTTCTATCAGTGAGGTTATAATGGAGAGGTTAACGAAAAATGTTCTATCATTGAGGTTCATAAACAGTGTTTTATCATTGAGGTTTTAACCCTGAGGTTCATGGACAATGTTCTATCGGTGAGGTTCATGAACAATGTTCTAACGGTGAGGTTCATGAACAATGTTCTAATGGTGAGGATCATAAACAGTGTTCTGTCGGTGAGGTTCCTAAACGGTGTTCTATCAGTGGGGTTATAACAGTTAGGTTAATGAATAGTGTTCTATTAGTAACGTTCATAAACAATGTTCTATGGTTGAGGTTCTAAAAACGAGGTTCATGAACAGTGTCCTTCCTTTTCCAAATTTTGAGTTCGAGAATAGTGTTTCCAGCTTCATAAAATTTCACCCCTTTAACATTTCCATTGATGTAAAATGAATTTAAAGCCTTATTTTAAGGGATCAATGGCTGATTCAAAGGCCATAACTCATATATTAATTTATCTTAAGGCTCGGTATGTTTTACTTGGTCAAACCGCATGGTTTAATACGATCCACATTTAATTGGAAATCTGGCGTATCACAAACTATTGCTCCATCAAATCTTCTAAAGGTATGGAATATCTTCCTAACTAATTATTCTTCTTTGTTATCATATATGAGATGCTAGAACCTTTCATTATATTTCGTTGGAGTTTCATAATCAATATTCCTCATAGGATTTGTTCTGCTCTATTTTTGATTCAACCAATCTGTATTGATTAATCTTTGATATAATGTATGATCTGTCGTCATTCTTTGGGGTTTATATCATTATGTTTCTCCTTAGAATTTTATGGAATTTTACCGCATGTTCCTAATGGGATTTTCTTGTGTGTTGACTGTTGTGGTGGTGTCACTGCATCCTCGGGTGGATACAGTTGTCATGGGGGGAGGAGATAATAACCTGTTGTGTATCCCATTCTCGTATGAAGAATGTCAAGAACTATTAGAGGTAGGGGATTTATTAATTGTCTTTTATTTTACATGAAACTGTATTGTTATCATGTATTATCACAATGGATCATAATGGAATTGGAATAATAAATATTTGAACCAGATTATTAAATTGATATCGATCACATGTTATTGCCTCTTCTTTTTTAGATAGTGTGATATCCATGCATTCTTCATTTAGATATGCATTATTGATGAAAATTGGAAAATAATGTAAACCGGAATTAAATAATAACTACTAGCTATAGATAAGGATTCATGTAAATGAATTTGGTTCTTCCTATTTTAATTTGATGTTATGAAATTTGGCACAGTAAGCATGTTTAATTATATATGATAACTCACAAATTAGGTTTCCTGAATTTGGAAACTATGAATAATAATCGGTTAACCAAATATTGATTAAAGAACCGTTAGTTTGATAAAAGATAATTCCTTGTAGGATTCTGAGTTACCCTCTTGATAGTTAAAGGGCCAAGAGCCACTTTGTTAAGAGGTTTTTCTATGCTACATGTGTTGTGAAGTGATCATAGATGGTTTTTGTGATATGTGGGGGCATAGAGGAATTTTGGTTGTGGAATCAAATGATGCCTAGGGTGGGACGATGCATCTGTCTATGCATGTGGGTTTTGGGGAGGACACTAGGGATGATATAATGTGATGGATTTGATTATTGGACGCTTCCTATTTTTTTGGTTTATTATCTTTTTTACTTTTCCCCAACACCTAAGGTAGGGGGTCTTGCTTACCCTTCTTTTGAAAGAGGCAAAGATGCATGGGGTATTCCACATGATTTCCATTTTTAGCTTCTCAATGGAGGAGGTGTCTACGCTCTTGCTATAGGCGTCAAAGACTTGATGGGTAGTACATCTACTAATCATGTTGTGCCACCATGTGTTTATTAGCGTAGAATGTTTTTCTAGAATGCCTAGGAAAGTGGGAAAGTAATTCTATAATGAATAATTGAATAAATGGTGTTAACCCTTGGGTTGGATGTTGCTGGAACATAATGATGAGGATGTAATTTTAAATGGATAGCGGACTTTGGGTGTAATGGTAATGAAATTTACTATGGAATTTTCATTGGTTAATTAAGGATTAATTAATTAATTAAATTAAATTGAAACTAATAAAAAGTAATTAAATAATGTATTAAATCTCTTTAAATGGTTGTGTTCTTATAGGATACCAAGTATTAGAAGTAGAAGCCTGGAGTCCAAGAGACATTAGCTGCAGTTCAGTCTAAGAATATGTTATTCTCATAGTGTGGTTGTAAGCTATAATATATTCTGTATTTTTTGTATTTCTATACACTAATCCACCCTGTCAGTAAGGGAAACTGACACCCTGGGGATTTTGATCCCCTAGGGGGTGTTATCCCCTACATTCTGGTTAGAGGATGGATGGATGACTACCCCCTTTGTCCCTACTCTCATCTCTTTGGAGTTACTTGTGGTGGTAGGCATAGTGGTTAGTTTTCCCCATATGTGTGTGTAGAGGTCTGTAATGGCTTGTGGTTATTCACACACATATATTCTGGATATAGTATCCTATGGACTACTATAGGTGTAATGTGTATATGCTGTGATGGATTGAGGGTCCTTACTCGGTTTATGGGATGTAATTGCTTGAGGTAGAATACCCGACGAATGATACAGGTTATACAAGATGTGGTGGCTCCAAAAAACTACCTGATTACTTTCTTGCATGGACATGGTAGTTTGGTTGAACAAGGTGCATATTGTGGTGCTTCACCCAGGTGTCTGCAGTCAAGCCTTTTTGGAGAGAGATGCTTAGGATGTACGATGTTGGGGCAAAGCAGGAAACCGGGGGGGAAGTAGTACTGGGATACCATTGATATTCTTTATTATACTATATACCCTAGTATGAATTACTTGGTGATAGTTGCATTGGTGAGGTTGGGAACTTAGTATACCGATTTAGGTTATGAGTGAGTTTCACATGTTGTTAATTGTGATTTAGAATTATTTCTTTACTTTTGCACAAGAGTCTTTAGGGGGATCCTACTAAGTATACTATTATACTCAACATATGTATATCTAAACTCTTTTTTGGTCACATAGAGCAGGTTGGATATCAGGATATTATCTACTAGTTTGGGGTTGCAGGAGTTGTTTGGGATTGTGATTGTTGATGTTTTACTTATTTTTGGGTCCTTGCAGTTTTCCATTCGATTTGTAGTAGTTTTTAATGATATTAAATATGTGCACTTGTGTTTTCTTTAATATTTCAGTTTTGAGTTAGAGTTGGTTGGTGTCTATCTTATCTCTCTCTCCCGTAAGTTTTATCTTATAGGTTAATTCCTCCGATCTGTGTGTTTAATATACCCTCGGTTCTAGTCACCAACCTGGGGCCTACTGGAGACGGGACTCAGGGGTCATTATCTCCCTTCTCACATTGTTGTCCCAGGAAGGATACACTTTGTGGGGAGGTGGTCGTGACAGAGTGCTATCAGAGGTCTGTTTGAGGGATAGGATGGAGTTTGGTGTTAGGCACAGGTGAGGTTGCATGTTTTGGTAGGGAAACAATGTCATTCAAGTTTAGCAAGTACTGTAAGCAATTGAGACTAGCTGATACATAGGCGTTTTTGCCCCCCTATGATCTGATGTTCAAACCTTTAGGTTTACAATGGCTAGTAAATGAGGTGATACAAGTTGTAGGGTAGAGTAATAGGAAAGGATCATGCATCATTCTTCTATGTTCCTGTTTTTTAATGGGTAGACCTTCCGATAGGTTAATCTAAAATGAATAAAAGAAAAAAATTAATTAATTAATGTTGAGTCTTCCATATTCCAGTTTTTAGAGCCCTAAATATTTTTAATTTTATAGTTTTTTCTCCATGTCGACGTCCTCGTCGGGATTGTATAGAAGATTTCTAGTAGGCTATTCCAATAGATCGTCGTAAAGGACATGTTGATGACGGTGACACTTGGAGGGAGACACTCTGAGGGTTTCAACGCCAGAGTCTACAGAAGTATAAGGGATTCGTTTCAGATGAACTCACAAAAGACTTGTTAGAGGAGGCCGAGATCTGATTCAGTTTGATCTGTGTTTGGAAGGAGCATTGGGTTTCCTTGGTTGTGATGATGCTATGTAGAGTTGCGAGGTAGTGGTGGTTCTTGTTCCACAGGGATCGAGAGGAGTCATCGATCTCATGGGAGGAGTTCTGTGACATGTTTAGTGTCCAGTTTTTTTTCAACCGCGATGGCTTCAATTCGCCATTAGTTTCTTACCCTTCGACAAGGGAGATCTAGTGTTTGAGTGTTTGGATTCCATTTTAGGAACCTTTTAAGATATGCTCCAGACCTATTTCTAGATGAGGAGGCCATGGAAATGCATTTCGTGGAGGCTTTTCGACTATAGATCCAGTGTTAGGTCACCCCATTTATGCTAAAGACATATCTTGAGGTGCTGGAAAGGGCAGTGGTGGTCGAGAGGACATTGGCCAGAACCGTATCATCACGAGAGGGGAGTCATCGTGATTTCTCATGAAGAATAGATGTGGTTTGGGGTTCCCGGTTTTTAGGGTATAAGAGTTTTCGTTCAGATGAGGGTAGTTCCTTGCCCTCAACATCTCATTTCCCAGGAGGTAGCAACTCTCAGGCCAATGCCAAGGGATCAGGTGCTTGTTTTTCTTGTGGTGGTCAAGGTCATCAGTAGTGGGAGTGGCCAAACATTCAGAATAGTCATTATGCACGAGGTTCTCTACTCCAGGTTCCTCCATTGAGGCAGTTCCAGCAGAGGAAGCATCATCTAGCTGCACCAGCTTTAGATCAACAGAGGGTTGATGGGGTAGGCAGTGGATAGCCCCGTGACACTCCCTATCCTCTGAGAGTAGAGAGTGGACGTGGTGGTGTCCATCATCAGGGTTAGAGAGGATATGAAGGCATTCATGTCCAGATTCATGCTCTTACATTTCCAGATCCAGGAGAGAAAGACGTCATTCGAGGAACGCTTTTCCTGTTTTCTACCTTGGTGTATACCTTGTCTGATTCAGGAGTGACACACTCCTTCAAATCACCTACTAGTTTCCATGCCTTAGGACTTGAGGTAGAGAGTCTTCTAGTTCCCTTGGTGTTGACTACACTAGTTTAAGGTTGAACTGACTTGTTTGAAGTATGTAGAAACTGTGAGCTAGTGTTGGGGAAGCCCCGCCTTTGGGGAGATTTCCTATACATATGAATACAAACATATGACGTCATCCCTAAAATTTATTAGTTGTATTCAGTGCAGGTTATCGTAGATTTCTTCAAAAAAATGGTCATTTTCTTTGGTGCGGATATATAGATGATGGTGTTTATTGGCGAGTGATATCCTCAGATGCTTCATAGGCACATTCCGCCCTTATCATCCTGGATGGCTGAGATGATGTTGTGTTCTTCAAAGGTTCAGTAGTTGGCATTTCCTAGGGGCGTAGATGACTACCCTAATGTTTTCCAGAAGAGGTTGTAGCATTACACCCTCGATGAGAGATCGTTTTTGGGATTGAGATACAACAAGGAGTGTCTCTTGTCTCTATGTATCCATATAGTATGTCCCCTTCGGAGTTACAAGAGCTACGTATATGGATTGATGGTCTGTTACAGTCTCGATTTGTTCAGCGAAGTGTGTCACGGTGGGGGCACAAGTTTTGTTCATGAATAAGGCTAAAAGAAGTTTACAGTTTTGTGTAGATTATCATCTCTTAACCAAAGTGATAATAAATAATCACTATCCTATTCCATGGATTGATTATTTATTCGATCAACTGAAGGTTCAATGTTGGTTCTCAATGATCGACATGTGGTCAGGATGTCAGGAAATGCGTGTGAAGGAAGAGGATATCCCAAAGACTGTTTTCTGTTGACGTCATAGGCATTATGAGTTCGTTGTAATGCCATTAGGAATGAAAAATGCACTATATGTCTTCATGTGATTGATGAATGCTGTGTTTTGTGAGTTCCTGGACAAGTTCATGGTTGTTTTCATTGATGACATCCTTATGTACTCCATGTTTGAGAAAGAGCATGCATAACATCTACACACTATTTTGGGAGTTCTTTGTCAACATCATCTATTTTTGAATTTGTAAAAGTGTGTGTTTTGGGATCTAGAAGTCCATTTCATGGGTACTATTGTGTCCCAGCAGGGAGTATCTATGGATCCATCGAAGATAGAAGTTGTTGTGACTTGGGAAGCCCCCAAGGCAGTGTCAGAGGTGCGATGTTTCCTTGGTCTCGTAGGCCACTATAGGAGGTTCGTAGCCAATATATCATGAGTTGCAACTCCTCTAACATCATTTGACCAGGAAGGATTAGGAATTCATATAGACTAATCAATGTCTAGAATATTTTGTGTATCTAAAGGAGAAGTTAGTAAGTTCTTAAATTCATTGTCTTCCAGCTGTGGGAGACTAGTCTGGTGTTTTCTATGATGCTTTACATCTGGGGTGGGGTTGTGTTTTGATGAAGAAATGATCAGTTGTTTCTTATGGGTCTCAGCAGTAACGTCCCCATGAACATAACTATTCCACTCACGATCTGGAGTTGGCATCCATTGTGTTTTCTCTGAATTTGTATAGACTTACCTCATTGGTGAGTGCTTTGTGGTTTTCATTGATCAAAAGAGTTTGAGGTATGTTTTCTCCTAGTGTAACTTGAACTTAATAAAACATCAGTGGATGGAGTTCTCATAGGAATATGACTTTAAAATATCATATACACGTAGAAAGGGGAATTTTGTAGCTGATGCGCTGAGTTGGAAGTCACGTAGTGATGCAGTGCATTAATCTGGTGACTACAAGAGTGTAATGGAAGAACTGTCAACATTACATCTTGATATGGGAGAAGTTGGGGGAAGAGGTTGTCTCTTTCAGATGGTGGCCCAATCATCTCTCATGATGCAAGTGGAAGATTCCCAGTTTGCTGATCTTGAGGTGGAGGGGTGGAGAGACCAGGTTGTTTGTGGTGAGGCCCCTGATGTTTGGTCGGAGGATGAACAACACTGAGTGTGGTATCACAGAAGGCTTTTTGTTCCTTTAACGATGTGCGAGATGGTTCTATGAGAGTTTCATAGTTCACCTTAAGTGGTTCATCCTATCGTGACAAAGATGTGCTGAGCCTTGAGGAGAAAATTTTGGTTGCCTAGGACGAATCATTCAGTTGCAGAGTTTGTGTCTCAATGTTTGGTCTGCGAAAGGTGAAGACCAAACACCGTGCTTCTTGTGGTCTGCTCCCACCATTAGAGATTCCTTAGTGGATGTGGGAGCACATCTCAATGGGATTTGTTACAAGTTTACCGTGAGATCTGGGATAAAATTATTCTATTTGGGTGGTAGTGGACCACTTAACAAAATCGGACCACTTTATAGAAATCAAGGAGTAAATCGTAGTGAAAGTTTTGTCGAGGAAGTATCTGTAGGAGGTGTTGAGACTTCATGGAGTCCCATGGATGAACATTTCTGGCTGATATCCTCGCTATACTTATAGGGTGTGGAGAAGTCTTCATCTTTGTTTTGGTTCTCAACATTGCCTTATCACTGCTTTTAATCCTCAAACGGATGGTTAGATAGAGCAAACCATCCAAACTCTTGAAGACATGTAACGCTCTTGTGTCCTGGATTTTGGAGGTTTGTGGATGAGGCACATACCCTTTGTAGAGTATTCTTACAATAATAGATTTCAATCCATCATCAGTATGAAACCTTTTAAATCCTTGTTTCACTGACCATGTCAATCTCCGTTGTACTGGATTGGGGTCAGGGAGTCCGCAATTCTCAGACCGAAACAGGTGCAGAATACAATAGATATTGTTCAGGTGATTTGTGAGGGGATTAAGACAGTGCATGATCATCAGAAATCATATGCCAATCAAAGGAGGATTCCATTAGAGTTTTACGTTGAGGATCATGTGTTTCTGAAGGTTACTACCCATCATGGGAAACAAAGGTTTGGTCATGGGAGTAAGCTTTCTCCGTGGTTTTTAGGCCTTTCAAAGTGTTAGATCATGTTAGAGTTGTGGCGTATCATATAGCACTTCCCCCACAGATGAGTTTGATACATGATGTTTTCCATGTATCACAGCTCTGTCATTATCTTCATGATGACTCTCACATCATCAATTGGGGATAGATCGATGATTATTATGATGAAACCTTTGAGGAGTGACCTATGGAGATCCAAGAATGCATGAATAAGGTGTTGTGTGGGAATTCTACCCCCTGGTTTGTGTCTTGTGGTGACACGGTGGCATGGAGGAGTGTACCTAGGAACATGAGTCCCAGATACGTGTTCAGTACCCATATTTGTTTGATGTATAACTCTTTTCTTGTATAGATATAGCCTTGGTGGTTATAAAACATTCTAGTTTATGAGATGGAATCTTTTTGTGGAATTTGTGGTTTTCTCTCCTTTGAGAGATATCTTGATTGGTGGTTGTTCAGACCCTATTTCGTTTTAACTTTATGTGGGTTTTAAATGCTCAGGGATGAGATTGTTCTGAAAGGTATCTGATGTAATGGCCTGGACCACTCTGATCCTTTCCTTTGTGAAAAATATGGTGTTTGAGGTGTTTTTGGAGGTCAAGGTGACTTATCCCCAACACTTTTCCAATTTTACCTTTTTGTGAGAAGTTCCATTAGCGTACATTTCTATCGGTAACATCTCTTTGACAAATATCCAATTCTATGATCAGTTCCATTGGTGAAGAGTTCTATCGGTAACCTCCCATTACTTTTCCAAATTTCCATTTCTATGAACAGTTCCATCGGTGTATAGTTCTATCAGTAACCTATAACAGTATCCTCTCTTTCTTTTTCCATGATTCTAACTCTATGAACAGTTCCAGCGGTAAACAGTTTTATCGGTAACCTATCTTTCCTTTTCTAAATTTCCAATTCAAAGAACAGTTTCATTAGTGAACAGTTCTATCGGTATCCTATAACGGTAACCTCTCTTTCATTTTCAAAATTTCCAATTCTATGAATAGTTCCATCAGTGAACAGTTCTATTAGTATCCTCTAACTATAACCTCTCTTTCCAAGGCCAAATTTCCAATTTCATGAATAGTGTTCTATCGGTGAAGTTCATGAATAGTGTTCTATCAGTGAGGTTCTATCAGTGAGGTTCATGAATAGTGTTCTATCGCTGAGGTTCTATCAGTGAGGTTCATGAGAATTGTTCTATTGTTGAGGTTCAAATGGTGAGGCTCATGAACCATGTTCTATTGGTGTGTTTCATGAACAGTGTTCTATCGGTGAGGTTCATGAATAGTGTTCTATCGGTGAGGTTCTGATGGTGAGGTTCATGAACAATGTTCTATAAGTGAGGGTCATGAACAGTGTCCTAATAGTGAAGTTGATGAACAGTGTTCTAATGGTGAGGCTCATGAACAGTGTTATATCGGTAAGGTTCTAACTGTGAGGTTTATGAACAATGTTCTATTGATAAGGTTCATGAATAGTGTTCTATCAGTGAGGTTCTAATGGTGAGGTTCATGAATAGTGTTATATCGGTGAGGTTCATGAATAGTGTTCCATAGGTGAGGTTCATGAACAGTGTTTTTCCTTTGCCAAATTTTGAGTTTGTGAACAGTGTTTCCAGCTTCTTATAGTTTCTCCCCTTTAACATTTCCTTTGATGTAAAATGCATTTAGAGCCTTATTTTAAGGAATATATGGCCAATTCAAAGGCCATAACTCCTATATTAATTTATCATAATGATTGGGATGTTTTTTACTTGGCCAAACCACGTGGTTTGATTGCGGTCATCTTTTAATGGAAAATCTAGCATATCATAAACCACAGCTCCATTAAATCTTTTAAAGGGACGAGATATCTTCCTCCCTAATTATTATTAATTGTTATCGACTATGAGACACTAGAACCTTTCATTCTATTCCATTGGAGTTACATAATCAAACTTCCTCTTAGGATTGGTTCTGCTCTGTTTTTGATTCAACCAAGTAGTATGAATGAATCTTCGATATAATGAATGATCTATCGTCATTCTTTTGGTTCATCTCCTTCTGTTTATCCTCTCCCTTTTATTAAATTTTACCCACATGTTCATAATGGGATTTTCTTGTGTGTTGGCCAGTGTGGTGGTGTCTCTGCATCCTCAGGTGGAGATAGTTGTCACGGAGGAGATGATCATAACCTGTTGTGTGGCCCATTCTCGTATAAATAATGTTAAGAACTATTTGAGGTAGGGGATTCGTTGCTTGTCTTTTATTTTATGTGAAACTATGTTGTTAGCATGTTTTATCCCACTAGATCATAATATAATTGACAAAATAAATATTTGACCTGGAAAAATAAATTGATATCGAGCGTATGTTATTGCCTCTTGTTTTCTAGATAGTGTGATATCCATGCTTTCTTTGTTTAGCTATTTGTTCTTGATGGAAATGGTAAATAACGTAAACCAGAATTAATTGATAACTGCTGGATACTGATAAAGAGGCGTATAATGAATCAGGTTCCTGTTGTTTTAATTATATGTTAATCAAATTTTCGTAGTAACCATGTTTAATTATTTTTGATAACTTACTAATTAGGTTTCCCAAATTTGGAACCTGCGAATAATAGTCGGTCAACCCAAGATGGATTAATGAACCAGTTTTTTGATAAATTATAATAACCTGTAGGGTTCTGAGTTTCCCTCTTGATTGTTAAAGGGCCAAGAGCTAATTTGTTAATATGTTTGTTTTCATGCTGCTTGTGATGTGTTGTGAGCCTGGATGGATGTTGTGATATGTGGGGGTACGGAGGCCTTTTGGTTGTGGCATAAAATGATGCCTTGGGTGGAGAGATGCATTAGTTTATTCATGTGGGTGTTGGGGAGGACACTGAGGATTATGGAATGGGATGGATGTGATTTTTGGATGCTTGTTGTTTCTATTTGGTTGATTATCTCTTTTAATTTTCCCCAATTCCTAAGGCAACTAGTCTTGCATAATCTTCTTCTGAAATAGGATAAGACACGCTGGGTATGCCACATTCATTCCATATTAAGCTTCTCAATGGAGGATGGGTCTACGATCTTTCTATGGGTAGCAAAGACTCGATGGGTAGCACATCAACTCACCGAGTTGAGAACCAATGTGTTTAGTAGCATTGAATGTTTGTCTATAATGCCTAGGAATTTAGGAATGTAATTCTCAAATGAATAATTTAATAAATGGTGTTAACCCATGGGGTTGGAGGTTGCTGGAATGTAATCACGAGGTTGTAATTTTGAAGGGACAGTGGACTTTGGGTGTGATTCTAATGAAATTTAAGGTGGAATTGTCATTGGTTAATTAATGTTTAAATAATTAATTAACATAAAGTGAAACAAATAAATAGGATAATTAAATAATTTATTAATTCTCTTTAAATGGTTCTGTACTTATAGGATACCTAGTCTTAGAAGTAGCAGGTCAGAGTCCGAGATACGCTAGCTGTTGTTGAGTCTATGATTAGGTTTTGCCCGTAGTATGGTTGTAAGCTATAACATATTTTGTACTTTTTGTGTTTCTATATGATACTCCACCCTGTCAGAAAGGGAAATTGACACCTCAGGGATTTAGAGCCCTGGGGGTGTTTTCCCCAACATTCTAGTGGGAGGATGGTTGGCTAACTACCCACTTTAAGCCCACTCTCTTCACTTGGTAGTTACTTGTTCTGGTAGGCACAATGGTTAGTTTTCTCTATATATGTGTGTAGAGGGTTGTAATGGCTTGTGGTTATTTACACACATATATTCAGGATATTGTATCCTATGGACTACTATAGGTGTAACGTGTATAGGCTGTGATGGCTTGAGGATCCTTACCCAGTGTATGGGCTGTAATTCCTTGAGGTAAAAAACCTGACAAATGATACAAGGTATGCGAGCTATGGTGGCTCTCGAAAACTACCTGGTTACTTTTTTTCTTGGATGTGGTGGTTTTGTTGCACAAGGTGCATATTGTGGTGCTTCGCCGAGGTGTCTATGGGAATTCCTTTTTGGAGAGAGATGCTTAGGACGTACAACATTAGGGAAAAGCAGAAAACCAGTGGGGAAGTAGCAATGGGGTACCTGTGATATTCTTAATTATATTATATAATCTTGTATGCATTACATGGTGAGAGAATCCATGGTGAGGTTGGGAACTTAGTATACCTATTTACATGATGAGTTAGTTTCACTTGTTGTTCATTGTGCTTTAGCATGCTTCCATTACTTTTGCATGAGAGGATTCTAGGAGGATCCTTCTGAGTATACTATTATACTCACCCTATGTATATATAAACTGATTTTTAGGTCACTTGGAGAAGGTTGGAGATTAGGCAGGTATCTACTAGCTTGGGGTTGCAGGAGTTGTTCGGGCTTGTGATTGTTTCTATTTTACTTTCTTTTGGGTACTTGCAGTTTTCCCCTTCCAGTTATAGTAGTTTTTCATGAGATTACATATGTAAACTTGTGTTTCATTTTATATTTCAGTTCTGAGTTGGAGTTGGTTGGTGTCTATCTTATCTCTCTCTTCTACATGTGTTCTCTAAGAGCGTAATGCCTCCCAATTTTATGTTTACTATACCATTCGTGCTAATCGCCAACCCGAGGCCTACTGGAGGCGGGACTCAGGGGTCATTATATCCAGTCTAACATTTTCGTCCCTGGAGGGGTACACATTGTGGGGAGGGGGTCATGAAAACAATGGTGGGGGTAGCTACATGCAGTTGATGCGTATGACCTAAGGACTCTAGAGATTATCTAACATATGATGTGTTTCTTTTCTACCTTAGCTTCTGTGCTTATAGATCTAGGTTCTAGTCATCCTCTCCTCACCACATATCGTGTTCAAGACCTTGTGATTATGGTATAATCACTTACTCAACATTTATACTTTGAGACTCCCACGAGAAGAGGCTCAATGATCACAAATCATTGTCGATAGTGTGATATTACACTTAGAGGTGAGTGTTTCAGTTGGAACCTTTTGGTTGAAACGTCATGGAATTATGTTGCCATTATCTGAATGTATTGGGTATCTTTAGTCCGTGCCCATATTGAATAATTTAGGTGAAGGGTGCAGTCTACCTGTAATGATGGGATGAGGTTTTCCTTTATAGATGAAAAGGAAAACTAGGTAGCATAGGATGGTCTCATGCATAGGAGGGTGCATCTGATCACTCATCAGCAGGATAGCCATACCCTCAAAGCATCAGATGTTGTGAGTTTTCAGTTTCCACCAGTAGTGGTGGAGTACGAGATTTTCTTTCATTATGATGTTCCAGGATTACCTCCCCAACGTGAGATCAATTATTGTATCGACCTACACCTCGATATGGAACTGATATAAGCACTAGAATATCTGATGGTTCCCACAAAGCATTGTGAGCGAAGGGTATAGCTAGAGGAAAGGCCAAGGAAGGGCTCCGTGAGACCTAGAATTTCATCATGGGTGGGCCACGTTTTGTTTTCCACAAATGAAGAAGAGAGCTTGAGGTTGTGCGTGGATTATCAATTCTTCAAATAGTAAAGAATAATATCCACTCCCAATGATTGATGAAATCATTGATCATTTGAGAGGGGCGTGGTGGTTCTAAAAGGTTAACTTTCGATTAGGCTATAACCAGCTATGAGTACAATATCAATATATACCAAAGACGAGTTTCAGATTCTTCTATAGACATTATGAGTTCCTGGTAATTCCTTTTAGCATGAGGAATGCACCAACATTGTTTATAGGAATCATAACCTGGATATTCCAACCATACATAGACCAATTCAAAGTGGTATTCATCAATGACATCCAAGTGTAGTCGACATCTAAGGAGGAGCTTGCCAGACACCTACGGATGGTTCTGAACATACTCTGAGAGAACCAAATTTCTGAGAGTCTCTCAAAGTGCAAGTTCTGGATTTATGTGGTCCACTTTCTAGGGCATGTTATCTAAGAAGATGGTGTGGAAGTGGACCCAACCAATCTGGAAGCAGTGTTATCATGGGAGCCACCTAGAAGCATGATAGAGGTGAAGATCTTCCATCGGCTATTAGGCTATTACTAGATATTCAGACCTGATTTCTCCTGTATATTAGCTCCGATAACAGCTTTGACTTGAATAGTGCATCCCTTCACATGGAAGGAGAAGTTCCAATAGACATTCCAGTAGTTGAGGCAGAGTTTGATGAGAACACTAATCTTGATATTTATAGAGGAGGGAGTCGAGTATGTAGTGTTATATGATGCATCATGGACCAGACTTGGTTTTGTCTTGATGTAGAAGAAATTAGGGATTTCCTATGGTTCATGATAGTTTTGGCCACATGAGCAGAACTACTCAACCTATGATCTTGATTTGGAAGTGGTACTATTCACATTTAAGATGTAGCGACACTAGCTGATGAGCACGCAGTTTATAATCTACTCAAATCACAAGATTCTCAAGTATATCTTCTCCCATAAAGATCTAAACTTGAGATAAAGGTGATGGATAGAGTTACTCCAAGACTATGACATTGAGATTATCTATACTATAGGGAAGGGGAACGTGGTGGCAGATGCTCTCAGTAAGAAACCTAGTTAATCGCTTCTGAGAGAGGTTTCAGAGTAGTTGGCCTTGTTATAGATATCCTTCTTGAATGGAGATGATATAGTTTACCTTCAGTCAATGGTTGTAACCCCTCCACTCAAAAATTGAGTTAGGGAGGCACAACTTGGGGATATTGACTATTAGACCATACATGGTCATATTTCAATATAGAATACTCTTGATGTATATTCACAAAGTGGGGAGCCCATATTCATTTTTAGGGTACATAGAGTTGTACCAGTGGTGCTGCTGGAGGAGGTTCTGAGAGAGTTTCATACATCCCCTTTTGGGGTACACCCAGGTGTATGTAAGATGTACTAGGACTTGCAATGTTAGTTTTGGTTGACATGGATGAAGAAGGAAATGACAGTGTTTGTCTCTCAATGTCTTATGTTCCAGCAAGTGAAGGCTGAGCGCCCAGTTCTAGAAAGTTTAGATCACCCCTAGAGGTAATGGAATGTAAGTTATAATGAATTTAAATAGACATCATGATGGGATTACCATGTAAATCTAAGGGACACGATGCCATATAGGTGATCATTAACTGACTCAACAAGTCATCCTGCTTCCTAGCTATCTGAGTACAAAGTTTAGTACATAGATCGGGATGCCACCACATGCAGGAGATAGTTCTTCTTCATGGAGTCCCATCAATGATTATTTCAGTTTGAGATGCTTATTTCACATCTCGTTTATGGATGAGATTGCAAGGTGTGTTTTAGAATCAGTTATTATTAAGCACATCCCTTAATCGTCAGATAGATGTCCAGATAGAGAGGGCCATTTAGGTTCTGGAGGACATTTTTTAGGGATGTGTCTTGGAATTTTGTCATATATGGGAGGACCACCTACAACTGGTGGAGTTTTCATACAACAACATCTACCACTCAACCATTGTTATGGCACCATTTGAGTATTTTTTACACTACTAGAAATATGAACTATTTAAAAACATCTATTTCCAAAATTTTAATTAACAATGGCAGTAAGTTTAATGAGGCCATGGGTTTTATTCAATGCGTCGAAATACCTCAATTCCCCTTCAATCAATCACACAGCGGTCCCCTTCCCCACATAGCATGATTCCTATTTTTTCTTGTGGTTCCTTCATTACAATCGACACACAACCTATGAAAATGTCTTTATCCCCCAACACAACCATCCCACCACCTACATTCAACAATATACCTCCTCCAATGCAGCTTTGAAGAAGTTCCAACATGGTTTCGACATAGTCAGACCACCACCTTCCTCTGACGATCTTCCTCTTTCGACTCAACTCCACCATAGTCAGTCCACCTCCCAGCCGACACAGATCGGATGTGGCCTCCCCACCACCCAACTGATACAATTCGGACTTTGCAGGTGATTTTTAATCTTCTACTAGATATTTTCATTTAATTACATTAAGCAAAAAATATATTAGGGTTTTTTGAGTTATAGTATTTGATTCAGGGAATCTTTTGTATTATCAAATTAGGTATTAATATAAATTGATATTTTAATGATTATATTTATATTTTACCTCTGTTATAACTAGGTTTTTGTTTTTTGTTCCAATATGGTGATTTTTTTACTTGTTTAATTGATTGTAAATTACTATGGAAAGTGTTTTAGGGATTTTTTGGGGATTTAATGATGTTTGGGGTATGAAGAGGGACCCATTAAGGCTAAATAAATGGTATCTTATTCTATACCATAAATAATTTAGTAGGGTTACTTTATATTTATTCGTCCCTTGTTTATTGTAATTTAATATATGTTATTATACTTATTTTACGGAATAAAAATGAAAAGTTTTTTATAAATAATATTCTAAAATAATTTATGAGCCCTTTTTAATGTCATGCCACGTTCTCTTCGTAGAATAAAATTTCAACCTATTTATTTAGATTTGAATTTTTTTATAATTTGAAAACCCTTGAAATTTTATTTATGTTTCATTTGGAATTTATAAAGGTTAATTCTCTTCTCAAAGGCTATTATGCATATTTGATGTGTGAAAATATGTGTCTTTAATTTAGAGGTGTAAATTTTTAAAATTTAATTTAAAATCATGTTCCATAGGTTAATAGAATATAATAAATGATAAATAAATTCATTGAGCCTAAATGAATCTAGTTAAAGGTCAGTGTTGTTCCAATGTTTTATAATAGTCATAATGGGTGAGACTACCTTGGAGTATCATCTCATAAGAATAGATATACATAAATTATGTATATATATATGTCCATAATCTGATTAATTTGAACTGATAATTATGTTTTTAATGGTAATTAGGCTTTCTATATAACTCTCAAGGTGTCTTCATGTACACGTTTGGACGTAAAATGATAATGGAAGTTGTTTAAATAGTTTAGATATATAATGTAGGCGATTTTTGGTGCTAATGATTTTATATCCATTCTATATACTAGTTTGGTAATTCTTCTTGGAATCTAATGTTACCTAGAACATGACTATAATATGTTAAATATAATATAATGGGAAAAATGTTAATAGATAAAAAATTAGTTGTTAATAAATTAATAATTTCGTATCAATACACATTGTATGGTTTACAGTGAAAATAAGATAAATGGAAATTTAATTTGTTTTAGAACTTATATTTAATCACTATAATTCAGTTTCAATAATAAATACACATTTAATGTTACTTAAATATTTCATTATTCATAATACACATCCCATTAAGCTATTCAAATTATAAACTACATACCATTATTAATAATAAAGAATTATTTATTAATGACCTAATGTATAAAACATTTTCCATACATCTACCCGAATTAATTATAAATGAATAAATGAAGCTTAACCAGGGTATAAGAGTTAAATTGGTTCGAAGATAATTTATAGGTTATGTTATGTTGGGAAAATTGATTTACTCATTAACATAATCAATATTTAATGGATTATGTAGGTAATACTAAATTCTTGAATGCCATATATTGTTTTGATTTTAATAACCATGTTGAATTATTATTTTTGGGTGAATGGATGTAACTATTACATTTGAATATAATAAATATTATGTATCGGTTTTATCCCATATGAAATTTAATTAAATGTGACTTATTCCTTTTAAAAAATGTATTTATAACATATTATTAATGATTGAGGACTGCCTTGATATAGTTGATTTACATTAATTTTGTGACATTAATTGAATGATATATAAAGGACTTATAAATTTTAGCTATTTTCATAGCAAGGCTATGTTTTAAAAATATTGAGAAATTTATTATGTTATCTTTAGGAATAAATTATTTTTATCAATTATATATAAAACATCTAAATATATCATGTAATTGAAAGTGTCCCGAGCGTAGTTTCTGATATGTCTTGTGATGTTTCTTTAGTATGTTTACTACTTTGATCATGATGGGAATGTTTAGAAAGGGTTATATTTCATTTATATGAACTATAAGAAGATTCATCTTGGATGAAATTGGTTTGGGTAAAAATAGAAGCTCTAGAATACCTCTATGACCTATCCCCTGGGATGAATGAGTTCTAGGATCCCTTGACTATGTGTACCCAGTTTTCATTACCCTGAAATGGGTATGTTCTCTAACTACCTTTGGGATAGGTTTCATTGGTATAGGTAACATGGTTTACTTGGAAAATGAATCTCATATTTCAGGATTGATTCAAAGAAAGTATGATAGGTATGTATCCTCCTTATATATGGATTTATACATTTTGATCATTTACACACCATAGCTTCATTTTACTGATAATATCATATATTATGTAAAACAATATTATTTGTATTTACATAAATGATTAGATTGTTCTGATGCATGAACCTAATTTATTCCATCTAGGTTGGAATTATGGAAGTTTTCTACTAAGTATTAGACTCTCAAAACCTACATATAAACTTTGGTGGACACAGAAACTGATGGTCTATTTTGTAAGTAAATATAATTACTAGTAATAGATTGGATTTTTTATAGGTTGTAATTTTTCATGGAGGATACAATTCAGGTTGCCCATTGAGATGGACCTAGATATTGGGATTCATGATTTGAATTTATCCAAAGTGGTAATGTTATTAGAGTTGGCATTTCACAATTTTTGTGTCTATTTTAACCTTTTTGTGTTGCTTTAATTCATTATTATAGGAAACATGTGAACAAAAAGTGCATAATAAAGGGTATATTGCACTAGATACAATCAACGCACTCGTCCACTTCCCATAGAGAAACTTCACCCTAAATAGAGTGTGTGTGGGGGGGGTGCTGCTGGGGGTGGGGGTGGGGTGGTATGGGGGTAAGGGATCTGGGTGGAGGTGGGGGATGATTTAGGGGGTGTGGTGGGGGTGGGGGTGGGGGTGTGGTGGGGTGTGGGGTGTCTAGTGGGAAGGGGGATGCTGTAGGGGGATAATTGTGGGGGGGGGGGGGTGTTGTGGGGGCTACTTTAGAGGTTTGTGGTGAATCTAGGGGGAAGGTCGGAAACTTTGGGGGGGGGGGTAGGGGGTTTGAGAGGTACCTTTAAGGGGTGGGGTGTCCATGGGCAGGGTTGGGGGCGCTGTTGCTAGGGGTGGTAGAGGGTTATGGTGGGGGTGGGGGTCTTGGTGTGTGTGGGGGGGGGGGGGGTGCTTCAGGGGGTGGGGTAGGGGTGGGGGTGGCCAGTGGTAGGGGCACTACTACAGGGGGTAGGGGTGGTAGGGGGTTATGGTGGGGGTGTGGGGTGTCGGGGGTTGGGGTTGCATCAAGGGGTGGGGTGGGGGTGTGGGGGTTTCCAGGGGTAGTAGAAGTGGGATGTTGTAGGGTTAGGGGTGGTATGGGGTTTTAGGGGAGGCTACAGGGGGTGTGGTGGGGGGGTGGGGGTAGGGGGCAGGTAATAGCGTAGGGGGTTTTGTGGGGGGCTGGGCAATGGTTCAGGGGGGAGGGATATAGGGCTCCTCTATGGGGTTGGGGTGGTAGGGGGTTGTGGTGGGTGTGGTGGCAATGTGTTTCTATTATGGATAGGGGTTTGGGGGGGGGGGGTTTGGGGCTATGATCAAACTTCCAATGCTTGAAAAATGAATTACAAAAAAAAAGTTTGAAAAATAACCAATTCAGGGGTGGGGGATGTTGTGTAGGGGGAGGGGGGATACTGCAGGTGGATTAGGGGAGGGGTATTGCTACTACAAGGGGGATGGGGCTTTTTAGGGGGTTGGGGCTACTGCTAGGCATTGGGGGAGTGGGGCTATGCAGGGGAGTGGGGATGAGAGACTACTGTAGGGGGAGGGGGCTATGCAGGGGGAAATCACCAAGATGATAAGGTAAATTGAAAAAATAATTTTCATTACATTCTAAATTAAAGAAGGATTTTTCAAATCAGGTGATGAGCGAATTTGAACAAATAACCTGTTTTAATGATCATGTTATTTAGTATTGGGATGTACATATCAATCTAAATATTATTTTTTCATTGTTGGTTATAGATTCCTGTATCATTTAGCATCATTGATCACATATATATAAGAAGTCGTTATATCTCATTTTTGTTCCCACTATTTCCTTACAGGTGATTTCTTATGATGAGGCTGGTTCTATCCACCACCATTGATGACAGTGAGGTCAATATTGGTTTTGGGTATGGTTTATTCCATTTTTATTCTTTGGCCATAAGTAAATTTGGGATTTTGTGATTTTTGGGAACTTTAAATATTTTAGTGCTTTTTGGATCTTCTTGATGTGGATTCGAGTTACTGTTGATGAAGGATTACCAATGTATGGATAGGTAGGAATATACATATATAAGTTCCCCTTTTATATATATTAACTCATGACAGTATGAGTATATATATTTTGGCAATGTGTTCTTATATATAGATATGAAAAATGCAAACATTTGTAAGTGTAACGGGGTATACACAAGTATAAACATATATCTAAGGAACCTCTTGTGCATATTTGACCATGAAAATATGTGCATCGGGGCTAGGTGTCCCTATATATATGTGAAGTCGCATATGCATACAAGAATAAAAAATTAAGATTTGAGTTGTCATCATTAAAAGCAGTACACCTTAAGGCTGAGGCAGGTTCCCTCTACACAACCTTTTAATTTGAATTTTGTAGTTGATCGAGTATTTTTAAATATTTTTTACATTATTATATAATTTTTATACTCTATTAAAATTTTTTTCCGTTATTTGAAATCAAATTTTCACCTTTTTTACATGACATCTCTAAAACTTCAATGTTGACTAGTAGAAATTTCAATCCAACTCAATTATAGAAAATGAAACTTCCTTCACTTTAAAGAGGCTAGTGTCCTCATTTTCAGAAAACATAAAATGAGGATTCTCATAAAAATTTAAAACATAAATATAATCATTATTTTCCTTTCATCAAACACAGATAACCATCCTGAAAAAATTGACACTCTCTTCAATAACATCCCTGTAAAATTAAATTAAATTAAATCGACTACCTTACTCGGAATAATTCACCACATCATACCTAAGTAATTATTTTTCTTTGAACTTATTGAAGCACATTTATAAATTCTCTTTGACTTCTCCATACTCGGTTGAAGATTCAATGTTCAATTGATCAAGTTTTTTCATCACACTAAAACATCCCTTAACCTTGGCCAACTAGTCCCTGAATGTCCATAACAAACACCCAACACCATCCTAAGTAAAATAAATAACCACCAGTACCCATCCAACCATAAATTTCCACTAATTTAATAAAAAATGCTAAATTCATAATGGTCACGGCGTAACTCAACTGAAACAATCACAAAAATCATGAAAACACCTTATCGCATCCTCTTATAGCTACTATACATGAAATCCCTATCATCCATGTCCAATTCCACAATGCTCATGTGGAATTTACACAAAAACCTAGATGAAACTATATAAATATTATTAAAAACCAAATTGAAGAATCTATCAACCAGAAATGTTCGAGATTTGGGGTTCACCTCTCAACCGACCCCATTCAAGGCATAATCATGACGGGTCATAGTGTGAAAGAATTTGGTAGCTTAAATTTTAGTTAATTTTCATTTAGAACCTCCATCAACATCCAAACTATCCCCTGAGGTACTAAAAGGGTACTCAATCCAAATCCAAAAAATACCTTTTAGGAACATCTAATTTTCATATTCTTGATCCAAATTCCTATTTTAGAAACAACCCATGCTTAATATTAAAAACAAAAATTTCCCCCAAAACAATGAATCAGAAACCTATGGGGCATTACAAACTCTCCATCTAAACAATTATCATCACCAAGAATCCATTGTATTCATCAAAACATGCCTCGTAACCTACTATGGTTGTCAATTCCCTAAGAACTCACTATTCTCCATCCCTACATTCTAAACATGTCTCTATTACCATAATCCAAATATAAAGGAACTCTTTACACCAGAAGTCGAGCCACTCACTCACTACAAAAGAAAACATAAAAAAGGATCTCACTATACCATATATCTGGACACTCTTTAGTGTCTTCAACTAATTCATACTAATGATTATGGCTATCCAAATTGGTTCTATCAGAAAACCTTAGTGAAAAACCCCCTTACAAGTAGAAATAAACTCAGGCTATCATGAATTCAACCATCTCTCCATAGAATTTCTATTGCATCATAACTCAGTTTCATCCACAACTCGAACCCTTTAAAATAAACCAATACACAGTCCATTAAGTAACCCACATCTCATCTTTGAAATGTTTGTAACTAGTTCACACCCAACCTCATACCCCAATAACATTCTTAAAAAATCGGCATTAATGATAATCTTCATCACCAAAGGGAGAGTGATCCACCATGATCCCTCTCATGGGTTCTTACCTAGGATCCTACTCAACCACACCAAAACACATTAGTGTATGCTTCCATACACCTGTTTTTATATTTAGAAACATTTCTCAATGTGTCACTTCATATATAACCCAATGTCATACACACCATAGTAATTAACTATGGTGTGGCTATGTTTTCATTTCAGATGACCCTATGAAATGGTTTCCATCTCATCACCATGGATAAAAATTACCTTGACACATCTTGTGTAATCCTAGAGTTAACATTATGTAGTTATTTAAAATCTTATATGACCCTTATGTATCCATCATATTTCTCATATGACCATTACATAGGTCATGAATTACCTTGATATTGTCTCCTTTTCTAAAGTCTGACCTTTATGTAGGCCATGAATGATCTATATACATATTAGTATCACCGTATGTAGTGCATAGATTCTTTCCATACCTTTATACAATGCCTTGAATACCTATACTTCAAGGGGATGGGGGATCATGTAGGGGGTATGTGTAGTGGGTGGGTAGGTGGGTGTGTTGTGGGTGGGGGTAGGGGGTTGTGGTGGGTTATGTTGCAAGGGGTAGGGTGTAGGGGAGTACAAGGGGTGTGTAGGGGAGGGGTGGGGCGGGGGGTGTGATGGATTTTTTGTAAAGGGAAGGGGGAGGTTTCATGGGGGTGTAAGGGGTGTGAAAGGGGGTGTTTGGGGGAGGGGTGTGATGGGTTTAATATCAAGGGGAAGTGGGTGCTTGGTGGTGCATGGGAGGGGTGTTTTGTGTTATATTATAAGGTGAAGGGGGAGGGTGAATGGGGGTGAATGGGGGAGGGTAGGGGCAGGGGGTGGGTACAATGGTGGGATGAGGTGGGTGGAGTGTTCTAAGAGGTGCTAGGGGTAAGGGGAGGATGCAAGGGTGCAAGGGGCGTACAAGGGCAGGGGATAGGTATGTGGTGGGTTTTGTTACAAGGGGCATGGGAGGGTGCTGGGGGGAAATGTCCCTATCAATATTTATATTATAGTATTCAGAATCTATTTTAGTTGAAAAAAGTGTTTCCTTAGAAGATCCCCTATCATGTACATCCTTTCTATTAATGATTGGAATCCCTTGAACACTTTTTACATACTTTTAAGAATTTTTATTTAATATTAGAATCATCTTTAATATTTTTCTTCCATTTTGTTTATATGAATCAAGTAGATGATTATAATGAATAAGCTACATATCAGGCTCATTCTGTGAAAATAATTCATTGTCAAAAGCCTTGTGATTAGAGTGACACCTCATCTCAATTTCATTGAAAAGTGAATTCACAAAATAAATACCTTAACCAGCCTTCCTAGGAGACCCAAGAAATTTGGATATTTTCAAGGAAGTATCATTTTCTATATATACAATACAAAGATTATTAGTATCCTACACTTGAATGTCAGAATCACCATGCTTTCATTCATGTTGTTAATTATTAGTTCTTTGGAATCTTAAGACTGGAATTTCATTGTGTATCTTTCATGGACCATACAAATTAAAATGCTAAAATGATTCTCATTTTTATAGTCTGTTCATTTGGTGTTTCTTCTTGTATGATCCTTTGTTTTGTTGATTTTTCCTAGTGTATGGGATGGAGGTGGGATTTCTAGAGGGAGGGGGTGTTTGGGACTGCTGCCGGTGTGTGTGTGTGTGGCTGGGGGGGGGGGACTTTTCAGAGGGTGGGGTGTCCTAGAGGTAGGGGGTCTAAGAGGGAGGGGGTTTCAGAAGGGAGGGGGTGTTTATTTGGGTGTCTAGAAGGGGGATGTCTATGATGGGGGATATTCAGGGGAGAGGGGGTGTCCAGGTGGGAGCGGGTCTAGGAGGGGGTGTCTAAGGAGGGAGGTGGGTCTGGCGGGAGAGGTTTTTAGGTGGTTTTCAGGAGGAAGGGTTGTCCAGGAGGGGGGGGGGGGGGTTGTCGAGGAGGTGTCTATGAGGTATGGGGATTATAGAAAGGGGGTATCTAGGGGGTTTCCAAGAGGGGGTGTCTATCCAGTATGAGGGGGTTCTATCAGGGAAGGAGGGTGGTCTATCCAGGGGGGTCTGTCCCGCGAGGGGGGCTGTCCAGGGGGAGTGGAGGTGGGGCTTTGTAGGGGAAAGGGGGATGCTTAGGAAATGGGAGTGTTAAAAGGGTAATGAGGGATTTAGGGTTGAGTGGTGGTTGGGGGGGGGCTTTACATGTGGTTGGGATACTGCAAGGGGACTGGGGTGTATGGGGAGGATGGGGGTGCATTTTTTAATGAATTAGGATGTACTATAGCAACATTTTTGAACCTTTTCTATAACATCTGTATGGTTTAATCTTCCGCCACAGTTTCAAACCATGGCTATTTGGATTTAGCCATAGTTTGAACCATGAATATAGTACTATAGACAAAATTTGAACTGTGGCTATAAGTCATTATCCACAATATGAAACTGTGGCTATAGAACATGAACTATAGACACACCTATACCATCCACAATTCATTAAACTATGCCTCTAACATATTTTCATGGTTTTTGGGATTATAGACACAGTTCAAAACCAGGGCTATATCCTAAATTTCTAGTAGTGTACAGGAGACCATTTCGATCACCACATTGCTAGACTGAACTAGGAGAGTCAACATTCATGTGGCCTAGAATTGGGGTGATGTACTATTGAGAAGGTGAATGCCATCCATGTGTGAATGAAGACTGCACAAAGCCGATATAATTCTTATGATGAATGATGATAGTGAACTTTGGAGTTCGAGGAAGGAGACCATGTATTCATTAATGTCTAATCGTAATGAGGATTATGAATATCTAGAAATAGAGGAATGTTATCAATGAAATTTATCAGAAATTTCCAGATAGACCTAGATTTGACGAGGTTTCATACTACTTTGCTCTACCACCGCTGTTGCACAGGGTAGATGATGTCTTCCATGTGTCGCAGCCAAGGAGGTACCTGCACGATCCATCATACATCATCAACTGGTGTGAGTTGGACATCGAGGATAGACTAAGGTTTGCAGAGTACCTATTGGAGAACAAGGATCAGTAGTAGAGGATAATTGTTTTCTGATCTATTCCCTTGGTTCATGTTTGGTGGTATCAGAAAAATATTCATGAGATCCCACAGGATAGGGAGGCTCAGATTCGTGCACAATACTGATCTCTTTTTGACAAGCCTTTTGTTTTAGATTTTTGGGGCCATAAAGTCCCAAGGTGCAGAGAATGTAATGTCCCATATTTTTTTAGGTATTATTTTTAAATATTATATGGAATTAATTCAAGACTAGAATTTGAGATGGCGTGTGATTCTAAGGCCCAGGGTTCCTAGAATAAAAGTTTGATATAAATTAAAATCTAAATAGCACACACAAGATTTTTTCCTAAAAAAATGGAATGACATTAAAAATGGGTGACTATATAAGAAATATGAGGGAACTGTTGTTTTCAGATTAGTGAATTTACCTTAGGAGAGGCCTACCACTAGCTGACATAGGCTAACTATGAATATGAGTTTTTGGAAATTTACGGAAATAAATTAAATTTAATATTTATTTAATTTTCCCTTAAGCTAACACTGTGATCTATGCTCTTAAATAAGCTGTTAATCATAATTTTGAGGGTTTGCTGTACAACCCTAGAATTATCTGGAGGTCTTTTGATGAGAACCTTGGATAAACCTTTCCACGATGAATTAAGCGATTATGAATAGTTGCGCCTGATGAGTTAGAGGATGTCATTTCCGATGGCCATGTAATAATTCTTTATCAATGATCGATCAAAAAATTGCATAGGCTATTTGATTTCAATTCTTTATTTTCACTTCTTAGATTAAATCATGAATGTGGATCAACCCATTAACAGGTTGTCCTGTGACACGATCATTCCTTCTAGATGGGTGATTGTGAGTTTGACTGGGGGAATTGAATCCTTATTGATTTAGTTCCTTTTTACTTGAAATGAGAGAGTATCAAGGGCGTAAAAAAATGGTTGAGGTTCATTCCTTAGGTTATTTCTCTGTGATTTCACCCCTTTTATTCCAAGATGTTCTTAATTATTCGCGGTGTTATAAATGAAGTACCATTGCACATATTTTTAATGATTCAATGATATGAAATTGTAGATCTAACATCATAATGACCTTTTGGAGGTGAAATAATGATGGATACAGAGATATTATCATATTTTGGGATATATCGTTCTTGAATCATTCTTTGTATGGATAATCGTAAGCAGTTTTCAGATCAGATTAAAGCCACCAAAATTACCAATGTGGTGTTAAAAGGATGATATGACCTTGAATATTTATTTTCTAGGAAAATAGATAATCAGATCGAACAATGGAAGATCAATTGAAGTCATGGATGTAGAACACATATTCTTGAAAATTCTGATGAAAACAACATGTATCTCGGAATAGATGGTGTCTGGGAGTAGTCCATCAGTGGCAAGGGTTTCAGGTGAAAGAGAAGTGAAACAAATCTAGTGACAGCTTTCAAATGGTGTATGGAAACATACCATGAACATGGTATATATCTCGAAGGATACACCAACATGGGGTGGAGTACAAAGAATGTACTCCACCACACATCCAAACCCCAACCAGATACACGGTCTACCCTGTGTACTAGTACATAGGTAGGTGAACACAAGTTGAAGTCATATAACGACACAAGAACAAAGTATACGGGGTAGACCCCATATAGTAGGTCATAGCATGTGGCCGTCACAACGTGTTGTGTATACCATTTTCACACGACATGTTCTTCTGACATGGGTTGTTGTATAATGGCAGTACCAACGGTCAAGGGAAATGGCGTGTGGCCCTTCTACATGCAATGTACTGTCTTCTACATGAATTAATATTCTCCTCCACTGTATCTTAGACAATATTAATTTTGGTTGGTTCCCCCTTTATCGTTCCCCTGATGGTCAATTGGTATGATTTCCTATCCATAAGAGCATTTCCCCATTTAGAAGTACATTCTGGATAGTGTCAGGAGTCCCATCTGAGAGGCCTGAAGTAGGATCCTCTATCAATTATTGTGCCCAAGGAAGAGTCAGGTTATCAACACAATCAATCCTACTGAATGTTGGTCCTCTACTTAGTTGGTGAATGAAGATGAGACTTGGTATATTCCACAACCATATAAGTGATCCTAATCCATGTATCAAGATATTCCCACTCATGAAGTTGATTCTCCTAGAGTGAGTTTTTCATATTATCTATTCAGATATATCATGGTATCTCCCTCATGGATGTTCCTAATTAATAGTTCTTATCGGATGGAAATCATTAGGGCTATCTTACCCAGGTATGAGTTCTATTGGATGAGTGCTTCTTGGAATCTTCAGGCTGAATCCATAGCGTGGTTATGCGGTTCATCTGACTTATCATTAGACTACATGTCTGGGTTTAGAGTATTTCTAGATATGTTATAGTTATATATTCTATAGAAAGATATTTTATAGAGATTATTGTACCTTTACATTGCATTTTTTTTGTTTTTGGGGTGTCCCATTGTGTATTTTTATACTCTCTCTAGCACGAGATTTTCCTGCATGTGTCATGTATTTTGAAAATGATTGACCATTTGATGGAGTCCACGACAGACCAGGACTAGACATATATTATTGAGTTCTATAGAGGCTGAGGTGTTCCTATGTGTTTGATCAGTAGTTCGAGCACCTATCTTATTTATAGGATGAATTTATTAGTTTACAAAATTATTCTTTTGGTGGGATTGTATTTTGGCCTAGTTTCATTTTGTGCACTATACTTTATCTATTGTACTCTTTTAGTTGGGTTTAGTGGTATGATCAATTATGTTCCATACTGGTTTTTACATTTCATCATTTGTGGGCTTGGAGATGTGTGTGGGAATACAGGTTCTTAGGAAATTCTTCCAATGTTTGGGATATTCCTACTCGGTGCCAGTCACTAGCCCCTAGCCTATTGGGGGCGAACATAGGGATTTATGGCATGGGCCCCACTGGGAGGGGTCGTAACAAAATTTCCCTTAAAATTTTATTTTTAATCATTTGTTAATTTATATTTAATATTATTTAAACATTATTAATGAGAGCTAATATTTAGCAAACAAATAAATCCTTACTTTGGAATCCACTTACTTGGGAATAAACTTACATAGAATCTTGTTACTGGGGAATACCCTTGATGAAGAACAAGGATTCATAAATCACATTAATTAGGAATACCCTTACATTGAATCTTCTTTTATGTGAATACCCTTTTTTAGGAACAATTATTCTAGAATCCCTTTACATGGGAATACTCTTATATAGGAATAGTGATTATAGAATCTCCTTACATGGAATACCCTTACATAAATGCCTTTGTTAAACGTTCAAAAAATATTCTAAAAGTCCCTAAATTCCAAAAAAAATTATAAAAAAATCATTTTTTGTATTTTTAAGAATCATAAAAACCTTAAATAAACAAATATTCAGTCTATAATACATGGATACATATTAGTAAAAATTAAACCCCTGGGCCATGGCTAGTTCCCAAGGATCATTTCTTGACCTATTCTAACACTTCCATGACCACTAATGGGTCCTAACACATTTGATTAATCCATTACCGAACCTAAATCCCTACGTAAAATACAACATGACTTATAGAGAGTGTGGTGATATATATATAGATCAAGGATTCTGAGAATGATTGATTCTAGAGTGAGAGACCATTGGTTTTGGGTGCGTCTGACCATGAGTTTCTCAAGTGTAGCTCTAAGATGGTGGTAATTTTTCTCAGATAACCAATTTTTTATGGGTTGTATATTATATTTACAATTATGAAATTATTTATTTCACCAGGAATAGAAATTTTATATTATTGGATGGAATATATTTCCTTCTCTATGCATTGCCCGTTAATGAATTCATAAAAAACTAATATAGTGGGTAATTATTTTTTGTTTTTATACATGTCCAATCATAAGGTGAAAAATTATTATTCATTTGTGTCATTTATGAAATTATATATTTATTTAATTTTATTTAATGATATAAAATATTAGAGGTCTAATTAATATAGTATGGTTATGAATATTTGATGATTCATCTTAGCAATGAGAAGTAGTATGGTGCGATTGTTTTAATTATCCTAATGTACATAGGTATGAAATTGATTTATTTTACCTAATTTTAGGAGTATTTAAGTTTGTTTTAACTATAGTAATTTCATTCATAGGTCATTAACTGAAATTAAAATTTAAAGGGTAAGTTAAAAAATGGTGTCATGTATAGCAGATGCCATCGAGTATGTAGTGGATTGGTACATGATACCCAATGACATAGTATAAAGTTTCGAGAGAATAGTTGGACCATCAGATGTTTATTGGACCCTTTACAAGAATATGTTAGACCACTGGGTACCTAGTTGGGGTGCACTGGTTACTCAAGGAACACATGATTTTTTATTAATCTTACATAAATTATATATCAATTAAAATTTTATAACTCTCTTCTTTATCCCTCTGATGCATAACAATGAACCAAATTTATCCATTCCCCATACCTCCTTGTTCTATGTATATTATCTCCTATGTTTGAATTTTGATTCATGTTTCATCCATCATTTTAGATTACCCCTCAGGAATCTCAGCTTATACCCACTTTTTAATGGGTTTATCTTTATTTTTCACCATTCATCATCTAAATGATAATTTGGCAGTTTATGTTAGGTTTTGAGATTTTAACTAATTGAAGTCCAATCATTACGTGATTTATTATGAGTTTAATCATACTTTTGCAACTGAGGTGGCCTCTAGTCCCCCCTGTTTTATGTACATTTTGGTATATCATATAATTATAGGATTGGATGTGTGAGTGTGATAAAATAGATTGGGGATGATCAGTATTAGGTGTCTGTTAGGTTTTGACATGGACTCCCTTAGACAATGTCTAATGTGCCGTACTCATTAAACAATTATTTAGAATCAAACATAAATTATATCTATATGATGATAATTATTATAATTTGAATACGAACTCTAGGTGTGTGTGTGTCACCATGATTTTGTAACTTTAGTGGCCTTTTATGTTCCCATTAAAAGCTTTTTGACATTCCATTTGTGAAGTAATACTTCCATGTTTAATGGTTGTACTTAAATTGGACTTCTAGATTAATCAGATATCATGAAGTAAGGTTAATCCTACACATTAATGATTTTTTTTCAAAAGTTTTATATACCAATATTTTTTATGTTTAGTATTATATATAGAATGGTTTGATTGATAGTTTCCTAGAGTGGAATTATCACGCAGAGCATGTTTATGTAAAAGGTTGATAATAGGTGGTATGGTTTATTCCACCATTATAGGGGTACCTGAGAGATGGTATTTTAGTAATTGTAAATGATAGAGGTTGGTATTGAAAAGTTAATAGTGATAACCTACCATGTGTAGTACACTATAGTTATAATAAGGTGTGAGTTCAATCATAAACATTGGATGGTAAATTTATAGGTTGTGTCTCTGAGTCCTCATTAAGTCATCATAATCCATTTGTGATGAATTTTAAAATATAACATAAGTTACAACTATTAAGACTTTAGGCATACAATTATACATGTAATAGAGTATTGGTATGTATGATCCATTTAAACCTTTGGGGGATGAGTTACTTTAAAAATTGTATTTTTTTCATACATAAGATTAATACACTATTACTAGGAAAAAACCTATTACTTATGTGCGAATAATATACTTGTCTTAAGATGAGACGCATTTTAATATTATTAGTTATATAAATATTCCATTAAGGATAATTATATAAATATGACATTAATACACTACTTCTAGTATAATATATCTTTCATTCATTTAATTGTGACATGATTTCAATGAAAAGATTCATTTTTTTATTTATTATTCAAAACATATTTTTCTTAAATTCTCATTGGATATGAGAGGAGTCTGATGATTTTTACTAGGAAAAGAGTTAGGGGTCAACTAATTATTAGTGGATACATTCTTCACTTATATAATCATAATTTTGTAGACATTTTCCCATTTCAATATTATGTAATGTAGGTATGACCACTCATCTAAGTAGAATGTTAGTAACCAATGATTTTATGGGCATTAAATTTTATTTATTTTCATCATTTTTTAAATTATATATATCTAAAATCATATATATAATAGATTATATATAGTTGACTATTAGTTGATACATATTTAGTTTTGTACTCACACCAAACACATGCAACTTTGTAGGTGTATATAATCTATGTTGTTATGTATGTCCGGGAGATGACTATAGTGTTGTTGGATGAATTTAATATAGCTTTATGGGTATAAAGATCCAATAAATTTTTATTATTTAGGTCCATGATACATGTGTATTGGTGTATTTTTTCTATTTTCATCTCTTTTGTATATGGTTGGACACTGAGGAATCCATGTTATGATGTATAACTTGTATAACCTATTATTTGTTCCATATTTGTTATGGTATGAGTTATGTTTTTATTGTTAGGCCATCCTTATATATTCTATTTTATGTTGTGAAAATATGTATGATGGTTTCTAATTATTTTCTTCATGTTTTTATCCACCTAATAGTGAGTATAATATATAAATGTTTCTATAAACCCTCATAAAAAGTCATAATCTTCAAGAATATGGGTATTTGTGTCCAAAATATGTATAACATCAACTTGGGTTGATTATTATTGACTGGTCTAGGATATTAGGAAGTGTAATTATGGATTTTTTTTAATTTTTTTACTATTTGGGACATGGTAGAAATAGATAATACTGGTCCGAACATAGGATATACTCTTTTATTATGCTTTAGAAACAAATGTATGGGGAAAATCTAAGTTATATGTGTGTGGTGTTGTTAATATTGAATTATATGTGTTATTATATTGTCATTTCAAGGAAAAGTTTGATTGATTTATTTTTTATTGTTTTACTCTTAGATCAGGGTTGAAAGTGGGAGTGAATTCTAGAGATATATTTATTACATATGTTTATAGGATTCACATATTCATGTTTGGGAATGATAAAGTAGTCATAAAAAGGTATTTTTTAATTAAAAAGTCAATAATAAGTCATATAGTATTCCCTTTCATAAGTTATTGGTGACATATTAATTAAATAAACCTATGGTTATTTATTTTTCCTGTAATTATTATTCAAGCATTTATTTTGAAAACTATATATATATTATTGGACAAACCTTGAGAGTTGGTAGGTTAGTTAAGAGGATTTTATAATGAATATATAATAACCTTATATGATCATACTAATGAGTAAAGAATGGAAAGATATGATCCTAGTGGGAAAGGTTTGATCACGACTCTAGAATAACAGTACTGGGTAAAGCTACTATTTTTATATATTTAATTAAAATTTCATATATTTTATAGTTTCAACATTCATAATAAATGGTCACTGATAGAATATATTTTATTTTCATTATATTTTATAACTAAAAAAATAATTTACATAGAAATATAATTTTATGATTAAAATATTATTTTGAATTGAATTTTCATGACCCAATCTTTGTTTTTTGTTTCTGATGTAGCGAATGGGATGAATATTCCTTGCCAATCATATAATTGTTAATGATCTTTTAAAATTTATATATTATGTATATTGTAATTAATGACAAGGAATTTTTAGTTGTGTAAACATTGCTCCATTATATCAGTTTTTCCCATATAAGTCATAATTTTATGTCCAATTCATATTTTTAGTGTATATTATTGTTTTTAAATTGAGTCCACTAGAACTAGATCAACCAACAATCCAACATTAATTTTATACCATGCATCTCAAATTTTTCAATCCAACTAGATTTGTGTAAAAAAAATATTTCCACAAGCTTACAAAAACATTCCTTTTCATATAACGTACTATTCTTGGAGCTATTATTTTATCTTCACCCCAGCTCAAACTTCAATAGAATCAGATTAAAATCATAAATTTATCTATTGAATGCACCCAATATCCATAAACATCTTATCAATGCCTATGAAAAGATACTACAATAATAATCTAACCAATGAAATCAAAACTAACACCACACA
Organism: Viscum album; assembly: GCA_963277665.1. Lineage (NCBI taxonomy): Eukaryota > Viridiplantae > Streptophyta > Magnoliopsida > Santalales > Viscaceae > Viscum > Viscum album. The sequence continues at coordinate 1,925,423,949 of OY728148.1, forward strand.
TTCCAACATCCCACTAACCACTCAAGATAGATTAACATCCCATTACACTATGTTTGAGTTTAACCCTAATGGTAGATTTATGTGATTGAATTCCATAATATCAAGATTCAAAAATAAATTTTGTGAACTAATTGTAAAATCGACCCAATTAAGGATACAATCCTTATTTGTTATTTATAAATCACCACTCCCAACTAAGATGGACATCATCAAGATTCAGTAGAAAAAATTCCATGCATGTAACCATTATGAAATTATATTTTATAGTACATTTCACCACAATAACTGAATGATTGTTTTTCACATTACTAATTTACAAAAAATAATCTTTCTTAGGATAAAAAACCAAAGTCTGTCATTGGATATAGATCTATGAACCAGAAGAAGCTTAGGTTTTTCATAAGTATTGGTCCTCTAAATGAAAGACACCTCATCAATCCCTGAAAATCCTCTACGATCTGATTTTAATCAGTTGAAACTAATATCTACTTATAAGGTTGACTCATCCATTAATAGATGAGATCTGAAGAAGACCAATTATATGTAGGTACACCAATATGTCTTAATTGAAGAATCATTTCTATCCACTAAATTATAGGTATTAATATCATTTTTTTCATTCAATCAAAATGTATCATATCAACCCATTTAGACTATATTTAAACCACATTTATTTATCCTATGCATATTCCCCCTCTCAATATCTTATATATTATCTCTACCACATTACAATATAACACATATTATAATATTATCAGCACATAACAACATTATTTTTAAATAATTGATAATCAATTTTTCACTTTTTTAGTACACCAACCATTACCATTATATTAATTCCTCATAGATGGTGAATTAGTATGAAAATTGAATCCAAAACCTTGAAGCTAACTCTTATTAATTTTATATAATTTATATAACAATTTATCTAAACCATTATCATGTAGACTCTTAAAAATCAGGTTTAGTTTACTGACCTATTCAACTAATTAATGAAAATATATTTATTCCATTCATGTAGTGTTCCATTAATATAAAAATACATCAATCCAATGATCAAAAAACAACAAATGGATATGGCGAGTAAAAAAATAACCTTTTTCATGGATCAGGTTTACAATGGTCTAAGATTCATCTATCTTATGATGATGCCCACCACTTTTCTAACATGAATGTCTTAGTTCAGTGCCAAAATCTTATCCATGAATTTTGAAGATCCTAAGTTTCAATTAAATGTGTTTTTTGTATTTTTTTCAAAGTATGTATGATAATTAATAATAATTTATGGTGAATATTAATCTATTTACAAGATACTAACAAATAATAAAAGTAATATGAGTCTAATGATTCTAGGGAGGATCAATTAATATTTAATTAGTTTTCATATTTTCTTAATATGAAAGTAATGTTTTGATGATTATGATAAACAAACTATCTATAAGATGATAATTATGATGTTTTTAATGAAAAATCATGTCTAGTAGAAGGGGGGATTGAATTTTTGTTAAATAATGGATGAATCAATTATTCTTATTAAATTTACCTATTTCTGATATTGGTGTAGATGAATTGAAAAATTTCTTGAGTTTTTGTTTATTATGATGGAAAAGGTAAATAAGTAAATATTCCATGGCTTGGAAATTTAATATTTAAAAGCTCTTTATTTTTTCTAACGTATTATATCATTTTGAGACTATGTATAGACATAGGATTATGATAAACCATAGGACAAATATCAACCATATAAACTCTATGAATCCATTGGTGGAGACGGACAGGTGCTGGTCAACACAGGTATGAGGATCAGATAGTAGTTCCAGGGTAGTGACACTATGTGGGGTGTTAGGTTGACAAGTGTTCATGCCATGGGAAAGATGTATTTAAATTTAATTGTTTATAATGGAGTGTCATAGGTGATAAAGGATAGGCTTCATCATGTATAACTATATGTGTGATTCATTTTTAAGGGAATGCTTTTCGAAGATTAAAAAAATGGAAAGTGTTGGTGATTTAATAAAGTACGATTTTTCTTCTTCTTTGCATAACGTTCTCAATGTTTTCATGTGATCATGCCTAAATATTCTAAGAAAGGTTGATAAATCTATTGGGAATTGTGAATATCACTAAATTTATATGTATATAGATTCTTTGAGAGTTTTTTAAATATAATATCTATGGACGATATTACCAACAGAAATATATTAAAATTGAACCACATACAAAAAAATATCCAATTATATTTAGAAAAATAAAAAAAGTTCATAAAGATTTTGGATATCCATCCATGTTTTATAGTAGTTATTATTGGTGAACATCATATAAATTTATTTTATAAATACCCCCAAAATTTTTATCTACCCAAACTGAGACTATAAGGAATAAAGTTTAAGTCTCTGGATTTGTGTGAATAATTCCACTAGGTGTTGTGCTCTGAGAATATCACAAATTTTATTACATATTCATGAGGGAAACAAAATAAAAATTTTCTATTTAAATTATTTTCAATTAATATATTTTACCTAAATATATTATGGTGAACTTGAAGGTTCATAAAGACCATAAATTAAATTACATATTTATAAGGAAAATACAATGAACCAATATAGAACCACTTATATTATCCACGAGAGATCCTAAATAGGGTGTGAATATTGGATCATAAATTATTTTTAAGTTCATTTTCAGACATCATTTTGCATTCATTAAAATGATTAATATTTTTTTGTTCACACACATCCAACACACACCAACATGAGGAGTGTATTGATTTATTGGGTTTACCTCTCTATGTGAGAAGGCTAGTCCCTAGTGTGATATGGATTCCTTCAAGATCAAAATGCACACTAATATCCTCTTGTAAATGAAATAAAGTATAGTATATCCATGAATCTCATATCTTAACATATCTTAACTATACTTTGATGATTCCCAAAAAAATCCTCATCACATTCTTTACAATGATAGTAAATTTTGTTAAAAACTAGTACTTATTCCTCCAATAGACTTATATAAAAGAGTAATGTCTACTAATTTATTATTATTTTACATTTATTATTACTTATTTGTAACACACCACTTCAATTTCCATCCACAACACTTCATAAAAAATCCACTATTTTCATCTTCATTATAAATAAGGTTATAAACAAATATAGAATCCAAAACATCTTTAATCTCTATCTATTATAAAAACGTCATGAAAAAATCACCTCTACTCTTCTAAAAATATTTTTTATAATATTTTTAGGTTATATTTATAGTTTACACACCCTACTCACTTATTAGTATTCATTTAATATGTATTAATAAATACCACATGGGAAATAATCCCACATTTTTCTCCATCATATTTGGTATTCAACAAATGATAAAACAATTATAAGTAGGTGTAGCACTAGAGATGATATCTATAGAAAATTAAACCTCATGATTTAGAGGGATACTTGTAATGTATTTAGAAAATACATCAGTATTTTTCTTAAAAATAGGAAAATATTTTTTGTTTAATATTTCCAAAATAATTTTTTATAAATATCCTTCAATGATAGGAAATAGGACCCATATAACATAATTAACATCCATTTGAAATTAATGATCATCCTCTCACATATAAATAATGATTGGATTATTCATAATAAATGACGAGAATTCCCCTCCTCAAAAATTGATATAGGATCTATATAGAGAGATCCAATCTATTCCCAAAATAAAATCAAATTCAACTAGATAGGGAATAATAAGATTTATAGGAATCACCTTCCCAAAAAAATATTATAGAGGAGTTATAGGAATAATATGTAATCATAATGCGATAATGTTTTTTTACTTATAACTCAACATATAAACATTGAAGTGGTGACATGATACCCTTATCAAATTCTTCATATGTAAAATTGTGGTTAGATATCAAATAAAATAAAAATATTTTTAGTTCTATAGTGGATTTTAAGTTTACCATTCACTATGTTGTTCTCCTAACCCAATATAATTGTGATATAGAATACATTTTCTTTACCACTTTTCATAGTTATTTGTTGAGTCCCACCATCAGTATTAGCTCTTGGATTAGGTAACTGATTATCCAAATTCCAAATCTCATCACATGTAAATCATTAAAAATCATTAGTTTAATCCTTCTTCTCTTATATAGAGATTACATACCTTTTTATCCCCCATTAACATTAAATTGCTTGAAGGAAATCCCTTCCACAAATGAGGAATTTGAAAATATATTTTGGAAAATTTAGTAATGTAATTTTTCCATATTTCTATCATATAGGTTGTTAAAATTTCATTCAATTTTTGGATTTTACATTCATGTTTCCATGAAGCTCCATTTTTTACTTCACATCACTAAAACCAGAAGAATAATTAGGCATACCACCCTCCATTTATACCTTTAGAGAACATTGATTTATTTATTAATAGTTACCAATGTATCTTATAAAAATATCATTTTGATGTTATGTTTTTAGGATGATAAAGAATCAATCAATTTTTCTCGCCTATTTGATTATAAAGCTAGATGAATACTTGTAATATCTTGTATGTTTATCATTATATGTACCATAAAATTCATCATCCTTCAATTTCATCCCAGTAAAATTTCATTCTATCTTATATTTAAGAGTTTTTGTAGTTATATATTGATAAATACCCTCTTCAACTCATGTTATTCAATGTAGTTTATTTCTCCCTTTTGAAGCTTGTTTTGTAAAGATTCCAACATTTATCAACTTCTCCTTCTAATCAATACACATATAAGACAACATTATCATGGTACAAGAATGGAATAATATAAAATATATTTTTCATCACATTGATTCATTTTTCAATAACTAATGGATTAGAAGACCCATATAAGTATGGTGGATGTTGTCCCATAAAGGAATCAATGGCATGTTTCTCCCTCTTAGGTGATTTATGAAACTCAACTTGATCTGAATTACAACATATTTATGGTTATAGTTGTGTGAGTATAGTTGGAGTATATCTCATCCAAACTCCCACACTATTTGTTTTATCTTGAATATTGGTGTTATTTTATATTCTATATTAATTTTTTACATAATTACTACTAGTTTTAGCAATTAACTAAAACAAAAAAAAAAGTGTAACCATCACAATAATTTACGAAGTTTTAAATATCATATATTCATGAAATTATACTCAATAGATTCTATAAATTATAAAACATTATTATAATCCTATTACCCATTAGGTTTATCCATTGTAATCCATGGTCAACATATATTAAAATCCGTATAAATGGTTAATAAAGAGAATGAAAATTGTCCAAAGAATATCCTCTATTAGCGTCTATCCAGGTGTATAGTCCTAGGATAACTCATCATGAATCGATGATGATCAAGTATTTAACCATTCCACCAAAATTTGAGTTTTTATCCATCGGTTTATCAGTTACACAAATGAATCTAATTGGTAGTATCCTAAGAAGGATGTATTTTCATGGGGGAATAACATAATTTCTAATTCACCAAATCTTTAGAATTATATCAAATACTTATAATTTCACATAGGGTTTTCACCAATGTTTTTATCCTATTATCTAATTATTAACCCAAATATTCTCTAATACAAATTGAAATGATAGGGGTACAACATAGAACCTTTTATCAAAACCTTTGGATGGAAAACAAAAGAATGGGTAGTCTCTGATTCTTAGAAAAGGTAAAAATTGGAGACATATATCATTGAATCGTAAGACGATCATAAGGGTATGATATATATATAAGTGCATGTTCGAAATAAAAAATATTCATACCTCTAAATTTTTATATCATAAAATTCAAAATTGATTCATATCTAGAATTATGACCAATAGTAGTGTCAAATAAATAATCATACTTCATAATTCCTAGCATACACATGTGGCCTTATAATTATATGAAATAATCATCCTGAGAAAATATCAAATCACAATCATTACAATGCCTAATTAAATAAGAATATATAAAAATTGATCATACTCACACATCAAAATGTGAGGAAATCTATTCACAATCTTGTCCTTGCGTATTCTTATGATAATATCTTGAAATAGATAATACTAACACATAAATATGTGAAATAATATATTAACAATAGTTTACAGTAGTATCTTAATCATATAGGGAGATATAAATATCACATTACCCAATACATTGGTGGTCTATAACAAATACAAACGTCAAATAATCATAATCCATTAATATGAATTACATAAGATCATAAAACATTCATCATATCATCATACCATATCTTGTGGAAAAAAATTGAATCAAAAACATCTGATAATCATAATCATATACCATTTAGAGAAATGATAATGATCATATCATACGATCATATCCCCAGTTAAACAAAATTAACATCAATGGATATAATCATGGATGGAAAATTCCATTAATATATCATTAGAAAATTTCATGTGGAAAATAACATTTTCATTTTGAAATAAATGAAATAAAATAAAAATATTTCCAAAATAATAATAAATATATTTTATTTTAAAATATCCATGGAAACATGAAAATGAATAAGAAAATATTTGAGCATCCAAGATAGTGGGAAATGTTGTTCATGCCATAATCATTAAAACAATGATTATGTTCACACCACTGGTAAAAACAACCTTGTTAATAAATTTAAAAGTAGATTATTTTAAAAAAAATGTTTTAAATATTTAAATTTTTGTAAAAATGAATACAAAACATAATTTAATAATATTTCAAAAAATAGTTGAAATCATTTTAGAGAACATGGATATGGAAGAAAAAGGTTTTTTGACAAAAAGTGGAGAAATTAGTTTGGCTTTTCTAGAAATACTTTTATGGACCATTTTGAGTACAAAAGAGAGAAAAATGTTGCAAAAAATGTAAAATGTAGAAATAAATAAATAATAATAATAATTTAAGTGGTTTATTAGATAATTATAAATTAATTTACTCAATGGAAATTAAATTATAAACAATATCGATTAATATTAGCTTGAAACAAAAGTCCCTTACCTCAATTGTCATATTTCATTTTACTCCCCCAAATATCCAATTAAAATAATATATATTTATTAATCAGTTATTATAGAATCAGATTCATGCATATTATATCATATATTATTTAAATAGAATATCTTATTTTCTATTTATTAAAAATTCATTATTAAAATTAATGTTCTTAGTGATAACTACATTGTTTTTCAGGTATGGTTCTGTTAGATGGTTCTAATACCTTCCCCTATGACATGGTTGTATCATAAATAAAATCATAATCCTGAAATAACAATCATATTTATTCTTCATATAAAATTTTATAATTATTCTTATAATGTGGTGATGAATAATTAATTGCATCACTTTGTGGTGATGGTAGTATATATATACATATGGGTTATGCTTCCACTTTTCGATGTGTCGTTTGGAAGGAAGGTAAATGATAATTCACATATATATAATAATAATTATATTATAAATATAATTTATATTTATTAAATATATAATTATTATCATCCATGTAAAGATAAAATGAAAAAATTAATCACATCGCTTCATAAAGGTGGTAGTCAACACGTACACATGAGTGATGTCCTTTTTTTTAAAGTAAGTGTAAGAAGGTATAAAATATATTATAATTACAAAATCATAGTTCTGTTATAAATTTAATATATACATAATAAATCCATAATAAAGATAAATCATTAATTATGGTTTTTTAGAACAAATAATATCCTTATATGGATGTGATAGTGCGAACATACACATGATCAATATTTTCATTTTCCATTTGATAGAAATTATGATTGATATTGGAGGTTACATAATTAAAATAAAATTTCTACATATTTTATAATTATTATTTTATTATTTTATGATGAATAACATATATTTATTGGAGGTATAATAAGAAACAAAACTACCACATCGAGTAAAAAGCTTTATTCTTCTTTAGAGAAACTGGTATTATTTTTCTTTATGCCGTCTTAAGTTGCTATATTACCAAAACTAAAACCAATAAGACATGGGTATGGATTTTAAGAAGGTATTTGGGTAGGGTTTTTATTATCTATGCGGAACCTAATGTTTGGAGATAATTTAAGAGAAGTTTCGTATTTATAAGTGGGTGAGAGGACACCTTTGGTATTTTTGAAATGCAAAAAATTTAATAATGTATTAAAAAAATAATTGATCAAAATGGACAATTTAAAAATATTATATTATAAAGGATTGATATACATCCATCAAATATGAATCATATATTTTTTGAGACCATTTTAAAACATATCACTATAGTTTAACCCCCAGTCGACCTGTTTTTACCATAACAGTGGTAATAAAATATTAATGTATTTTCTATTAATTAAGACCAAAAATTAAGTTGATCTTATTAAATAATATTAAATATAATGATTAAATTTTTTTAATTCATTATATTAAATTAAATTCATAGAATTATCATAATTTAAATAAAATAAAATACTAGAAAATAAGATGAAAGTTTGGTTTCAGGATTATTTTTTTGAAATATAAAATGATTTAATACAAATATCAAGAAAAAAATTCATTATTATGAAATTAATTGGATTATTAATAATATAGATGAACTATTTATACTTTAAATCCATTATTAAATAAAATATAACATTTGGATATTCTGGAATAAAAAACACAATTTTCAATACAAATAAGTAATTTTCATTATTCATTGTGAAATCAATCATTTAATAATATTATCAAAAATTATCTCAAATATAATTTTGACATGTCGATTTCCAAAGGAAATAACATTTTCCAAAATAGATATATTAAAATCTATATTAATTATTTATAATATATGCTCATAGAAAGAAATAAATATTATTTTTAGGGAAAATGTATTTTTGAAGCATATAATGATATTACTAAAAATTGAGTACATATTTATAAACATATTTTATTTATCGAAAACCATAATATGTATTTGTATTCAAAATATGGTTATTCCTATACGTAACTAAAATTTTATATATTGGTTATAATATTATTCTACATTACGGTTCTTTTAGACTCGAGGTTCCATGTATCAAAAGACTTTGAATAAATTAATCTCATTTTAAGAAAAATATTTTATAAAATATTAGTGTGTTAAAATTTATCAAAACTTCACCTGATTCATTACATTTTTTTCAGAACAACCAATATATCCCAAATACATTCTTCTCTTTTCTCATGGTACCAACTCCCATGTGACACTATTCTCTCTCAACTGTCATTCTTAATTTGCAGCATCAAACCAATCACTATTCTTTAATGATTATTCAACATCATTATGTTCATCTTTATAATTAAATTAAGTATAAGTTATTTTCAATATTTTTAATTTAACATTTTCCTACTTTCATTGATAATAAAAGATATTTTACACAAACAATTTCCTTTTAATCTGTCGATCAAATGTATGAGATTATTTCTAATAACATGAAATGGATATATCTTCTTTGTCACACTACACTTATTCAACACTTTCACCTTTTATTGTAAAATGTATACCAAATTTTTGACAAAAAAAACAATGATTATCACATTTAGAACTTGATTCATTATGTTCAATAAATTTTATTTACTTTTCCTGCACCTTGACACTGTAGTATCAATAATATTTTCACTTAATTTATAATCTAAATTATATCTTCTTTCATTTTGTGAATATCATATGAAGATCCCATAAACTCATAATTTCTAATAATTCTAGGATTTTCAACTTTTACCTCAATAAGAAAAGGGATACCTATCACAAGAATATACATTACGCATGGATATTTTTTTAGAAATAGTAATTTGGGGACATATCTGAAAAGTTCTTATGTAAATAATTGTCTTGAGTTCAGAAATATTCTGAAATAGTTTTTCTCCAAAAGTAATTAGATGTTTCACGATCGATCAACATTATCTTTGAAATATCCAACAGAGCTTAATTTTTCTATTCATCCACACCATTTTTGCGGTGGTTTTGATTCCATGACTTCATTTCAAAATCCATGAATTTCTATATAAGATTAAAATGTCATATATGTAAAATTATTTCAATTTTCTATTTAGATATTCTTGAGAGAAAATCACACTCTTTTTGTGCACTTATTTAAAAACATTGAAACATGGTTAAGGCCTTATATTTTTGTATCATAACATTAATACAATTAATGAGAATAAATTAATTATCAAAGGTAATAAATTAATTATCTATAAATTTTTATCACTTCCTTATTAATCTATATAAATATTAATGAATGTTCTCTAAAGGTAGAGATGATTGAATCTACACCTTCTTGTTTGAGGAGTTAACAATATTTCAATTTTATTATGTTAATAAAATACAATATATTTCTCTATAGTAAACTAAAATCACAAAAAAGTTATTCTTCAGAGAACTTTATTATGTTATTATTGGGAAATTTGTACAAGCCTTCAATACAACAATTCATTATATTATTTGATTCATATATAACATTAAATAATGGTATTTCCAATTATAAAAAATTTCATTTCATCCACTATATCCTTAAAAATTATATTCCATATTCCTAATTTGTTTCCAAGACACATTATTTCCCAAAAATAACATCATTTTCTTATTAAAAAATCTATGTAACACTTAAAAAATTATCTTTTTTTTCTCATCCACATACAATGTGTATTTTCATTTTAACATATAATTTTAAATAAATACTAAGAAAAATCCCTTAACCTTGATTGAACAATCATTTTCATATGTTATTGAGACATATTTTTAATTTTTGAAATATTTTAGTAGGTTTAAATCTCATTTAATTTGATATGAGAAATTGATGTTAAAGATCCATGTAATCTTCCCTATTCATGATTTAAGTGAAACCACTCCATGAAACGATTTATACTTTCCTTTACACCTCTTCCCCTGTGAATTTTGAGTATGAAAAAAAATCAAGATTGTATAAGGATGGGAGATTCATTTAACTAGTGATTTGGGTGGTCACATCTTCCATACACATATATAAGAGAATCTAAATTATTTTGAGATATATGTATAGAGTTTGAAATCAATATCCCCTATTTACTATTTTTAATGGAATGAATCCCCCTCAAACCATACCAAATAAGGTTCATAGACATATTTTAGTATTGGTAAATGAACCCAAAAAATATTTCTTATATGCCTAAATCCTCCAAAGTACAAATTGAATCCATTAAAATCTTACCAACCTTTATAATAATCATGATGTCCAGAATATGGTAATCTCTGTCTTCTAATATTTGATTATACAATATTGGATCATTTTTTGAACCAAATTTATTATGAAGGTCTGAAATATTCTTTTTCATATTAGTATTCTTATTATATTTTATGGAGTTATTAGTTGTAGTAGTTTTTTACTTAGAGTAATTATTCCCAAAATTTCTATAATTATGAGTGTCAACATATTTTTCTATAAATTTGAACTTCATGACATGGTTTTTCTAATTTGATGATTCAAAAAAAATTTAAATTATTTTTCACATTCTATGTTAATTTTTCAAGACTATTGATCTATATGATTCTTTGAACATTCAATAACTTTTGAAATATAATTCATAATGTTGGATATGCATTTTTTCAATTATTCTTTTTTATGAACATTTTTTGTATAATATGGTCAAAAACATTATTTATATCCTTATTTTATTATTCCCAATTGATGTTAAGAGATTTTTCATCATTAATCAACTTCTTCAAATCAGAAATCTCATTTAGTAATTTGGAAATTTCTTATTCAAAGAACAATTATTTTATATTTAAAGTATTAATATACTTTTTATAATTTATAATCTATCTCTCTAGTTTAGTTATATTATGAGAGAAATTATATTAACTATATGTTTATCTAGAACTCCTTTTTCATCCCTTATTTTTCATTTTCCTAACTTCTATCATCACTTTTAACATTTATTTAATTATTTTTTACAACAAGAAGTTTTTCACCATCTTCACCACTATATGACCCAACATCATTTTCCTCATCACCACCATTACTTTCTTTCAAAAAGAAATATATAAAATTAAATTTTTAGAAATTATAACCCTAATATTTTTAAGAAACATATAACTTGTTAGATTTCATCTTAGGAATTGTTTTTATCATTTCTCTTTCCTTATCAGTGTCATGAATAGCTTTTTATCTTCTTTGGTTTGATTTTATGTAATCAAAATCATCACACCAAAATAAATTTATGGGAATTTTCCTCTTGTATTTTCTTTTCCCATATATCATATTTATAGAGATAAGGGACAAAACATTATCAAATATTTAATCCATATCGTCATCAGAATATAAGTTATGATATATCTCATCAACAAAAAACTACTTATTAGGATCTCATATTTTTTTACATCAAAGGTAATATAATTTCCATAATTTCCCTTATTTTCTTCTATATTATATTTTATCATCTCATAATATATTAAAATACTATACAGGTCATCAAGAGGGTCTTCACATAGATTTTTATCTTCTAATAGAAAATAATTCTCATCAAAATTATCTATTAATATGTAAAACATATTATACATAACTATAGAGTCTTCAAACATCTTTCTATAGATGCTGATCATGATTAAAATTTGTTTAACTCTTGTGATAAAAATACTAATAGTTTTATAACTATTCATTCAGAAATATTATTATTTTACTTTGAAAATAAATATAATTTCTAAATGTGATTTTTTATTTCCATTATAAATCTTTTTAAGTTAACCTAAAATATATGATTCTATTTTGATTCCACTATATTTAAAAATTATACTTTTGTTAAAGGAGGATAAAGTACCATTAATTGCATGACTATAACACTATATATTCTTATTACCATCTAATATTAGGTAACACCTTTAGCACATGGGTGAAATCCACCAATTGTAACATCAAATACATAAAAAATAACAGATAAATGGTATGGAAATATTATATTCTTCCATAAAAATATCATTTCCCACCAAATTTAGGAATCTCCTTATTATTATTGAAATTAAAGAAATCCTTTATTGATATTAGGGATTAGTGATAATTCATTCTTCCATAGAGAGGATTCAAACTCAAGATTCTAAAATCAACTCAAAAATTAAGGGATCCTAGATTTGATACCAATTTTGGAAACACTTGATGAATCCATGGGATATCACTAGGGGTGGATTGAATTTATGATATTAAATTAATTTTATGTTCATTTTCAAACCACATTCACTACCTATTAAGATGAGTTATATTATATTGTTAAACTTTATCCAACAAACACCAACACAAATAGTAGTGATTTACAAGGTTCCACACTAAATATGATATGGATAGTCCTTTGTGTGATATAAATTCCAAAATGATACAAATCCCAATTAGTATCAACCTATAGGTACATGTAAGCAAGGTGTATCCTTGAAAATCACATTTGTATATCTCTTTTATATTATTAAGTACACCCCATATATAAGTAAGTATCTTATATTATAATTATAGTTAATATTGGTTACCAATGATACATATTTGATTAATAGACTACTATCGAGTAATTGAGAGTAATGATTTATTATTCTTCTTTTATTCATTCATATTATTATGATACCACTACAATATTCATGAATAACACAACATGAAACAATAAATATCATAATTTTCATAATGAATACCATTTTACGAAATATATGGAAGTAAAAAATTTATCTCCATTTATATATATATATATATATATATATATTGTAAACATTATATCAAATTAATGTATCTTTATCTCAAAGTATCACCAATAATTATTTAAAGATTTAGTTCATAGTCTATAAATTACTCTTAATTATTTTTCTTAATTGAATATTTATTCACATATACTTCATGAATGGTATTTACACAATTTTCTATTTTTTTCATTAAACTACAGTAAATATTTTACTAATATTTGAATAATAATCCTCCTAAAGATTATATTTTATCTCCATTGTGATATTTTTTTTATTATAGAATCTGTTACCTATTAAAGAAATTTCCATGTTAAAATGTCTTGTGATTATTGTACCATAAAATATTTTTTTTAATTTTATATAATATATTAGAAAAAAAATTATTTTTTCCCTGAAACCTTCCTCATTTATAAAAAAATCAGCATATTGCATCATTGATTATGTAAAACTCTTGATATTTAATATTTTAGATGAATAAATCCACATGAATCTCCCCTTTTAATATTTATAAAGAATTATATATATCTAAAAAACTTATATTTTAAATTTGGAAACATTATGAAAATCTTATAATGTATAAACCGTATAATAACTCCTTTAAATTACTTCCAGGTCACAATGCATCAAAAAAATATAACATGACACATAAATGGATTAAAATCACACATACATAGAGCCATATAACGTTTACACATGATGAAATAAATCATATATAGAGTTGAATGACTCCACAAGAGAATCCAATGACTCATACACATATATCCAATGACTCATACATAAAATGAAATGACTCACACACACCTCTAGACATAGCTAATTTCTAGAATATCTCCAAATTATATAATACTCCAATAACTAGTAGATTTATTCTAAAATCTTCAAAAAGAATTCATATAATCTTCAAACACTCCATAAATATTGGAATTAAATTCTTCATTAAACATCACTAAAGTATGAAAATGATTTCCGTTTTGAATACAAATGCCTGCATAAGAATCACATCCACTATAACATTCTAAAATATTTCTTCTATTGTTAAAAAACATATTATAGGGTAACTTATTTAATACCAGAATACAATATATATAACAATGGATTTCAACAATCTTCCCAAAAATCAAATTCATCTCAAACATTCCTCAAAACAATACTTGGTCTCAAAAACAAAATATTGAGAATGGTTTATAAAGTGTGCTTAATTTCTATAATGTCTGTTCCATGAAACCAAAACATCTTAAAGCTATTTTTGGAATAAATAGTATTAAAAATATTGAAAAAATATAGTGATTTATTAGTTATGTGAAACCCATAAAAGGATTTATATATTCATGTTGTAATGTGAAATATGAATTTTGGGAAATCTATGTTGTTTGTTATGTTTTCATGATGGTTCTCCCTTTAAAACCATATATTTTATTTTTATTAAACAAAAGTGGTTACACGTAATAGGTTTTACCCAAATATGTAAAAATATTAAAATGCAATGATCTAAAATTTCATGAAAATTATTCCTTAAACCATATGTTTTGAAAATTAAACCTAAATGAAGTGAGAATTTGGAATAAATGATATTCCCTATGATATATGGATATCATAGAAGAAGTTAGATAAAGAAAAAAAAATAGAGTATTAAACATTTAACAAGCACTGATCATTATAATATTGAACTACAAAGAAGGTTCAAAGAGATTATTGTAAAATTAATATTATTTATGTAGTGACATATGGAGTAGAAGTAAGATCATATTCAAGGAATTATTAGAGGTAGAACATTTATGAAACGATGTTATTTTATAAACCACATCCCTATTAATGTATAGTGGTTAAATAAGTAAAAATACGTAGTTTTTGTTGTAAGGATAAAGGAAGTACACTACCTATATCTTTCATATCACTTGTTTAATATAGTGTAGTAGCTCTAAAAAAGTCAAATACAAAAAACATACATTTTCCTTTTGTAATAAATATTACATTTTAGTAAATAATTTATATCTTATAATTTTACTTGAATACAATAATTATTAGATACCCACATTGGTACCAAAACATGTAATTGCCTGTATGTTTATATTATGTTCTTATACTCTATATTACATATAGTATAGATTATTAAGGGAACATATTCAGATATATACATGTTAATTGAGCTAGTGTATTTATCATTTATAGGGGATAATAAAGCAAGAACATAAAAATAGATAAAATTGGGGAACACTGGTTCACCCCCTCTTAATTTTTATTTTTAATACACTGGGAATTTCAAGTGGTGTTATTGCTAAAAAAGTCTATATTAATTGGAATTAATGATGATATAGTATGTGAGTATTATATACTTTATAATACCAAATGTAGGATATAAATAATGTAGATATAGAATAAAGTATCTAATGATGCTCAATTTATAATAGGTGGGGTGAATTGTACACATTAAAAATTCCTTTGGAAAATTTAATGATTTTTATGTTCAACAAGGTTAAAAAATGTAATCCACAAAACCACTAGTTCTAGATACTTTCATGATTCTGGAAATGTGATTCCAAGAAAGATGGTTCCAGAAAATGAATCATAATGAAAGTTTAAAATGATAAAGATTCAACCCTAAAGCATATAGAATCTCACTAAATCAGAGTAAAAGTATAAGGAAGTATAATATAGTTATACTTTCCTCAAAAAATAAAAAAAAGCGGAAAACATGTAACAAAATAAGTAGAAAGTAGTAAATATTTTTACCCAAAGAGAACAGTATCCAACAACATTGGATAAAGGTCCCTTGATTTATACATTCAAGAAAGTCTGTCTTACCCACACTAGGGAAATCCCTCGATTTGAAGATCGGAGTCTGTCTTGATATCTCTGCAAGACCTCAACTTCAAGGTAGTCGACACTTCTATCTTTCTGAGCAAGAAATCCCTCAACTTCAAGGTAATCTGCACCTCTGTCTTCCTATCCCCGGAAGCCTTCGAATGTAATCAGGAACATTCAGAGTTGCAGGAAGAAAATCCAAACAAGGTGTTCAGTACACACTAAGAAATGAGAGTCTCTCTCTAGACATCACTTAAAAAGTATGCAATCTCTTGAGTCATAGAATAGTATTGAGCTCTTTCAAATGAGCTCCTATTTATAGGCACAACTTCAACGTTCGGCTCCCTCCTCCAATGGTCATATTTTTCCTTGAATTTTGGAGGGACCTGTACACATGTCACTAAAACAATGGTTAGTTAGAAATAGAATGAATGACATCGCTTCATAAATATATAAGATATGAGAAAAAAATGGTTGCTTAACCAAAATAAATTATTCAGAGTTTAAGTAATTAAAAGGACAGAGTCATCCAAAAACACATTCGTTGTCTATATTATACGGATATTAGGATTTTTTTTCTAAGGAATTCGGAACCTGAACTCTATAGAATTACACATCTGAATTTCAAGGGAATCTAGAATCTAGATTCATAATAATTTGGAATCTGAACTTACAGTGTTCAAAATAAGATTTCATGAGAATTGGGAGTCAGAACATACAAAGATCGGAGTCTGAATGCATTAGAATTCAGAGTCAGATCTCACAAAGTTTGGAGTATGAATTCATTAGAATTAGGAGTCAGAACTCAAAAAGTTCAGACTCTAAATTCATTATAATTTAGAGTAAAAAATTAGGGGAGTTCGTAGTCTGAATTTAGAGAACTCGGATTCAGAACTTAGAAGAGTTCAGAGTCTGAAATAAGAGAACTCAGATTCAGAACTCCGAAGTGTTCGGAGTCTAAATTCTGAGAACTCAGATTCAGAAATCCGGAGAGTTCGGAGTCTGAATTCAGAGAACTCGGAGTCTAAATTTGGAGTCTGAAAACAAAATGTTCTTTATCTAAGTATTATATGAGTCCGAGGTTTTAGATATGAAACCAAATTTTACATTTAAGAAAGATAGTGAAAAATGGAAAACAATGTAGGGATAAATTTCCTTGGGGAAGGAATGTTTTCCTTATAGAAGTAAAACACAGGGTAAAATGAGATATTCCTTGAGATAAAGATTTTGTGATTTTCAAAACAAGAAGGAATGATAATGTCATAAAGAAATATTATTGACTCAAAAATATCCCCTAAACATGAAGGAATTGAAAATTAATAATGAAAACCTTATTGACTCAACAATCTCTCCCTTTTTGGAAAGCACAAACATCCTTTATAAAAAGAATATAAGGGCTTAAAAATTATTTATCTAGACTTTGATATAAAACAAATCTCCCATTACACATGGTCAATGATGAAAACGACTAACTCCCCCTTATGTTTTGGAACTCTAAGGATCATATTCTAGATTTCTGGAAAGATATTTTTCATTATCTTGTGTATGGAAATATCTGTAAGGAAAGCTTCCCCTTAGATAAACTCCCACATACTTAGGGAAATTTCTAATTTACATATTATTCTATTTTCCTTTCTCCCCCATTGTGTTTTTTAAAAATCATTTGAGGGATTGGAAAAGAAATTATAGTACCTTAAATATTTTTACAATGCATTCAAACAAAAACGAGTAACTGAAATTTATTTAAGATAGGAAGAATTTGTAAAAGAATGAAAATACAAAAAAAGATCAGATTGGATCTATTTTCCTTCCTTCTCCTTTGGTAGAAATTTCTTCACTATGGTTTTTAGATTTTTTATTTCCTTTTGGTCTTCCTTTGATTGCATTAGGATCTGACCCTGATCCTCTGCTTTCTTCTCTAAATCTTTGATCTTCTATTTCTAAGAATTCAGAGCCTCTGCCTAAGACTTCAATAACTCATCTTGCATAACTAGATTCTCTTCGATCTTGATCCGAAAATCCCTTTCCCCCTTCCCACTCTGGAAAATAGAATATATCGTCCCATTCAGATCCTTTACCTCTTGAATCAGAGTATTCTACTCGAGAGTTAGCTTTTCTTCAAAGCTAGTCTTGAGATCCTTGATTTTACTATCTTCATTATCAATATATTCCATAACTTTATGTTGAAACTCATCAAGATCTCTCAGATATTTAATAATTTTCTATGACCATCTAATCACTTTCATACAAGATTTTTTGTGGGCATTGTAGTTAATGAATAAGTTCTTCAAATTAGCCTCCATCTTTACACACTTATCCATCACCAATGACACTGAATCCTATTTTTGATTCAAGATGTGTTGGAGCATCTGACATCTCGAGTCAATGCATAGAAATATTGGAATGGTGTCAAAAAGATTCATCAATGATTGAATGATGAAATCATGTGCTAGGGATGATGCTTCTGAATCTGAGACTTTTCTTGGTGAGTGATCTTTCTCTAGATCGACATGCTTCCTCTTCAAAGATCCACCAGCTTACTTTTTCTTTAAAACATATTTGGTAGGTGTATCCACAATCACATGTTTCCCCTTTTTCAGTTATCAGAACATCTTCCTCATCCGAAGACTCATGTTCACTATTAGAAAACTGAACAATTATATCTTTATCTATTTCCTCCTTTTCTAGTCCTGCCCATGCATCTTCAGGGGGAATAAAATGAAGATTATAACTTTCTTCCTCAGATAACTTTTTCACTTCATCTTCAGCCTTTTCATCTAACTCAGTAGTAGCTAGAATTTATGATCCAACTTGAGAGGTCTGAATTGATAATTTCTCGGAATCACTTTACTTATCATGAATTTCCTCCACTTTATTAATTAAATCGTCTCTATCAGCACTGCTTTCAGATTCTTCTTCTACTCCTTTGACAGCTTCTTTCTCTTCAACAACCTTCTCATGAGTATTTTTTGGAGTCATTAACTTTTTCCCTGAAGTCTTAGGTAAGGGTTCTACCAAGAAGGATTATACTCCAAGAATTTGTTCAGAAGGTTTTTTAGAATCCTACAGAAGGGATAACACAATCTCAGTCTCATATATCTTTTCCTTTTGCTTCTTTTCCTTGGCTTGCTTCTCAATCTCATATGTTGTCTTCTCTTTCAAAGTCATTGCTTCTTCAGGATCCTGGCCAAACTGTGGCTCTCCTTCCTTCTGATTTTTCTTCAATTCCATCCACTTTGCTACAACCTCATCTAGATTGGATTTCTACTTCTTCATCTTTGGAGTTGCGGATTTAGTTTCCTAGGCTTTATGAATTTTCTATTTTTATTCAACATCCTTAAATTTTCTCTTCTTTATAATCTTTTTTGTTGGTTCAACCACTTCTTCATTCTTCGGAATGGCTTCATCTTCCTCCATTAGTATTTCAAAGAATTCTCTAGAATCTTTAAAGAAACCAATATCCATTTTCTTCAATGTATCATCACTTATTAACATGACTTTTCAATTCCTCGGCTTGGAACTGCAATGGATTTTGAAAGACTCCAGACACCAAACAATCAACTTGGAAAGAATAGTTAGATACATTATAATCTAAGCCTTCAAGTTTCCATTCTTGATATTCTCTATCATAATAAGAATATGATTCATTATGTTGATCTTCCTCAGATTCACTAGAAAATCTAGGATGTACATGTCTCTCTTCTTCAATATTTCCTTATCACCTTTTCTCAGAATTATGAATCCTTGAACCCACAATTCAAGGATATGATTATTTTTGGACAAATGAGAAATATTCGGAGTCTTGAAATCTGAATGTCCAAGACACTCCATAGACTACACCTTGACAAAACTTCCTTGGACATTCGACATTTTATGGGAACCGAATTCAGCTTCCCCATCACAAGACAACCCCACCAAGCTTGCAGCCTTGGTGTATGAAAGGGCCTAAGTTATTCCATAGCTTTTGAAAGAAAATTTACTCCTCTCTTCTTCTTTGAAAAAGCTCACAGATTCATAAAATTCCACAAGCAGATCTTGATATACTACATCCTAAGCTCCTGGCATTGATATGAAAATTCTTACCCATCCATTTATCTTGATTTTCTTGGATATAATGGAATCGTACTAGAAAATGAAATTCAGATGCACCAACCTCTCTTTGTAAATCTTACACTCCAAAATCGACTTGACAGTTGACATCTCTTGAGAAGGAACTTCAATAGAAATTCGGATTTGAGAATGATTTAAGAGGTTTGGAACGTTCTTTTGAAAGGGGGTAGAGCTTAGACATGCAAAGGATTGAAATATGGTGTGGGAAAACCCTTTGTGGGTCCATTATATAGGTGTTGGAAGTGACCGTTAAACATCCAAAGACAATCTAATGGTTGAAAATCCTTCTAATCAGATCTGACGGAGGAAATGATAGCCGCAAGGAAAATTTGGTAGGATATGATCTTTTGAGGTTTTTAATGGAAAACATTCAGATATACGGAAACTAGAATTCGACAAATTTAAAACATAATAAAAAATACCAGCAAGTAAATTATGACTATGAAAACTAAAGAAATAAAAAACACCTTTAGGATTGTGAGGAAGATTATTTGTATTGAGTAAAAATTCATCTTGGAGAAATTTACATTTTGAAAATTTTTATTATGAAAAAAATGAAAATGAAATAACTCTATTGCGAAAATTTTCATTACAAAAATTTGAGTATGAAAATATTCATTACGAAAATTTCAATTAGAAAAATCATCATTACGAAAATTTTAATATGAAAAATCTTCAGTATGAAAATTTAAAGTACGAAAATCTTCATTTCGAAGAGTCCAATATGAAAAATTTGAGAACTAAACATTCATTATTGATAATTTGAAAAACCAACTATGAAATAATTTGAAAAACTAACTATGATTTTTTTGAAATACAAACTACGAATTTTTTTTTGAAAAACTATCAAACAAATGTACTCCCCCTATGAAAATGAGATATTACTGTAAATAGATTGGTTCAATATGATGTTAACAAGGAATATTACATTACAGTTATCATTCATAACTATTATTTAATTTATTAAAATCAATCTGAGGGTAAAGATTTTGTGAAAATATCATCATGTTGATCTTGTGTTCTGATAAATTGAAGAATGATATCTTCTTTTAGTGTGTGATCCCTAAGGAAGTGATGCCTAATATCTATGTGTTTTTCATGAGAGTTATGTGCGTAGTTTTTAATAAGGTAAATATCACTTGTATTATCACACAAATTTTTGTTTTGGTAAAACAGATACCATAGTCTGTGAGTGTGTGTTGCATCCACATCATTTGAGCACAACAACATCCAGCTACTACATATTCAGCTTCAGCAGTGAAAAGTTCTACTGAGTGTTGCTTCTTGCATGACCAATAAACTGATGAATGTCCTGTGAAATGACAAGTTCTGGATGTACACTTTCTATCCATTCTACCTCCACCAAAGTCAACATCTGAAAAACTTTTCAAAACAAAATCATTTCCAGTACTATAAAAGAGTCCTAAATCCATAGTTCCCTTTAAGTAGTGAAAAATTATTTTCACTGCCTTTAAATGAGATTCCTTAGGATATTAATGACATCTTTCACATAAGAATACTGAAAACATTAATTCTGGACGACTGTCTGTCATGTAATGTATGCTTCCTATCATAACTCTAAAAGATGTTTGATCTACTGGTTTCGCAGCTTCATCAAGATCAAGTGTATTTGAGGTACCGATAGGAATACTTATACACATAGAGTTGTCATATCCATAACTTTTAAGAAGGTCATTAATATACTAATGTTGATATATATATATTCTTTCTGGATTTTAAGAAAATTTTAAACCATGGAAAAATGTTAACTCATCCATCATACTCATTTCAAACTCGGATTTCATTAGATCCACAAAGGAATCAGTTAAAGATTGCTGAGTTTCACCAAGTATAATGTCATCATCATAAATTTGATCAATCAATACATTTTTCTTATAGTTCATTATAAAAAGGGTCGGATATTCATTTCCATTAAAATAATTATTTTGAGGCAAAAGTCTTGTAAGTCTATCATACCAAGCTAATGGGGCTTGCTTAAGTCCATAAAAAGCTTTGGTACGTCTAAAAACGTGATCATGATGTTTTGTATCTTCAAAACCAGGAGGTTGTTCAACAAAAACTTCATCCTGAACATAACCACTTAAGAAATCAAATTTCACATCCATTTGAAAATGTTTGAAATTGAAGAATGTTGCAAAGGCAAGTAAGCTACAAATAGATTCATGTCTAGCTACCGGAGCATAGGTTTCTTCATAGTCTATTCCTTCTAGTTGATTATAGCCTTTAGCAACTATCCTATATTTATTTCTAACTATGATTCCATTTTAATCACACTTATTTCAAAAAAACCCCTTTAACTCCAATGACAGAAGCTTCCTTAGGTCTTTCAACCAAGTTTCAGACATTATTTTTTTCGAATCCATTTAGTTCATCTTGCATGGCTTTAATACAATCATTATCACCTAAAGATTAATTAATGATTTTTGGTTCTAACTGGGAAAGAATCTATAGATGTTATACTTCATTTCTTAAGGAACTTCTAGTCCTTAATGGTTGATTCACAACACCAATGATACTATTACTGGGATAATTCTTAAGAAACACCAGATTTGGGTTTTGTAAAACCCGTTTGTCAACATAGGGTATGAAATATTCTGGGGTAAATCCTTCAGAAACGTTTTTTTTTGGTCATTTCCAAATCAGAAGTATCTTATATCAATGGATGATAATCATTTTTTAAAAACACATCCGAAGATGTAGGTTTTTGTTGTTTAAAAAAATGATTAGTTTTGTCAAATTTTAGATGTATTGTGTCTTCAACAGTACAAGTGTTTTTATTGAAAACTCTATAAGACTTAGAAGTTTTGGAGTTGCCTAAGAAAATCCCTTCAGCAGATTTTGGTGCGAATTAATATAGACTATCTTTAGTTTTCATGATGAATTCCTTGCAACTAAAATCCTTGAAGAAGAAATGTCTAGGCTTTTTACCATTCCATAACTCATAATGATTTTTATTAAGAAAAGGTCTAATTAAAACTTGATTTGTTGTATAACAAGAAGAACTTATAACTTCATCCAAAAAGTCTCTTGCTATAGAGTACTCACTCAACATGGTTCTAGTTATCTATTGAAGAATTATATTTCTTCTTTAAACCACACCATTCTTTTGAGGAGTTCTCGGTGGTGAGAAATTGTGAGGAATGCCTTTTCTACTACAAAAAGATTCAAAATCAGAATTTTGAAATTATCCACAATGATCACTATGAATAGTTTTTATTGAATGATTTTTATCATTATTAACATGGGCTCTAAAAATTTTAAAAAACAATAAGGCTTCAGACTTCTTTTGTAGAAAATATACCCACATAAATCTATTGTAATCATCATCTAAAACAAATACATAATACATGCCTCCAATACTTCTAGTTTTTGTTAGACCAAAAATATCCATATGCACTAACTATAATGCATATGTAGTTGAGACTTCACAGATTGATTTAAAACTTGATTTATGTTTATTTCCATATTAAAAAGGTTCTCACACTTTTGAAGAATCAAATCTAAGATCTTGTAGATCTTTAAATAATCTTTTCATTTAGAGTTTTCATAGGTTCTTAAGGTTACAGTGACCTAACCTTCTGTACCACAACCAAGAATGATCTTCCATTTCACTGAGGCAAGGTAGATCTTGTCTCCTATGGTCTTCTAAGTTTAGTGTGAATACATTCTCTTGCCTGTGGGCAGAAAGAATAAAATCTTCCTTGGAATTGTGTACTAAGCACTTGTCATTCCAAATATTCACAAGGTAGCCATTATCACATAATTGGATTATTCTTATTAGGATGTGCTTAAGACCCTTAACAAATAAAACATTTGAAATTAATGTTTCTGCAAAAAGAACAGTGTTACCCATACCAATAATTTCTCCCTGAGCATTATATTTTAATGTTACTTTTTCCCCTTTCATCTTGTTAATCATTTAAAAGTAGTTATTGCTACCATTAACATTCCATGAAGATCCAGTATCCATGTACCAATTATTTCTATTAGTACTTTATCTATTTTCCTAAAGACAAAAGAGTTAGACTTTAGAAACCCAAACAATCTTTGATCTGGAAATTTTAGAATGCAAAATTTTAGGCACCCACATTTTCATAGAAAAATAGGCTTTATGAAATCCTAAAGACCGAGTTTTGTTTCAGGAAAAAAATTTTCCCAATGCCCACCGCAATGACAAATAGTACAGAATGGAGCACATTGAGAAACAAAAAAAAATTGTTTCTAAAAATCGATTTTGAACTGGTATAACCAAAACAAGAATTATTCCATAGAGGATAGATATGAGAATACATGATATCAATATATTCTTTACCTATGGTTATGTTTGAAAAACACTTCCTCAAGGAAAAATTTTTGGATTTCAGTTTGATAACCAAGTTCTTATCTTCTAAAACATTTTTTTTGGAACTAGACATAGGCTTGAAAAAAAAATTCTTAGAAATTACGTTTTCTAGATCCATAGAAATATTATTCTTCTCAGAATTTACTTCTTCAATATTTCTTGAAATACTTTCAAAATCAACAATTTTCATATCAAGATCTTTAGAAAGATATGATATTTCCATAGTAAGAATAGTATTCCTAGAATTTTCTTTATCATGTTTTTATGAGTTTTTAATTCTCAATATCAAGAAGTTTAAAAAACCTAGAAACTTATTCATAGGTAGGTAAAGTATTGTCTTCATCAAAAGAAGATTCTTTATCCGAAGATTCATAATATTTAACATTACTATAATTTTTTTAAAGAATCTTTGATCATTGATTCAGAATTGTGTGACATAGCCATCATGAAATGATTGTCAATAGGTAGTCTGGATATTAGGCCAAGATTCATCAATCTAGATGATTCGTAATCTGATGATTCATCTGAAGAGTCACCACCTCGGTCATTCCAGGTGTCATTATCTTTCAAGTCTTTCTTATCTTTATCCTTATAGTTCTTCTTCCTGTTTCTCTTAGAATTATTTTCCTTTCATTATTTTCTCTTAAGAATAATAAAATCAGGTCTTATATGTCCATCTCTATTGCATTAATAACAATTGACTTCTGAATCTTTCTTATCTTTCCTTTCGTTATTCTTATGTCTGGATTGAATGATCTTCTATCCAACAATATTGTTCATCCTCTGAGCAAGATTTTGTTACTCATTTTCTGAAGATTCAATTCCACTAGATTCAGAATGTATAACAATCTTCTTAGGTATGGATCTAGTAACCCTCTCAGTATTCTTGGCTTTCATATGATTTGAAGTTGTAGTAAAAGAAACATTGTCATTCCCATTATTCTTCTTTACATTATCAGAACCTCTCTTCATTCTAGTCTGATTTTGAAGAATAGTTCCAAAAAGTTCATCAAGAGAAATTTGAGAAATCTTTTTATTCTCATCAATAACGGTCCACTTGGATTCCCACTAATTATAAATAATGTCTATTATTTGATCAAAAATAGCTACATCATCTAATACTTTCTCATCCATATATTTTAAACTATTAAAAATATTCATGAATATTTATTGCACCTTACATATGGGTTCTCCATAAGGAATGAAAAAACCATGATATTCAGCTCTGAGCATGGATCTTATAGTTTCGATGACTTTGGGTGTTCCAAAGTGAGTAACTTCATGTTTCTTCCAAATAAAATTTGATTCATCACAATATGAAACTTGGCTACATAAAATTCTAGTCATAGAAAAATGCAATGTATTGCGTACCGTATAATTCTGTTGATATTCAGGATTTTCTTGATTTGTGATGGTACTAACTTCCTTTTCAGGGATTTTATATACTCTCGTAAGAAGAACAAAATTTTATACTCCAGTATTGATAATGAATGTATTCATGCAATCTATCCAATATTCGTAATCATTCCCATCAAAAATAGGTGGTCTTGTTGGATTGAGATTGTCTATGGAACCAACATTGATTCCTTCCATCTTTATGAAAAAAATTTCCACACAAGCTTATTAGAAATAAAAGTATTTGTAATCAAGTAAAATATTCCAAAGCAAGGAAAATAAAATAAGGGTGTCTCTAAGAGAAATATGGATCCAAACTTTATCAGTCCAAAAATATGATTCTGAAAAAATCAGAAGAAGAAGAATTCTCTTCTGAATCTAATCATGAGATTAATTCAGGTTGAACGAATACTCTGATAAAAATTGTTGAGATGGTATGTGAGTATGATATAATCTATAATAACAAATGTAGGATTGAAATAATTTAGATAGTGAATAAAGTATCTAAGGATGTTCAATATTAAAGAAGTGGGGGTGAATTTTAGACTTTAAAAATTCCTTTGGAACTTTTAAAGATAGTTATGTTTAACAAGGTTAAACAAGGTAATTAACAAAACCTCTAGTTCAACAAACTTGCTTGATTCCAGAAATGTGATTCAGAGAACGATGGTTCCAGAAAATGAAACATAAGGAATGTTTACAATGATAAAGTTTCTACCTTAAAGCGTCTATAATCTCAGTAAATCAGAGTACAAGTATAAGGAAGTATAAGAGAGTTATACTTTCCTCAACAAATAAATAACAGTGGAAAACTTGTAACAAAACAAGTAACAAGTAGTAAATATTTTAACCTAAAGAGAAGGGTATCCAATAACCTTGGATAAAGGAAACTTGATTTATACTTTCAAGAATTTATGTCTTACCCACACCAGGTTAAGCCCTCGATACAAAGATCAAAGTCTATCTTGCTATCCCCGCAAGACCTCAACTTCACGGTATTCAGCACCTCTGTCTTCCTCACCAAGGAAGCCCTTAACTTCAAGGTAGTTAGCACCTCTGTCTTCCTATCCACAGAAGCCCTCTGATGTAATCAGTAACATTCATAATCGCACGAAGCAAATCTGAACAAGGTGTCTAGTACGCACTATGCAATGAGAGTCTCTCTCTTTAAATCACTTCAACAACATGTAATCTCTAGAGTCATAGAACAATAATGATATCTTTTAAATTAGCTCTTATTTATAGGCACCACAACAATGATCAGATCCCTCCTCTAATGGTCATATTTTTCTTTGAATTTTAGAGGGACCAGTACACGTGTCACTAAAAAAAATGGTTAGTTAGAAATAGAATGTATGACATCATTTCATAACTATATCAGAGATGAGAAAAAAAAGGTTTCTTAACCAAATTCAATTATTCGGAATATAAGAAAATAAATGTTCGGAGTCTAACCAAAAACACATTTTGTGTCTATAATACAAGGATATTCAGATTCTATTTTATATGGAATTCAAAACATGAACACTATAGAATTCTGGAGTCTGAAATTCAAGGAAATTTTGTATCTAGATTCCCAATAATTTTCAACCTGAACTTACAATGTTTGGAATCAGAGTTCATGAGAATTCAAAGTAAAAAATTAAAATGTTCGGAGTATTAATTCATTATAATTCGAAGTCCAAACTCACAAATTTTGAAGTCTAAATTCATTAAAATTCAGAGTCAGAACTCATGATGTTCGGAGTCTGAGTTCATTAGAATTCAGAGTCAGAACATAGAAGAGTTCGGAGTCTGAATTCTGGGAACTCAGATTCAAAACTCAGAGGAGTTCAGTGTATGAATTCAGAGAACTTGGATTCAGAACTCAGAAGAGTTCGGAGTCTGAATACAGAGAAGTCGGAGTCCTAACTCAGAAGAGTTTGGGGTCTTAATTCAAAGAACTCGGATACTGGATTTAGAGTCCGAAAACAGAATGTTCTTTATCTATGTATTATATGATTCTGAGGTTTTAGATATGAAACTGAATTTTACATTTAGACAAGATAATGAAAAATGAAAAAAAATGTAGGGATAAATTTCATTGGAGATGGAATATTTTCCTTATAGAAGTAAAATACAGGGTAAACTGAGATTTTCCTTGAGATAAGGTGTTTGTGATTTTCAAAACAAGAAGGAATGGTAAAGTTATAAGGAATACTTATTGACTCAACAATCTCCCCAAAACATAAAGGAATGGAAAATTTATAAGGAAAACATTATTGACTCAGAAATTAATTTTCCCTACTTTATTTTAATAGAAATGTATGAAGGTCATATCTGATGAAAATTATTAAGATTCTGAGATAAGAAATTCAGTTTCCATTATTCTTGTTGTAAAGATGGAATTTAAGGCTAAAACCATGAAGAATAGGAACAAAAGAGCAGATAATAATAAAATAAGTTATTTAAATATGAATGAGGATATATTATAACATGAAGCATCCCAAGGTTATATTTTCTCATCTCTTAAATGTCTACACTACTGAAAATTCTGTTATGTGCGATGGGTCTTTTGAAACGGGATCCCATCACTAATGACCCATTGCAACAATTGACATTGAAAATATGGTTTTTTTGCAATGAACCGTCATAAAAAACTATATCCGTGATAGAAACATCACCCATTACAAATAGCTAACCCATTATATTTAAAAATAAATTTTCTCGATGGGCCCATCAAAAAATCATTAAAAAAACTAAATGATATATTATGAAATTTTCATAAACTATTATTACTAATAATAAAATAACATTAAACAATAATAATAGTATTAATAATAATATTGATAATAATAATAATAATAATAATAATAATAATAATATCGATATTAATAATACTAATACTATAAATAATAATAATATTATTATTATTAAATAATAATTTTAATAAAATAATAAATAAATTATAAAATAACTAAAATAATAATAAAATTAAATAAATAAAAAAGTAAATAAATAAAAAAAAAATATTTTCAAAAATGTAAAAAATGGATAATTTAGAAATATAAACACACAATATTAAAAAATCAAATGACATTCAAATGTTTTATTATAAAATGAAAATATATTATTGGGGGGTCTTTTAGAGGAGCTAACATCACTAGGGGTCATCTGGATGAGATGAATTCACTGGGGGTTCTTCTAGAGGAGTTAGAGGAGATGGTGGAGGGAACTTCATCCCTAAATAATGAGTCAAATGATGCATGTACACCGTTGTCTGCTTGTGTTACTAATTCTATCATAAATGCACCTGCTGTAGCTACTGCTACTGTCGTCAATGGACCTCTTCTTTCTCCATAGACATACTCTCTATAAACTCACTCTAACCTCGTAGTCTCTCTTTATAATGTGCAGTAGATAATAATTAATCTCTATAATCTCCTATAGATGTCGACACTGACATCACAATGGTCTCATAATAACTCCTATACATCAATTGAGTGTCGATAATAACAACTATGACTCTCTGGAAGCAATAATGGGTTCGCCTACATCCATGTTGCCTTATCAAATCAATGGGAACTAATTTGAACCTCAGTCTTGGTCTGACTCTCAATATGTGTCAGAGAGGGTTTGGCCTCATATAACTCATTCAATTGCAATTTAAAATTAAAATTATTAAATTTTTATTTGTAGTTAATTTGAAAACTCAAATAGAAATTACATTGAGTGTAATCCAACACCAGTGATCACCTCTAATCTCTCAATTGACCAAATTGCTACAAATCATCCTATAAATGTTGAACTCTGTAATATCAGATTCTTCAATTTCCTATATGAATATAAAATAAAAATTTCACATTTAAATTTATATATATAATTTTAAAAAGTACTTACCACAAGTTCTGGATGAGTACTAAATGTATGACAACCAGATCGATGTGTCACCTTCTTCCTCCCCAATTTTTGTCATCATACCGATGATATCCTCTTAAAACTACCAACCATCCATTTTGAACATAATCCATCCAAAACCTAAGATCAAATTTAATATGGTCGGTTGGCTCGAAAAGACTCATCAAACTCTATCACTAATTCTTTCATCATTGAATTCCTTTTCAAATTATGAAAAAACCAATGGAAAAGCTCACATATAAATCCCCTCAAGCCTTACAGATATTTCAACATATGATCTCATGGATGTTATACTATAAACCCTACAAATATATTATAATATCAAGTTATTAATTAAATAAAAATAAAAATAGATATATTTTTCTTTACATACCATCCTATGATCAAATATACCGTGCTGAACATCAATGGGAATCTTATCCCATGTGACTCATGCTTCAGAAAAATAATTGGGAAATATAGTGCTCCCTTCTCCAATAGCTATATTTGAAAATAAATGAAAAAAATAACAAACAATCAAACAATTCATATATAAATAAATTAATGAAAACAAACTAAAATAAACATGTAAACAAACCTCTTCAGGCATGGATCGAATCCAAAATGTGGACATTTCTCTGGGATAGGGTCATGAATAATCAATTAGGTAAGACTTCTCCCCTATCATTCTTTCTAGAATTGCTATTATTTTTAGGGTCAAATGATCGAGCATCATGCTCATCCAAAGGAAGATTTGCCTCCTATTGCCGATAAAACATATTCTCATCCATCTAAAACACGAAATTATTGTTGTTATAAAAACATTTAAAAACAACTATTATATATATGTATATATTATATATGATTGTAATAAACATTTTACATTGTCAATATTCATCTGCATCCTTATCGTCAAACCTAAATATGACAATGACTTTAGATTCCTCATCATCATCAACAATTTCTCTATGAGTTTCTGTTTCATCATCTGTTTTCATTTCAAATCCATTTTCAATATCAATATCATTATCATCAACATAAACCCTTACCATCGGGGTATCATCATCGATATTCATTTCTTTTCATGAAAAATATGGATTTAGAGTAGTCTCTTGAAAAATTTCAAATCCTCGAAATTTTGTGGAACCACATTCACTTTGAGTAAATTGATTTTCCCATGATTTCATTTTTATTATGCTCCACCAATCACCCTACTCCCTTGAAGTAGCACAATAATTTTCATCATAAATTTGATATAACTAATGAGGATTAAAAATGGTTCATTTACTACATGAATAATTTTATATTTAATATCAATGATACCATGGCTTGGATAAACAAAAAAATATATCTCGCTATTCATCCATTGAAATTTAAACATTATTATATAATTTTTCCCAGATAATACAGTTCAATAATTTCATCCAGCATGCTATAAAAGTCAACTCCAGTTTCTCTATAATGGTATCCTCTCAAGAAAAAAACACTATTCATATTATTTCCCCCCATATACACGTGTATGAAATCAAAAACCATTCACCACACATGCGTTATAAGATATAACCATTCTGGATGGTGGGTTACTCAATACACATAATCAATTAATAATTTTATCAAAATGATGAGATAAGAGAAAATTTGTAAAATAATTATCAATATAACAAGTAATAAATTGATTTTATATATTAAACCATAAAATATCCATGTTACATATTTTTGAAACAACTAAGAAAAATTATTTTACCGATGTTGTTCAAGAGCAGCTACTATAATTTTTGGAAGTTATCTGTTGATTTGATTATCATATAACCTTAAAATAAAAAAAGATTAATTTAATATAACAATGATTATAGAATAAGTTACAGGATCACTCAAAGTAAAATTGTGTCATTTCATTATAGTTGAGAAGAAAATGTATATGATCCTTGTGATGATTATCATACGAAATCCATCATTTATAAAATCCATCGAAGCCATGTTTGGGTTAATTAAAAGATGATAATTATTATCTCATTTCATCTTCAAAATTTTCCCCATTACTGTCATTGTGGTTGGGTTTTGAGGGATATTAAAATTGAATATAATGAGAGAAGAAAAAATAAATTTCTTCATGTAAATAATCTTCTAAAATTAATCCTTAAACCGTTGCTTTATTACATACCTTTTCCATCAATTTCGGAATGCATATCTCGAATGGGTAAATCCATCAAAACTATACAAGACCTCTATATTTTTCTTCATGTGGAAAATATAATATCAAATAATCTATTGAGTCAAAGAATGTCGGTGGGAAGATTTTTTTTCAACTTACATAAAATTAAAGCAACATATTCTTACAATCTACTAAGTGCATCATAGTATATTGTCACCAAACTAATTCCTTGGAACAAATATGATATGTCTGTTATCACATCCCCAATCATAGATTTCAGAAAACCTTTTAATCTAGTTGGATTAATTATTTCCATTATAACATGATTATTATGATTTTTTAATCCGTTAATATTACCATTTCTGACATATCTTCTCAAATTTGAATCATATCCATCAAGATGTATCAAATATTACACCCACTAACAAAATAAAAATCAATTTTCATTTTACATTTTATAAACGGATTTTGGTTTTATTAACTTCTGTGATCTGAAATTTAAAATATTTCAAGTTTTGGTTTCCTATAAATTTGAGAAATATCTAATCATGAAATTACATTATATTTGGTTATACATGGTTGATCCAAAACTATATGAAATAAATTATCAAAACAATTCTTATCATCGTGCATTACATCTAACATGTGACATACCAAAAAATCAGACCAATAAAGAAGATCCCAAAAAATACTTTGTTTTATCGAATTTTGTTCATTACCAAAGTCATCGATTTTCTTTTTGTTTATTATTCATTCAAATGTTATGGTAGGTAACAAAGATAAAATTGATTTTAAGTCATTACATGAGATAATTTTCGGAGGTCCATTTCTTTTAATTGTACCTTTTTTTAAATGTTATTTGTTCCACAGAAAATGATGATTGGTTAGAAGGAATCTATAATGATTGTTGAAAAACAAGGGGGTTTTTCATTAACAAGCATAAATTCTTTTTTGTATCTTATAGAATTTTAAATTGATTTTATACCATGTGTAATCCATTAAAATAACATTCCATTTTCTGGGAAGTTAATAATTCTCCACATCAATGTAGTTTTAAGTATGAAATTTTTTTCGTAGTAAAATGATATATAATGACACCATTTCTCCATAATGAATTTAACCCATCAGTCAATGCTTTTAAATAAAAATCAATTTTCATTTTCAGATGTCATGTTATTAATAATTTCAAAAATATATATCAATCCATTATCAATATCCAAGGAGGTAAATTTTATAGAGTTATAGAGACATTCCAACATGAATACTGACTCCTGTCAGAACCAAATGGACAGAAACTATCAGTAGATGGTCCCAATCACACTTTTTAGGATTCTAAATGAAAATACAAAAGCACTGAGTCAAAATGTTTCCATAAATCACCATCATTGGAGAGATTTCAACTTTTACCATTTGAAATATTTGTTTTCTGTCATGAAATCAATGTCGTTGTGTTCTAGGATACAAATAAATGTTGAAATCATGGTGTAAGCGGAAAATATCTCAATTGTTTTATAGAAATCAATCTAGACATACTTACTTGAACCTCTTTATACCTCTACTTTCCATATATGGGGAAATTATCAAATGAATTATTTTCCCCATAATATAAGATGCTATCATATGAATATACATGAATATTCTAATAACCAAGAGACTGATTATGAACAATCCTCTTTCTCTCATAGAAATTTGTGGAAACACATATCCTTCAGGAAACAATGTTTTAACCCCAAAGAATATCTCAACAAAACAACAATTTGACATTCCATCATCTGATTTCATAGCTATAAATTTTGAAACCAATTAAAATTTTATTTGTTTTCAACCAGGATATATGGTATCCTCAACAGACCTAAAAACTCAAAAAATTGAGATGGTTCCAACTCAGGAGTTAAATCAATATCTTCATGACTTTTTGTTGGTTCAGAAGATGTACCTGACACACCATGTACTAAATTTTAAAACCATGATGGATCTAGATACAAACTTTTAGTATCTTTTCTAGAATATCTGTAATAATGTTGATACCAAAAACATAATCTAGTTAAAAAAGATACAATAGATGACCCAAACAAGTTCAAATGTGTAAAACATCCTCATAGCACATTTTATACAAGGTCACTTAATTTTCCCATCTAAAATAAATTCTGGTTTTGATGATCTAAATGATAAGAAAAAATTGACACCCTTAATATATATAGGACTTTAAGAAGAGTTCTTTGGATTCCTAAGAGGATTTATCCAAGCTCCATCATTTAATAATGGCTGTTATCAACATCATTGTTCTATAATTCTAAAAAAAAATAAAATAATTAGTTTTATTTAATAATTTGGTATAAAGAAAGCACTATCCAAGTAAGAGAATAAAAATAAACTCCCCTTTTAAGAAATTTAAAATAATTTCTATTATTTTAGAGTTATTAATAGTACTTTTAAAAAAATTATACTAATCTATATGAATGTATAACAATTTATACAAATTACCAAAAAGTATTCTCAATTTCATCAAATTTAAACTAATTACAGGTGGCATAATTTCTAGTTGACTAGTGGAAACTCTATTATTTGATGACTCATATCATTGAAACTTTCTCCTACTAAAATCACTACGAAAAATATGCCACCCGTAATTAGTTTAAATTTGATGAAATTGAGAATAATTTTTGGTAATTTGTATAAATTGAGAATACTTTGTTATGCTTCTCTCTATTCTTGTGAATTTGAAAATGGATATCCATATGACAGAGCATATTTTTCATAGTGATTTTAGTGGAATAAATTTTATAGAAGATGAGTTATCATGCAAAAGATTCCGTTTTGTTTTAAAATATCATTTCCTTACAACATTCTCCGACTGAAATCAGTATGAAAATATGCTCGAGCGTACGCATATCCATTTTCGTATACATGAGAGAAGGGATGCCTCACCGCGATGCTCCACATTCTCGTTCATAAAAAAAAGAATATCCATATGTGAGAGAATATTATTCATAGTGATTTCTGTGGGAGAATGTTCCGATGATATTAGTCATCGGGCAAAAGAGACGAAGCCAATCCCTTATAAATTGTACTAATTTTTTTCAATTATTACTGTGCTAGAAATTTTTTCAAATTGTTACTAATTATTTCTATTTCTTACTAATTATTACTAATCATTAATAATAATTACTAATAATAACTATTTATTACAATTTATTTCTATTTATTACTATTTATTACTATTTATTCTTATTTATTACTATTTATTCATATTTATTATAATTTATTACTAATTATTTCTATATGTTACAATATATTACAATTTATCACAATTTATTAATAATTATTACTAATTATTTCTAATTATTACTAATTATAACTAATAGTTACTAATTATAACAAATTATTACTAATTATAACTATTTTTTCATATGTATTCATATATAATCTTATTTATTTCTATTTAATCATATTTATTACTAATTATTACTTTTTTTAATATTTATTACTAATTATGAATAATTATTACCAATTATTACTAATTATTAGCAATTATTCATATTTATTAATCATTATTACTAATTATAACTAATTAAAACAATTATTTACTAATTATTACTAATTATTACTAATTATTACTTATTATTACGAATTATTACTAATTATTCAAATTTATTATTAATTTTTCTTATTTATTACTATTTCTTTGTATTTATTACAAAATAGTAATAATTATTGCTTTTTTCTATTTATTACTAGTTATAACTATTTATTAAAAAATATTATAAATTATTACAATTTATTATTAATAATTACTATTTATAACAATTTATTACTATTTACTTCTATTTATTACTATTTATTACTATTTATTAGTATTTATTACAATTTATAACTAATTATTAATAATTATTATTATTTATTACTATTTATTACTAATTATTAGTTTTTATTACTATTTTTTACTAATTATTACTATTTATTACTATTTATTATTAATTATTACAAATTTGTAATAATTATTACCAATTATTACTAACTGTTAATAATTATTAATCATTTTTACTGTTTATTAGTATTAATTTTTAATTATTATGAATTGTTACTAATTAGTACTATTAATTTCTATTTATTAAAATTTATTAACATTTATTACTAATTATTATTATTTATTATTATTTATTACTAATTATTAATAATTATTCATTTATATTCCTATTAGTTTCTATTTATTCTTAATTATTACTTAATGTTCCTAATTATTAATAATTATCACTAAATATTACTAAATATTACAAATTATTAATAATTATTCTTACTTATTCCTAATTATTAATATTTATTCCAAATTATTATTAATTAAAACTAATTATGACAAATTAATTATATCTATTAATAATTATTACTATTTATTACTAACCATTGCAATGTATTACTATTTATTTCAATTTATTACTATTTAATATTCAAATTATTACAAATTATTGACTAATTGTTACTAATTATTAACTAATTATTACTAATTATTAAAAAAATTACAAATTTTAACTAATTATTACAAATTATTACAAATTATTGCTAATTATTACAATTTATTATTAATTATTACAATTTACTACCAATTATCATTAATTGCAACTTATTCTCGCCAATTATTAATAATTATTACTAATTTCTACTATTTGTTGCTAATTATATCTAATTATTTATAATTATCAATAATTATTACTAATTATTACTAATTATCGTTAATTATTACTAATTATCTCTAATCATGACTAATTATTAATAATTATTAATATTTTTTCTAATGAATACTAATGACTACTAATTAATAATAATTAATATAATACTACTATTTATTACTAATTAATACCAATCACACGTAATTGTTTGTAATAATAACTAATTTATAATAAAACCATCTAATTCTAATGTAATTTATCTACAAAAAATAAACAATAATTATAACTAATATAAAATAAAATGAATTAACTAAAACATAAAAGAAAACGACAAGTTCCTAAACCATTCATATTTTGCAGGAGTTGAATATTGAACTGATGTAGAATCATAAACATTGAATAAAATTGAGTGGGAAAATATAAGTAGACAGGGAGGGAGGTGTAGAGAAAGGAGTGGAATGAGAAAAAAACAAATGAGGGTATATATTGGTTAGAGTATTTCCGATGGGAGGCCTGTCACAAATACTAACCCTGCAATTAAATAGGGGAGGTAGTTAAAAAAGTATTTGCGACAGGACCCATCCCAAATACCCTTCCCATGGTTTTGTGTGCAACCCACACCAAACCATTTGCGATGAGAACCCAATTCTCATCGCAAATAACTACTTACTTGTGACGGGACCCCTCCCCGCAATAAAAACAAGTTTTCCCCATAGTGGTAGAGAGTTATACTTTTGAATAAGCCAGTATAAGATGTGGAGAGTGTGAGGCGGATGAGTTTGTAAAAATATTTTAAGTCCTATACTCTATATTAAATGATTATTTGAAAAATGTCTGTATTCAATTGGTCACTTACATATTGGGATATATCAAATGACTGATTGATCAAAAAACAAAACTTACATTGGAAGCTGAAGATATAGAGAAATCCATGACCAAGAAATTCAAAAGGTAAAAAAATATAAATGGATTATTGACATAAATAAAGAATATATCTTACATTGCAATGAACATTTTTCCTTGGCTGAAGAATATTTTCAAATATTTTTTTGTGAGACTATTATGACAAATTGTTTAAGAACAAATCCATACAGTAATATCCCAATTTTTTACAATGATTATAAAAAGGCCTCTTGAGATAAATTATTAATACCTTAAGTGGTAAAAAGAATGATTTGTCAGTGAAATAACTTAATATTGTGTTAATGACTATGCACTAGAGAAACATCCTGATTAACACTTTGAAATATTAAAAGGAATATTTTTAGAGTCAAACACTATGTTAGTGTGAGAATTTGAGGCCCTAAAATCATTGGCAAGGACTAAATAAAAATAATGAATATATTATTTATATGCAGAAATTTTATTCAAAATAATTGAATAACTCCAAAATGGTACATCGTATGAGAAATATGAGACCACTCTTAGGTTTTAAACATTGTTTTTACCCAATGATTAGTATAACATTTGAAGACATCAGACGAATGGATGTCTCACTCCTGAGATAATGTTATTAAATAATATATGACTATTTAAAAAAATATTAAATAATACCTAACACTCATGGCACATGGAGAACCCAATGTAGCTTGTATAATTTTTTTTAAAAATATATAATAATATTATTATTAAATTATTATAATTAATATTTTTCTTTTCAAAATCTCATTTGTCCTATAAATTCTTTTTACGGTGTCAGATTGACATGCCCTCAATGTCATCGTGACCCTAAAATCGGGGCAATCATTTCAAGACCAGTGTTGAATATTGAATTGGGTCTCAGGGTATAGGACCACGAAACACAAAATATGATGATGAGTTGAATCATGATATTAATAAGAAAAAATAATAAATATATGGTTCAATAAATAAATGTTACTAAATGGAATGATGAAAAAGTAATATAAATTTGATCTGGGGCGGTGCACATGACATGGGTATGAATCCCATTACTTTCATTCCACTCTGCTCTCTTACCCTCTCTCTCTTATTATATTTAACTCTTCTAAATTTTTCTCAATATCTTCTTTAATATTGATCGGATTGATTCGTCATCAGTCTTGTTGGATTCGTCTCGAGGAGCATAAATTTATTTTTAATATTTTTTTGATGGTGGAAAGGTATTTTATTCATATTTAATAATATATTTTGAATTATCAAAGATAAGAATAATTATAAATAATTTTGAAGTGAGGATGGTTCAAGGATTTGTTAACATGTGATCATCTTCAGGTAAGGTGAAAGCGTGGTTTAGGTGATGACAAACTTTGAAAACCTTGACTTCGACTTGGAAAACCAGGAGGTTGGATGTTCCTTCCCATTTGGGCTATATATATATTCATGATGTGATACTTGTGTTGGATTGACCCATTCTTGTGATGAATTTATTTTGGGTGCATGAGTAGCAGTAGTTGTACATGTTAATTTGGGATTATCTTGATTTTGATATTGGTGTGGCTTATCATTCATTATTATGATATGTTTTGTTTGTGTGTCGCATAGCCCATGGAATTGTGTTCCAGGAACCAAAATACTCTGGTGGAGCCTTGAGGTTGGGTATACGAGGTTACCCAACCTCATGTTGTCCTAACATCCTTAAAGGTGATCGTGGACACCCTTGTAGAGGGGAAAGTATAGTGGCTAGCATCCAGATACTAAGATTCATAGGTGGAGCTTTCAGGGTGAGAGTTACGGGGTCCAGTGGTTGGTTACCCATTCTAACATAGTCCTTACATCATTAAAGATGGACGTGCCAACCCATGTATAGATGAAAGCATATCGGCTTGCTAGCGGGTGCTGGTCATGGATTCCTAAGAACATGGGTTGTGGGTGATTAAAAGGATAATAAAACCAATGATAGATTTAAAATAATTTATGATGTTCCTATAACAACGACAAGAAGGGTGGGATGAGTTATGTGACCTTGATGCGGGTACATGTGTTCTTGACATTCTTATTGGAAACGATCCAAAGTAGGTGGGGTCAGGATTCATGGTAGCTTGGTCAACGTACAATGTCTCGAAACATGTATGTTTATTGAGAATTTACTTATAACATTATATACACAATTATATATATTTTTTGAACTTTTGGTAAGGACACATTGGCAGTGTCCTACTGAGTCTTATACTCACACCCAACTTGGTCATTTAGGTATGCTTGTAGTTTTCAATACCATAGATCCAATGATAGGAAAGATACCCATGGAATATGGTTGATTGGTTTATCTTGGAGATGGAGCATACTGAGATAGAAATCAGAGTACCCGACAGATGATTGTTTATTAAATTTTATCATGTATTTTGTCTATTGCATTATACTCTGGATAGGCTTACCACTGTGAATGCTCTTATATGTTTGTGATTAATTTATGTCCTCATTTACAATTTTTATTATTTGTTTTATTCATTATTATTGATCCCATTACATGATATAGAGGTATTGTATCCGTGAGGTTTCACTTAAGACCCCCACTGCTAATTGGTATCATCCTGCATACGAGGAGGCGCACATGAGGTTGTGTAGAATTCCAGCTTAGACCCGATGGTTTAGGTTGGGATATTACAAATTGCTATCAAAGGATCAAATACCACTTACTTGTTTCTTCTCTTATGTTGGATTGGGACATGTTAGACATGTGATAGGAAAGTGGGTATCAGGTATGGGAAATATGACAGTGCCTGGGAAGCACAGAATAGTGGACCCCCCGGGTAGCCATAAATCACGGAATTCATGTTTTTTGTCACTATTGATTCACTGTTTGTGACACACATGATGTTATTTGTGATTTATGATATTTCAAATATGTTCATGCATCATGAATAGAAAAATAACTTCAAATTCAAAAAAATATCTGTTTTTGTGTTTCATAATAGTTCATTAATTAAATGCCTTGATTTATGCTATCAGTTCGGGGTAGTTTCTCTATATGAAATATTTGTGTTGTCGTGTTATGCGATATATCCTTTTTTGAATTATTTTTTTTAATAGAGTGTGTTGTTGTGTATGTTTTTATAGGATGATTGTGACTAACATGCATAGACAAAAACATGGGTTAGTGATTTGAGAGGTATACCATGGGTTATAGGTAGAATCCTAGGAAAACCTTGTTCGATCCCATAGACTATTAGAAATTTCCATGTTCTTAATTCTCATTTTTATAAAGATTCTACCAATGATAATTTTGATGGAACCACCAGCTATGGAAATCTAGGATGCTTCCAAGACACCACATGTGGTGTAGAGGGATATAACCTGCCTGATTTTGTGCTGAAAAAAGTAATCCAGGTTTCAGAGCTTTGTAAATTAGAACTTTTTTTGGTCGTTTCCTATCTATTGTGGGGATATTTAGAAGACTATGACTAGACATTCTAGTTATTTCTTGCATCATTCTCCTCTTACATTCCATGTTATTGGTTTCCCATAGGATTTAGAGGATTGGTAAGACAATATCAATCGAATTTTCCCCCTAGTAAAGACCCCTGAGGAAGGGAGAGTAATTCTTGCAGCCTTTATGATCCCAGAAGCCTCAATGAGATGGTGGGATGATATAAATCAATATGGGAGATGGGAAAGAATTACATGGATGAACTTTGAGGAGTTTTTTCTAGAGTAGTGCATACCTTACGCAATGAAGATGGACAATGACCCGGAGTACATATGTTTTACAGCATTTCTTCGCTTTACTCCTTTTTTATATGGTAAGGAGGAATAGAAATATCTAATGTTCGAGATAGGACTACGAATGGATCTTGTACATATGGTTAGGGGCTATGACCTGATAAAATACTCCCAGGTGCTTCGCAAGGCCTATATCATTGATAAGGGGCTAGAGGAGGATAAGGAAGTATGCTTACATCTGACTCCCAACAAGCCAGTAGTAAGCACAATAGAACGTATTTTTCGGTACTATTGTAGCTGGAACTATTCATCCATTTGGGCCTTTGGGCCAATGGTTTCATCATTGGGTCCTGCAAGGCTTTCGGGCCACCCAAGACCTTCGGGCTAGTTGATTATCAAGGCCATTGGGCCACTTTAGAGCCTTAGGGCCTCCTCAAGGTCTTCAAGCCATGTGAATTAAGATGTACTAGTTTGAATACAAGAAAAAAGGCTTCATATGAGGATTCATGGCAGGCACATTCACTAGAGTAGAGCTAACTAGATTTGGAAGAATGAGAGGTTATGGATTTTCCATTAGTAACAGGCATGTGTAGCATTTCAGAGGACAGCTAGCCAACCATCCCTAAAAATGTGGAGTGCTGATATCATGACATATACTTGGGAGGAGTTAATCCAAGTTGTCTTGTTTGTGTGATTACCTCTAAGGCCTACGAGTTATGTAATTTCTATAAACCTTTGGGATTTTTAAGGGTTCAAACTCACCCCTTGAAAAGTGGATTATCGAAGAAAATAAAAAAATGAAGGCCTGTGGGCCATTCAGACTGACCTTACTAAAATAGGTGTCCTTTCAGATAGTCAAAAGAAAACGGCCAAACAGAAGCAACAAAGTGATTAAAAATTGGGTCAGAATATAACTTCTTCAGATAGGTGGTACACTTGTGTGATAATATGGAATTATAGCAGAAAATAATGGAAGATAATAGTGGACTTCCACCTATGTTTCAATGCCGGAAATCTTCAATGTTTTTTCTAAAAGGTTCCCCATGGGAGTTCTATGAGGTCAGGAAATTAGGGAGTGGAGAAACCCGAAAGAAGGTACACACTCCCCTGATGACAAAGACTCAAGAAATTCACAAATATTATCATGGAGTAGTGGTAGAACATGTCTATGATATAGAACTAGCACCAGTAAATGGTGATAAGAAACTTTTTACTGTACAAGGTACAGACTTGAGCATATCTTTGAACTTTTACATTGTTTTAATGCTGCAGTTTCCTTATATTTCTTAGCCATGTCTCGACAGAACATAACAAAATAGTTTTGTTTTCCTAACATAACTACCTCTAATACATCATTGAACAGTGAATTAAAACCGTAGTATATGATATATTGATAGTTTGTGCTTCGTTTAGTTAGAGAATGATGAGAGAATCACTTAGTGGATAAGGGAAGCAGCATATCATCTGGACCTCCCCTCTCAGAATTGAGGTATACATGATGTGTTGCACATTTCTCAGCTTTAGAGGTACATGCCTGATCGTTTTCATATTAAAGATTTCAAGGCAGTTGAGTTTCAACATGTTGCAATTTATGATTAGTTTCTTGTGTGGCATCTAAATTGTAGTGAGAAAAAATCAAGGGAAAATGATACTACTACTCCAGGTTTAGTTGAATGAACCAGGAAGAGATGTGAAAAATTGAGTTTTAAGTTCAATCATATTGGTATGAGTTGAATGATGTAGACCACTAGAGATTCTTATCTAGGATGAGAAGTTAATTGATGGGGAGAAATAGAATATCTTTATTTTTTACAATGATAATAAAATATCTCTTGAAATAAATTGTTATTACCTTACATGGGAAAATTATATATCAATGAAATACCTTAATAATGTGTTAAAAGATATACATAAGATAAAAATCCTAGTTAACACTTTTAAATATTCAATAGAATATTTTATGAGTCAGACACTGAGTTAGTATGAGATTCTAAAGCCCGTAAAGTCTCAGAGAGGACTAAATAAATATATTAAATATATTATTCTAGGTACACACAATTTATTCAAAATAATTGAGTAACTCCAATTTGGTGCATTGTATAAGAAATCAGAGGCGACTTTTAGGTCTAAAACATAGTGTTTACCCTATTAGGAGTATAATATTCGATGGCATCAGATGTTTAGATACCTCGCTTGTGAGATAAAAATATTAAAAAATATTTCATATATTAATTTATTGAAAATAATTAAATATCTTCCAAACAATGTGTTATATGGGAAATCTAAGACCATTGATATTTTGGGACATGGTGTTTACCCTAGTCCTGGTTACCATTTGTAAGCGTTAGACGATTGGATATATCACTTGGGAAATTAAACTTTATTTTTTTAATAAAATTTTAATCTGTTTTTTAATATTAAGTAACTAAAATCTCACAAATGGACCATCATATGAAAAATCTGAGAACACGGTTTGTTTCATAATTGGGTGTATTCACCAGGAGTGTTGTAACTTTTATGTGCATTGGGTGTTTGGAAACATCACGCATAATAAAACACTTTTTATTTTTAGTTCATTATTTAATCCATTTTTAAATAATAAATAAATAATATCTCTCAAATGATGCATCATATGTGAAATCTGAGACAACCTTTATGTCCAAAATAAGTGGTTTACACTAGAAAATATATAACATCTATTCACTGTGGGTGTTGGGTATTAGTTAATTTTTCTGTTAAATAATTAATTTTATTTAATTGTTGAAAATAAATTTCACTCATCTCAAACCTTATGGTTAAATCTCGCATATTTCAATCAAAACACTTCCAAAACATCAATTTACACCTTTTGGACAAATTTAAAATATACAACACCAATAGGGGATGAATTTAGAGACACCTCCATTGGTATTACATTGAATCGGGGATTAAACGAGAATTTTAAACTAATGTAATTTAATGACTATTTTTATTGAA
The DNA here is from genome assembly GCA_963277665.1 of Viscum album. NCBI lineage: Eukaryota > Viridiplantae > Streptophyta > Magnoliopsida > Santalales > Viscaceae > Viscum > Viscum album. The sequence continues at coordinate 1,925,468,617 of OY728148.1, forward strand.
ATTTAAACTGTGAAATTGATTAGAGATAAACAATAATAATAATAATTATAATTATTATTATTATTATTGAGGGATAATATTTTAATGGAGTCTTAATAATAATAATAATAATGTTGTGTTTTTATTATTATCTATAATATTAATAAAATTTAGAGTAAATAAATTAAATGGGAATTAAGAGGATCCTAAAGATAGATTGCACATACAAAAAAAACATAAAAGGGGTTCTACATCCTTCATGAATGCTTCTTGATGTGTTGATTTAATATCCCATTTATTTGATAATATCATAATAAATTAAAAGAGTCAATATTAACAAAATTAAAATGTAATGTGCATAAGACACATGCAAAACCCAAAGTGGCTTGGATTTTTTTTAATATATTATAATAATATGCAATTAATAATATTATTATTTTTCTTGTAAAAATCTCATGTCAATTGTAAATTCTTTTTACGGTGTCAGATTGACACATCATTACTGGCGTCATTGCCCAAAAATTGGGGTGGTCATTTCAAAACCAATGTTGAATATTTAATTTGGTCTCATGATACAGTCCCAAAAAATCCCAATATGATGATGAGTTGACACATGAAATTAATACAAAAATGTAATAAGTAGGTGATTCAATTAATAAATGTTCCTAAATTGATTGATGAAGATGTATTTTAAATTGGATATGGGGTGGTGTGCATGGAATGCATAATAATCCCATTATTTTTCACCCCACTCCCTTCTCTTACGCGCTCTCTCTAGTTCTATTTTATTCTTCTAAATTTATCTCATTATCGTATTCGATATTGATCAGATTGATGCACTGTTGGATCCATTGGATTCATCTCGATGAGTAGAAATTTATTTCTAAGAATTTTCTAAATGTGGTATGGTATTTTTTAGATTTAATAAATTATTTTAAATTATAAAAGATAGGGATAATTATAAATATTATTGAAGCAAAGATGGTTCAAGGATTTGTTGGCATGTGATCGTCTTCGGGTTAGGTGTGAGTGTGGTTCAAGTGATTATAATATTTGAAAACCTCAACATTGACTTGGAAAACAGTGAGGTAGGAGGTTCCTTCCCATTTTAGGGCTATATATATATGATGTTACCATGATGTGATGTTTGTGTTGTACTACCCATGATTTTGATGAATTTCATTTGGGTGTGCAATGGTAGTACTTGTTTATGTTTGATTATCCAGACATTGATCTTGGTGTGACTTACCATTCCCTATTATGACACATTTTGTTTGTGTGTTTCATTGCCTCTGGAATTCCATTTTTGGTAACAAACTACTTAGGGGGAGTCCTGAGGTTGGGCATACAAGGTTACCTATCCTTACCCAGTCCTAATGACATTAAAGGTGGGTGTGGCTACCCCAATAGAAGGGAAAACACAGTGTCTAGATGATGACATCTTAGATACAATGGTAGAGCGTTGAGGGTGGAAGTTACGGGGTCTAGTGGTCAGATACCCATTATGGTGTAGCCCTAACATCCTTAAAGGAGAACGTGGATACCGCCGTAGAGGGGAAAACATAGTGTCTTGATGGCTGATGCTGGCCGTGGATTCCAACAAACATGGGTCAAGGGTGATTAAAAGGATAATAGTTCCAAAGATAGACCCAAAATAATGTATGATGTTCCTATAACAACCACCATAATGTTGGGGTGAGCTATGTGACCATGATTGTGGTACGTGTGTTATTTAAATTCTTACCAGTAATGAGCTAAAGCAGGTGTGGCCGAGATTTATGGTGTCTTGTTCAGCACATGATGACTCGACAGGTATATGTTTAGTGAGAGTTTATTTATTTCATGATATACATGGTAATATATATTTTTTGAACTTATTTTAAGGATTCATTCGTGGTGTCCTTTTAAGTCTCGTAATCACACCCTACTTAAAAATTTCAGTGTGCTGGTAGATTTTGTGACTAGAGATCTGGTGAAGGGAAAGGGTCCCATGTTGGATTATTGATTTGTAATTCTTAGAGCATGAGAAGATCAGGATAGACACTAGGGTACCCCAAAAATGATATTTTATTTAAATTTATCATATATTTTGTTTAAAACATTATACTTTGGAAAGCCTTACCACTTTGGGAGTTCTTATAAGTATTCCATTATTCTATTCCTTTATTTACTCCCATTTTTTATTATTTGGTTTATTTATTGTAATTGATCCTATGACATGATACAGAGGGTATAGACTTTCCAAGGTTTCACTTCAGACCCCCGATTCTTGTCTACAACCTCCTACATATGGAGAGTCACACATGAGGTCATGTAGAATTCTAGCTCAGACATGGTGGTTCGGGTCGGGATGTTACACATACATTAGAAAAGATACGCATGACCTTTATCAATTTCACAGTTGAAAAAATATAGATTAATGATTTGAATGTTAAGAACATTGAAAATTATTTATAATATTATACAAATAAAATTTAATACAACATTTAAATGTTGAAGAGATAATGAGAATAAAATTTGGAATTATTTTAGTAATAGAAGAATTACCTCACCCTGAAGTGTCTTAAACTTGTTTTAAATCTTAATAATTTAGTATCAACATAATATGTAAAATCCCAAAGAATTTATAAGAGATATGTTACAACAATGTTTTAGTAGAATCTAGTCCCAAAAGGTACATATATTAATGGAAAATTTAATTGTAGTCATCTCCTGGTCAATCAAAAAAAATTAAGCCAAGGTAACCCAAGACCCAGACAATTTTGTTTATATTAATATTGGTTCATATGATGGTGTATGTTTCAAATCAAAGTCTAGAAATAATAGGCGACACAAAATTCAATGGAATCCACCACCACATCAATAATGGATGTTGGAATACCCAAAAGAACCTATTTCTCAGAAGATCTCAAAATAATTATAGTTCTACTCAAAATCAATATGGTTCAAAATATTTAATTTCTTGTTAGATTGAATCTATAAGGAAAATAAAGATACTTATTAGCCTTGGTGGCGTTGTTAAAGGCGTTTAAATATAGAAATTTAGTGGTGGAATAAATTTTCAACCCACAAAGATAAAAGATGGCCTATATTAGAGAGAATTAGAAAAAAAGGGAAAAGAAAAGATGTTTTTTAGAATAAATATCCATATAATAAGAATAATATATCATGAAAACATATTTAATTACATAGAAAATTTATATGAATATTATAACAATATTGGTCCCAATTATGAATATTGTTGGTATGTATCAACCAAATATAATTCAAATTCTAATTTGAGGAGAAGACCATAACCAATTCATAGGTAAATAAGAAAATGAGATAAGTATGTTGTATGATATAAGAATATATATAAAGGTGAAAAAAATTATTTGGGGAATTTTAAATATCCACAGACTTTATTTCATTTTTAGTTTTCTATTTAATATTTTAATATAATTTTACTAAAAATATTATTATTAAAATTTTAATTTCTCATTCCATTAAATTCTGGGTGAGCCATCTTTCTCTATGTTTCTAATTACCTATAGTTAAAATATTTAGGAAATCATGTACATTTATCTTCAATCCTCATTCCCTCATTTCAAAATATCATTGTCAAAATATGGTTTTTATTTTCATTAATTGACATGAAAGTCATTATAAATTTTTTTTTTCACCTATAATTCAAATCCTTTTATATGTTTTGGAATTCAAAAAGTGGTTCAACAGATATTGGATTACTAATAACATTCACTACCAGAGAAATTTAACTAAAATACAATTTTTATTTAAGGGGTTTATCAATTTCTTTCACCTTCAACTCTCACTGACAAACATCTAACATCATATTCTTAAATAACTACCCCTAAAAACATTAATAATATTTCTAATTAATTTAGTTCATCACTATGGAGGCTCCCCATACAATTCATTCATAATCTACCCAACAAAACCATTAATTCGACTAGGTATCAAATTTGTGACTTCAAAATATTCCTCACAGTGAAACTCCTAATTTTATATCTGAATGTTCTAAATCATGATTTCAACCATAACAATAACCAATTAAAATAATAAATTCTTCAAGAACATCATTTCCAATGTCCATAATTCTCTCATTCATAGAATTCATGAACCATCGATCTCACATTTTAATAAAAAAATAAACTATAAAGAGAATTAAATACAATGAATAAAAACTTTTTCTATATCTTATATCCTCATACAAAACCAAAACAAACACACATCTTTTTTCTCGACATAGACTTCTCATAACATCCTATTCACATGATTATGTTTGAGGTTTTCAAAATCCCAATTCAATGTAAGTCTATATTCAATATCATTAGAAAACCACACACCAAACCTTAAAACTCTATATTTATTTAACACTTTTTTTGATAATTTTTTAGTACTTTATGTGAACACCAGTTCATACACATTCACATGAAACTCGTGAAATTTGGACCGCAATTTTCAGAATCCAACAAGAAAACTGATAAAATAAAATAATTAATTTATCTTTAATATTTTATTAAATATCTTAGATAAAATGAGATAAATGGTGATCCTTCATCTTGAATCACATACAAATTTCAACCATCATACTCCCAAAATAATTTAGCTTCAACCAAATCATGATACAAAATTTGTATTCTTCATGATGATGAAACAAACTTCATTCGACCTTCATCATTAGGATTTTAAAGCTTATGTTTTCATGGTACTTATTTATTAAATAGGAAAAACATCGGAACCAAACATTAGGAGAATGTTTCTAGTAGTAATGATGAACCAATGTTCTTTATAGTCACTCTTTCAACTAATATCGTTATGTATTTTCTAATATTGATTGTCAGCACCGTGATATTGAATCCATACAAATTTCTGTAGAATCCATGACACAATCCTCACACAAATTATAAAAATTAACTTTGAGTATAGAGTATCATGATTTCATAAGAAGAATAAAACGTTATTTTTATGAGGTAAAATATTTCACACAAACTGAAGGATGGTGATTCATAAAAATATTTTCCCATATTAGTGACTTGGTGGTGGAAACATCCTTCTTTATGTAGGTCAGAGATTTCACAAATTATTGAAAATAGGGTTATAAGATACATCAAAATATTTTTTATGCATCCATGATTTTAAAAATAATATTTTCAATTAGAAATTATGAATCAAAATTTATATCTATTTGATATTGGGATTTTATCATGAGGTGAAATGAGATTCTCCCAACTCATTTGTTTGCCTATTTCACTCACCCTTCTCCTCTTCACACCTAGGTTAAGTGCCTAGATCAATGACATACACTACCTCCTATGATTATCTCATCTCTTCTCTAGTGAATATGATTTTATATAAATATTATCCCTATATATAATTAAGGAATTCATGGATGGATGACTGAGAGAGGATAGATCTCCCTCTCACTTACAATTCCAAACCCCCTTAAAAGGTAACCACACACCCTTATCATCCCAAGGATCATATACATTAGTTTGAATTATCTCTAGTCATATTTTAGGATACTTAAAGAATATTGTTTCATCTGGGTTCATAGGATCCAATTGAGTAGATCTTCACATATCCTTCTATGTTCCGACACAAAGGCATTCCACCATTGAGTGCCCACTCCTGGGTGGAGAACACCAGAGAGCCTAACTAGATTAGAATAATTCCTCCATCTATGGAGAGTCATCATAAAAATTCCCGAAAAATGGAATTTCTTCTCCCATTATTCCCACATGGAAATCTTCACATGGTATAGCCCATTTAACTAGGTCCTTCACCTAGGAACCTCTATTATGGTGAACCCATATTCCTAAATCCCACACCTAGGGTTCCCTCAATAGGGAAACCCCCTTCTCCTAGGTCGTTAACCTAGTTACCAATTATAGAGATAATCCATATAAACTCTGTCACTACATAAATACTATTTCACTAGGTCTCATAATTGGGCACCGATTTAACCAGCCCCCCTACACAAACACCGAACCAAACCAAAATTACATTTAGTTGACATAGTCATCTTAGTTACACTAATTACCTAGAATCTGAATAATACACTTGGTTTAATTATATTCCTTGAGTCATGATACTCATATTGGTTCTCTTATATTCCTTGATTCAAAAAAAACATCTTGGTTTCCTATATATGCCCCTCAATATGTAATACCCAAATCAAACCTTTACCAAATCATCTACTCTGTCAAGTATCTCAAGGAATATCCTATTCATATGCACCTCTTAATATATATTTTTCACCCCTTTTAATTTCAAATTCATCCAACATAGTCCCCCCTATTAGTTTTTATACTAAAAAAGAACCTCTTATATCTACTTATAAATAGTCAATTTTATGAAAAATGGAATCTTAATGCGTAATATCCATCCAATCCCATTATGTGCACTCTTGTGCACAACTATTGGTCTATTATCATCTTTTTTTATAATATCGAGCATGAATAACATGGAATTATATGATTTGTATGATAATTTCATTATATTGATTGAGACACGAACACTGTCCTCCTTACCACATGACAATAAACTTCATGGAATTATCTTGTTACCTGACCTTAAACTACGAAACTAGAAGTACATGGGATTTTATTCCTCTAATCTTGGATACATTGGATTCTACATTGAGTTTCATTCCCAGTATCATAAAATATATAATTTCTCTTATGTAATGAGTATAAGATGACATGTTTTACCTTTAGTTCAAATATTCCTTTTGATTATATCATATATACCTTGAATCAGGATACTCCCCTTGGTTCCTTATAGTAAGACCTCTTATTAAGTCTAGGACCTAACCTGATTTAGCTTCCTATGATGTGATGATCATAAGAAACCCACATGATGAGAGTTGGAATAACCAAGAATATATCATATAATAACCCTGATGTGATAATGAAAAACATCCCAAAGGAGATGATTCTAATACCACCTATGGGACGATAACATGATCTTCTTATGTTGGTTCTAATAATGTGATGAATCCTTCTCTCGTAATTATCACGAGATGCATATAGTGATAAGATAGGAATGATAAATCATTTCTCATGTGCCAAATATGACATTTATTCATGGAATTACATGAGTAATTCAATACAGGCTTCCAATAAGGTGTAATATGTATCTATACATTCTTCTATTTAGTTAAAGAAAAACAAGATGAAACTGAAAGGGTTGGCGTAATGTATGTAACACCCCAAGTTTTTGTGAATTTTTTTTCATTATGATTTAATATTTTGATATCATCACTTCAAACCACTCTGAATATATATATTGTTTTTATATAATATCACTATGTTTTGGATTATGTTATATGCAACACCACGGGAACCTTTCACTGCCCGTAACACCGACTTGGCTTGCGTTACACGCAACACTTAGTTTCTACGAAACAATATTTTACAACTATAATTATTAAAATAAGATAGTTATAACCTAGAAATTAAAGTTATGATTTGAATATCAATAACTACTTTTTACATATTATATATAATGGGATTTATAATAAAAATATAATTTTTTGTAAAGTATTTATATGTTTAAAACATTTATTTTCTCAATTGAACTGCTTTTCTCATCCTATGAAAAATAATAAAATTTATTTAAACCCAAATAGAAATTTATTTTAATAAAATAAACCTCAATTTGGAATTCATAATATCAAATTAGATTAGGGTGAATTTTTGGTATTTTTCTCAAATGTTTCAATTTTTGATGAATAGTGAAAAATACTACATATTAGTTAAAAACTGACATTTTCATTTAAATAATTATTTTACATTAAATCTATTTTTGTGTCAAAATATTTAAATAATAAATATATTAATACAATTTAGGTCTTTGGAATCATTATTATAATATATTTTATTAAAGAAAAAATTATTGAACTTATGAACGTCTCTTTTACCTGCCTTTTAGAAACATTTGCATGATTAGAATTAAACAGAATTTTATCACATATATGAATTTAAATTAAAAAAATGGGCATAAATGATTTTAATTAGTATGAAAAATATGGTCGAATAGGATCAACAATATTTTTTGGTGAATAGTAACTTTTGAATTTTATTTACCACAGTTAAAGGAACATAGGGTAATTTAAAGTAACAATATTGTTATAATAATATAAAATTATCCTAACAATTTTACTAATTTAATTGTATAAGTTTATTTCAGAAACAATAATCCATATATAAAAAATATGATCCCTTTTAATATAATTGTGTTAGATTATAACATTTGTTATATTTTATTTTAAGAAGTGTTTAAAATGTCATATTCAAACATTAAGAATTAAATAAATTTTAATATATGGTTATAAATAAGAATAATTATTCTATAAATATTCATTTAAAATATCTTAAATATATTTTCAAAAATAAATAATAAAAATAAAGGATTGAATAATAATGATGTTATAATTGATTAATTAATTGAGATATCAAATAAATATTGTTAAAAATAATAAATTAAATATAATTTTCATTACGTAATTACCTAAAAGATTTTTTTTATAATTTAGACATTTTATTTAAATATTTTAAGTATTGGCCTGAAGTTATCATGTTTTTTATTCTTTTAAAAATGAAAATATTGAATAGCATCAAAATTGACCTAAATGATACTTTAAAATAAATAATAATTTATTAAATGATTTAGGATTCATAAAACAATATATATTGAGAAATATAACTTTTATAGTGTCCAATATGTCATAAATGATCCAATTGGGGTTCTTTGGGCATTTTATAGTAACTATATTAACCATATAGTGTAAGAATACAAGTTGTCACTGTAAAAGTTAAATTGCTTAACTAAGGGATAAATCCAAAAGATAAGGAGAATTTTTGACCTAAACATGTATAAAATTGATTGGTTGAGATAATATCAACCCATTTTCATCTCAGATTCTAAATAACTCACTTTCGATCTATTTTAAAATGAAAATAAATTTATAATAAATTACTAGTTTTGGAGTTTTATAAAGTCCCCTCCTCCCTCTTATTAAAGGGAACCTATCCCTATCTTTTATTCGAAACACTAAACCTTATGGATCAGCCATAATCTATACATTTCTCCTCCAAACTTCCTTACCTTCCTCTTAGAAAGTATTCCAATAGAAGAATGTTACTCAAGGATGACGTTTGGTACAAACCAAAAGGTGTTACCCGATTAAGTGGTAACATGTTCTCTTAAGCTCTTTTCCTTTATTTTCCTTATCCACTCACTAAACACTCATTATTCCTTTATTTTATGAAAAAATGTATCGTTAATATACTATTATGTTTTAATGCTAATTGTTCAACCTACACTTACACACACTTCCATCAAATGTATATCAAACATTCTGTTTCTATGTACGGCGAACTACTACCTCACGAAACGAAGATTGTTCATTTCTTCTTCACCACCAATCATGGTGGCCATTATGATGGAAAATATATCTATATATGTTATATTTTTATTAATTATGTCTTCATGATTCTTTATAACTTTTTACAACTCATACCTTTTTACTTTCCATTGGATGTTAATACGATAATCTCGTTTGAGGAAGTGTGGACTACTTCCCCTTCAAAGCGATTTGATTCGTTCACACATCACATGGAATATATTAAAGATGGGTTTAGTAAAATTATATTATTTATATGATATAATCATTTTATTTTAATAATTATGTATATGCACATACATATATATACTTATGTCATTTACATAACTTCTTTTAATATGACAATTAAAATAGAAACGATTTTCATGCGAAGGTACGCCTTGCTATCTCCATGAATGGTGAATTCCATTTCATAATAATTTATTATTTAGATTATTTTAATATATATATACTAGATATAAATGATATTTATATCATGATTTACATTCTAGAATCGTTATATATGTATAAGGACCAACAATACAACTAGTTAAGACACAAGCGAAGAAAAAAATAGATATTACCCAATGTGAAACCTTAATAAGGATCATTAAAAATCAATTAATATACGATATTAACAAAAAATATGTTTTATTAGATATAAGAATATTATTATTTAAAATATTTATAATAATATTATATTTATTATACCTGAATCGTTTTCGAGTATGAAGAGTGTCCAAGCACAAGGTAAGGTATTTATATCTCACCATTATTTTTGTGAGACACATGTCCATACACTTCAGGTTTATTCTATGTGGTGTATATACTTCACAAGAATTTATTTTATGAGTATTATATATAAAATTATGATATTTCCATATTCTTATAATTTTAATTCTTACATGGGTAATACAATTAAATTTATTATAATTTGATGAGTACTGATTTAACAATCTCTTCCATATTTGGGATTATTTTATTTTAAGTGTATATTAGGGAATATTTATCATCTGTGACCATATTTTTAAAACATGTTTTCATAATTTTTTATTATTATTCTCTTATGTATTTTTAAATTAATTTTTAACCATTTTTTACTTTTTACTTCATGGTTTTAAAGTAATCATTATTCTGTTTTCGAAAAAAGTTAATTTTTTTATTTTATTGGAAAATGTTTCAGAAGAATGTTTACTTATATTATATGGAATGAAGTTATTATTATGCTTTTAGAAATACTTTTACCTGGATGCTTGCACTAAAATTTTATAAGTTTGTTTCCAAATAAAATATTTTCATTTAAAATTGTGTTTAAATTTTATAAAATAAAACCATTCCAACAAATAAAGGATATTTTTCTCAAGAAATAATTCTAATGATTTTCCTGATTCCTTTATATGTTTTTAATATGGTTTCAATGAAACTAGTTTTGAAAATGATTCATATTGTAAAAAGTGATTTTTTTAAAAAAATCCATGTTCCAAGTGATCATGAAAAATCATTCTCCTCCAATGACGACATACTTTGTTATAGTACAAGAATACAATTCATTCTCCTTTTCCGAATGGTTTATGTTTTGATGGAATAATGTTTAAGAAACACACCTATATTCATGGGTTATTTTTTGATTAAATGATTATGAAACATATCTCTTTCCATATGTGATGATATGTTTACATGTTTATGATACCCATTTCATTTCATGGGTTAGGTTATGAAATTTAAGGATCTAGTGGTACATGTATATATGATTTCATAATGAGTTGGGTCGGACCTATATCTCCCACTAATGAATTGGGTAAAGATTTATATCTCATAAGATAGACTAATATGGTATCGGTAGTGATCCTTGACTATTAAGATGACCATGAGAGTGAACCATGACAACCATGATGGTATGAAGAGTGAACACATGCTACTAAGATGGACATGAGAGTGAACCATGACTACTGTGATGACATAGGGAGTGAACTCATATTAATAATATTGTATTGGAAGTGATGCTTTGATACTATGTAAATAATTATATTATTATGTGTCTTCCACAATATCATTTTTTATTCCTTTATTATGATTTCTTATTCTATGTTCTTTATTTCCTTAGGATTCATGTCTTGTGAGATTTAATTATTTATTCCATGTTTCATGTATATTATCTTTTATATATAAGGTATTATCTTATATTTTCATGATATTGTTCTCATACCCTTTATACTCAGGATTATGCTTATATATCTCCCTTGTTTACCCTTGCTAAGAGTTTGAGCTAAAACCATTCTTATATTTCCTTCCCTAGGTTACGAAGAAAGGTTTAATGTAGAAGTAATAATGTAAGAAATATACTAAACTATTATAGTCCTCGGGCATGTAATATTATAATGTACTGAATATTTGTTTAAAATGGTGTAATATTTGTGTATGTTAAGCCTCTATCTCTATAGTTGGTATCAAAATAAAGTGTTAGTAAACCATTGGAAACTAGGATGAGAAACATTTAGTGAGATACCTAGGTATATTTCTAATTATATATCTATGGATGTCTATAAGGTTGAGTCAATGTTTAGGAAAATGTCCAGAAATTTTGGTAAAGGGTAGAGTGAGTGGTCTCCTAAAAATACATCCATTTCTTGATACTACCAGTAGATATGGGTCATGCCAAGATGTACATAAAAGTGAAAAATCTAAAAATATATTTTGGGCATGAATCATGGTAATCTAGTTTACAGAAATAGTCCTTCATACACACCTTGTTTGACACTCCCAGGGGATATAAATTGGGAATAAACAAACTCTTCACGAACCATATTTGGTTACGAATAACCTAAGATAAACCCAAGGAGTCATATGTTATGAATGGTGTAATAACATAGACATTGTATAAGTTCATTTCATGATTGTGTTATTCTTTTATATGATAATCATTTATTACTCAATTCTTCTTTGTTATAGATAAGGGAAGAAACTCGAAAGAATTTGGTTTACATTGAATCTGACGAACAAATTGGTGACTATTATCAAAAAATTTATTATTGACTAGAGAGAAAGATATTGTGATTATGCTTAATCAGTTATCACAATATATGATTAACAAGGTGATCTTTAATGGTATTCCTAAGTCATAAAATATTATGAAAATGTAGTTTTATTCATTTTCGCATTGTGAGTAATATAAAAGAAAGAAAATTAAACATCCTACATGTGAAGAAGAATGGAAGAATAACATTGAGAAATACCTCAAATGAAGGGTGAATGTTATCTTTGTGTGAAACAGGGTCATATAGTTATAGAATCTCATGGATTTCAATGTCTTATCTACGGAGAACATGTCCATTACCCAACTAAATTCCATGGCCAAAGAATTTAAATTTAATAAATGAAAGAACTACACCATTCCAATCATTGAATAAGAAAAATTAATGTGTTTATGTATTTGGATTCAAGAATAATGAATTATATAAGGATTTTTCAATTTATGTGTTTTTCAATAAGTAATTACATAAATATGTTGATTTTTCTGATAGACTAGATATGTGATGGTGAAATTATGATTAAGGGAAATATAACCCTCAACATGTTCCTTCTGTTAAGATAATGATGTTTGGATAAAGGTATATTTGATATGAATAAGTAAATTGGATGTTACTTATTTCCATGTAGCTAATTATGGATTTATTGATATCTGGGTTGTGCTATCATGGATGAGTTTTACAACTTTTTCGACTTAAGAATAATGTAACATAGATTTATTCAATAATGATTTATGGTAAATCAGGTTATTACCATGTTTCAAGAGAATAATTGATTAAGGTATTCACATGTTTGGAATGTTTAAACCATGAAATTCCTTATGATATATGTGAGATAAATGTTAAACTAATTTAGTGAACTTATTTATAATGTTTTGGATTTTAATCTTTCAAATTTATTTTGGTCTTAACTATTTATCGGATTTTTATGTTAAACTTCAGATATGTTTGTGAGATTATACTATTATCTCACTATAGGTATATTTATACATGTTTTATAAATTTTGTTAACATCTTTGTCGAAGATAGATAAAATGAACCTCAATTATTGTCATGATTTTATAACACTCCAGGAATGAAAAACTCAACTTCATTTCTTGGAATAAGAGATGAAGTTGAAATTGATTATGGAATAGCAATGGGTGCTGTTATTTTGAAATCCTGCAAGTATATATTCTCTTAAAATTTCTTCAAAATTATGGAAAGGAATCATGATATAAAAGGGTATCCTATTATAATAATTTTTTATGATATCAAATAACTCATTCAAAATTCTTTAGTTTATTATTTTGTGATTTTTAACTTTCTTTGGATCACCCACTTTATTGTGATAAGTGATATTTATCCATCTCTATGATTATTTATGAATTTCCACTATACCCAAATCTTCATTTATGTTCTCCTACGTAGAAACCAAACCATGATTTACATTGGGAAATTTTTATTTTCCAAATATTACTTTTCAAAATTATGTTTTGGTATTTTTTTTACAATGTGAGATTTTATATTTTTATAACCCCGCCAAATTTCAAGGGTGAAATTTATTTTAAGGTGGGTAGAATGTAATAAACTGAGATTTTGTGAATTTATTTTCTCAAATTAATTTAATATTTTGATATTTTCAATTCATAGAACAATGAATATATATATTTTTTATTATATAATAGCACAATGTTTAGGGTTATGTTATTACCAACACCCAAGGAAGCTTGCACTACACACAACACAGACTTGGCTTGCATTACACACAACACTAAGTTTCGGCAAAGTATATCCTTACGGTAATAATTATTTAAATAAGATAGTTATAAACTAGCTGTTAAACCTATGATATGAATAATAATAAATACTATTTAAATATTAGGTATAGTGTCTCTGTTAATGAAAAATATAATTTTTGGGAAATTCTATATATTTAAAACTAATATTTTCTCAAATGAACTACTTTTCATGTCCTTCTACGAAAAATGATAAAAATAATATTAGAAAGTCATAGAAATATATTTTGATATAATATACAATATTTTTGAATTTGGAATATCAAAAATATTTTTGGGTGATATTTTGGAATTTTTCGGAACTTTTTTAATTTTTGGTGAATAGTGAAAAGTACTACATAGTAGTTAAAAATAAAAACTTTTCATTTAAATAATTAATTTAATTTAAATTGATTTTTAATTAAAAATAGATATATAATACATATATTAATTAAATTTTTGTAATTGGAATCATTTCCATAATATTATTTGATATAAAAAAATTGTTGAACTTTTGAACGTCTCTTTTTCCCGTCTTCTAGCAACATTGGCGGGATTAGCATTAAACATAAATTTACTGCTTGTGTGAATTGAATTTACAGAAATATAAATACATAGTTGTAATCAGTATAAAAAATTGGTTGAAATATGATTAAAATAATTTTCAGTGAATAGTATCTTTTGAATTTTATTTACCTCGATTAAAGTTAAAAAGGGTAATTAAAGGTGACAATAATATTATAATAATATAAAATTCTCTTAACACTTACCCTAATTTCCTTGGATAAGTGTTTTTGTCCCAAATCAACATTATATCAAAAATATTATCCTTTCTATTCCACTTTGGTAAGATTAGGACATTTATTATATTTTATTTAAAGAAGAAATAAAATTTTCATATTCAAAAATTAATAACTACAAAATTTTAAATATATGGTAATACATGAGAACAATTAGACTTTAACTATTTGTTAGAAATATAAAAAATCTATCTTCATCATGATAATTTGTTTTTATTTTATAGAAAGGAAATAACTTAATTAAAGTCTTGAATAATAATGATTATGTAATTGATTAATTAATCGAGATATCAAATAAATGATGTTAAAAATGTTATATTAAATATAATTTGACATAATTAATGGAATATAATAATTTTATAGATAACTAAATTTTTTTAGTGAAATTCGAATTATTTTTTGGAGGTTATTATTTTGTTTTCATATTTTAAAAAAGTAGAATATTAAATACTTTCAAAATTGATATAAATTAGTCATTTAAATAAATAATATTTTACTAAATGTTATTAAATTAATAAAAAATCTATGGATTGGAAAAATAACATTCATAGTCATTATATATTTTGTATATTATCCAATTGGAATTATTTTGTCATTTTATAGTAACTATATTATCCATATTTCGTAAGAAGGCGAGAGGTTACGGTAAAAGTGAAATTGTTTAACTAAGGGTTAAATCCAAACGATAAGGTTAAATTTTTGACCTAAACATGGATAAAATTCATTGGATTAGTGGATTTAGATCCATCCTCATATAAAAATCGAAATAAATCACTATTGATCTATTTGAAATCAAAAAAAAATATAATAAATTAATTTGTTTGGGGTTCCCTAAAGTTCTCTTCCTCCCACTTATAAAATGTCACATCTCCTTCCCTTTTATTCACACCTCTAATGACATTTGGCTTGGCCAAAAACTAACAATTTATCCACCCAACTTCCCTCCCTTCCACCTAGAATAATTCCCTTTTGTAGAAGGAAACTCAGGGAATCCGTTTGGCATAATCAAAAAAGAGTTACCCATTTAAGAGGTAACGTCGTCTCTCAATCTCCTTTCCATTATTTTCCTTCTCCATACCCTACTCTCTATTTATTAAATTATTTTAGGATAAAAATAGAATAATAAATACAATATTATGTTTTTATGCAATGCTTTCATTCTAAACTTACCCACACATCCATCTAATGGATATCGAACATATTATTTCTGTGTATTGTGAACTACTTCCTCACAAAACCATGATTGTCCATTTTCCATTAACACCAATCATGGTTACCATTATGATGGAAAATATATATATATGTGCTATATCTAATATAAATTTTGTCTTTAAGATTTTTTATTCAATTTCCCAACACATACCTTTATTACTTTCCATTTTGTGTTAATACAATAATCTAGTTTGAGGAAGTGCGGACTACTACCCCCTCAATGCGATGTGATTAGTTCACACACCAAATAGAATATATTAAGGATGGGTTGAGTGAAATTATATAATATATATGATATAATTATTCTACTATAATAATTAAATATATTTAAACATACAGATATATATATACATATTTAATTTACATACTTTCTTTCCATATAATATCTAAAATGGAAACAATGTTTATGCATATGTACACCTTACCATCTCCATGAATAGTGTATTCCATTTAATAATTAATTATTATATATATTATTATAATATAAAAATACATGATATAAATGATATTTATATCACTACTTACATATTTTAATCATGATATAAGCATAAGGGAAAACAATATTACAAGTTAAGTCAAATATGAAGAACAAAACATATATTACCCTAAGTGAAACCTTAATATAGGATCGTTAAAAAGTGGGTAATATAAGGTCATAACAAAACCATATATGGTATTATATATAAGAATATGAATATATAATATATGTATAATTAAATTATATTTAATTTATAGTAATCTTGTTTGAGTGTGAAGAGATTCATGACACAAGTAAGGGATTTATGTCTCACCTTTATTTTTGTGAGACACATTATACAGTACTTGATTCTTCTAAGTGGTGTGTATACTTCTCATGAATATATGTTATGTGTCTTATCAAGAATATTATAACAATTAAATATTCTTATAATTTTATTTTTACAGGGTTCATACGATTCTATTGATTATAATGTGATGATTTTTTATTTCACATTCTATTACATATTTGGTATTGTTTCGTTTTAAGTCTCCATTGGGAAGTAATTATAATCCATGTCCATGTTTTCTAAAAATGTTTTCATAAATGTTTTAATATTATCCTTCAGATTTTAAGGTCATTTTAAACTATTTTTTACTTTTTAATTCATTGTTTTAAAATAATAATTCTTTTTTTCCAAATGAGGTTCTGTTTTTTACTTTTATTGAACAAATTTTTATGATTTTATGACTCCTTAATTCCTTGTAGCTTCTCCTGCAATATTAGAAGATTATTTTTTATATAAAATTTTTTCTTTTACAAGTATGTTTCATTTTAAGAAAAAAATACTGTTTCCACAAATAATGGATAGTTTCCTCAAGAACAATTTAAAATAACATTCATGGTTATTTTATATGTTTTCAAAGTGGTTTCAAAGAAAAGGGTTTTAAAACTGTTTTATCTATTAAAAAATAGTTTTTAAAGAAAAATTATGTTACAAGTGGTCATTTAAAATATTCCCCGATAATTGATGATATAATTTATTATAGTTTGAAAATACAATTCATATTCTTTTTCCAAATGGTTTATGTTTTTATGGATTAATTTTTATGAAACACAAAAATTTTTATGGGTTATTCTTTTGATGAAATGATTATGAAACCTATCTATTTCCACAGGTTATGATATGTTTAAATGTTTTAATACCCATTTAATTTCATGTGATATGTTTTGATTTTTAATGATATTGGGGAGCATATATGTATGGTTTCATTTTGAGATGGGTGGGACCAATATATCTGTGTGATACATTTGGTAATGATTTATATATTATGAGATAGACTAAGATGGTCTTGGGAGTGAACCTTGACTACCCAGATAGGCATGGGAAGGATCCCTGACTACTAAGATGGTACGAGGAGTGAACTAATGCTATTAATATGGCCATGGGAGTAAACCATGACTAAAAATATGGTATGGGGAGTGAAACCATACTAATAAGATAGTCTTTGCAGTAATGCCTTGTCTACTGCGGAAATCATTATATGCTTATATGTCGTCCACAATTCCATGTTTTTTCATATATTATGCTTTCTTGACCTATGTTATTTATTTCATTATGATTCATGTCTTATGAATTTCCATTATTTATGCCATGTTTTATGTATATGATCTTTGATATGTAGGGTATAATTTCATTTTTTTCATGACCATGTTCTCATATCCTTTATGCTCATGATTATGCTTATATATTTCTCTTTTTTACCCTTACTATGTATTTGAGCTCACCCTTTTCTTATGTTTCCATTCCCAAGTTAAGAAGAAAAGTTTTAGGTATAAGTAATAATGTAATAAATATTTACGGGATATTTTGAAGATCTTTCACTAGGATATAATATTTCATTTCCAAGATTCCAAATATACTAAACTATTATGGTCCTCAGGCATGTGTTTCTATAATGCACTGAATATTCATCTATAATGATGCAATATCCAAGCAATTTAATCCTGAGTTGATATAATTTATGTATGTAAACATAAATATTTTTGGAAATATATCATATTATTTAATTCCATATGATGTTATACGAATCAAATGTTGTCCTTTTCACATGACATTAAATGTTACAACATGACCCGTTAAGTGGTACCCAAATTAATTGACAATGATTCCCATTATAAGGGTATGTAGGAAGACCTTATAATGGGCCGAATACCAATAAAAATATAAAACATCTACTTAGATAGTATTTATCAATAGTTCTCACATCTGTATCTTTATTCCAAAAAACTATTAACTGATAAGAGAGAGATACAGAACCTATTACACACATATATATTTTCACATCAATAAATTTATTCAATAAAATTAATTTCACATAGGTAAAAAGTCTAGGATTAGGTTTTGGGAAGAATTTATAAAATAAATCTTAATTCTATAATCATTCATCGATGTAGAAAATATTTCCCCCTAAAGGGTGTGGTGAGACTAAACCCCTATTTTTAATGAATTCACATTCTAATGTATTGCTAGTATGAAACCCTAAGGTCTGTTTCTTTTTGAATGAAAGTCCATAATGACATTCACATTGAACTATTGTAGATAATAGAAAGAATTGGGGATTCGATTAATAAAAGTGGCACACACACCCTTCACTCGCTTGAGATCTTCTTTTTTATACTTTAATTTATTGATCTCTCTAGTAGAACATGAGTTTTTTATAGTGTGTAGAAACCTTACACATTATTTATTTAAAATTTGTGAAATACTCTAGGAAAAAAATATAGTATAGGAACCTTATAATATCCTCTTGATGTATAGAATGAATTTTATGTTGTTATTAAAATACTTCTGTAATTGGGAAAATGAATAATACATTTCCCTATGAAGCTTATGGAGGTTTGAATACATATGAAATCTTTCCAAACAGAAATAAATACCAAGTGAAAAATCTATTATAGTAAAATAACTTTTTTCATAATGCAGAATACTTCACAATAGGTTCATCAAAAAAATTTACAACATCAACATGCAAGACTAATATTTTTTCAAAAAATGACTTTCGAAAGAAAAGAAAGGTACTTAAAAATATAAATACTAAATAATGGAAACTATTTAAAGATTTTCATAAATAATAATTCTATTAAATTCCACAAAAAACACTCAAGATATTTGTTCAAAAATATATGTTGCTGTATGAATATATTAATTATTGAATTTACCACATATAATACATAATTTTTCATAAAAATTGAACGAATTATTTTTTTGACTCAAAATGTTTAGAATTCAATAATTTGAAAATTAAAAGCATTTGAAAATCCAAATTACTAGAAACTAATATATTAATTGTGACAAAAATTTATTAAAATAAATACACATCAACCTGAATGCTTTTTTAGGGTTTAAGAAATCGATGATAAATGGAGCCTTTATCATCACGCTTTTAAACATTCAAAAATGATTTTTTAAACAAATATAATTAATAAAACTAATAAAACATAAAAAAAAATTTCGGTTATTAGGACTAATTCATACAATCTCAAATAACCCCGAGTATTCTTCTTCCCCAAATTTTATAATATCTAATTCTAGACACATTCAATGTTAAGTCCATAAATAAAATATGAAATCACCATACTTAGACATGTGAATTTTTAATGATTAGAACCTTTATCTTCCCTATGAAAAGGGTACACCCTAGAACCTTCTCCATATGGTTTTCTTCCATGTTTTATGATATACCCATTTATTTATATATTTGTACATATATAATTTTTTAACTACATATACATTTATAAAATTTTACATAATTTTATTATTATTTTTACATACATATATGAAATATTTTTATATTATTATATATTATTTTAAATAACAATATATAATTTTATAATTCCATATATATTATATAAAATGTGTTTATAAAATTAATATTTACTGTAAAAAATTTTATATAATAGATTTATATAATATTGTTTAATAAATTTAACTTATGAATGTATATGGGTGTTTGTGTGTGTATTTGAATATGTGTTTGTTTAGAAATGCACCAGAAAAACATACATACACATACATAGACTCACAAATAAATATATAGACACGTACACACACACATGCACATGCACATACACAGACATACACATACATGCACGTGCACACACACACAAACACACACACCCGCACACACACACACACATCACATACATACACACACACATATATATATATATATGTACACATATAAATACAAACATAAATTTTTATATACACACTTGAAAACAAATATAAAAACATACACATACTCAAAAACATTCACATACATACATACACATACAAACATACATAACATACACATATATATATATACACACCTCACATTTAAACCAACATGTATGTGTGCATGTGTGTTTTTATGCGTGAGTGTGTGTATGTGTGTGTGTGCCCATATGTATCTTTATGTCCATGTGCATGTGTATACATGTATATGTGTCTTTCTATGTATGTGTGTATATATGTTTGTGTGTATATATCTATGTGTATTTGTATGTATGTTTTCCCAGTGAATGTGTATGTGTGTGCATATATATATATGTAATAAACACCTATTCATATATATATATACACATATACACATATACATATCCACATACACATATATACATATACATACATACATACATTGTTACATATACAATTATATAGACATACATATACATACACAAACATACACATACTCACAAACATGCACATATAAAGATTTACAAACATACCTATATAACATAAATATATAAACACACACACACACATTTGAAAAAACACACACATAGAAAAACCTAAATATTTTATATTCATACAAATCCTCTATTAGTTTTTTACTTTTTTTATTTCATTACACCATGATTTTCAAATCATATCACATATTCACATAACAATACAAACGATTATATTAATATATAGTTATATACTATATATAAATATTCGTAAATAAATATATTTTCATTTTTATAATTATATAATTATTTAAAAGAACTTTTAATATTTTACATATACTAATATAAATTATGAAAATAATTTTGATAATAATTTCTAAATTTAATATGAATTATTTTTTATATTATACATTATACATATTTATTTATATTTTAATAAATTTATATATTTATTTACATATAATCATATAATTATAAATATATGAAAACAAATATATAATATGAATATAAGTATGTTGTAAATTATACAATATCAGTAAAAGTATATAATAAATTTTAATATGGAAAATATTAAATATATTATGATATTTATTTATATATATTTATATAGTCAATATGTTATTTTATAAGATATATATATATATATTATGATTATGTATGCCTATATATATATATATATTTAAATTTATCTCTATGTGCCAATATATATACATAAACACCAACATATAATTTTAAATATATATATATAATAAAATATAAATTATAAATATAAATATATAACATTAAATATGGAATAAATTAAAAAATATATATTTTATGAATATATATGTGTATTATAAATTTTATAATTTAAATTTAAATCTAAAGAAAATATAACTAATTAAATAAATAAATAAATATTATTTATTACAATTAATAAATAAGTATTTATATATTGTTATATAAACCATATTTAATATCATATAAATAAGTATATATAAAATAATTTATATAGTACCCTTTTTGAGTTCTAAAATAGCGGTAATTAAGGAAACCAAATTATTGCAGGTAAAAAAGAACAGATCAACGGTGCCCTTTTATCAACACTTTTTTAATGATGGTAAAAGTTAACTTATTAGTGCTTCTCTCTATAGTTGATAAAAGTACCACATCTATAGTCATTTTCTGAGTGATGATAAAGGATTGCATCTAATAAACTAGAATATATAGTACTCAATATAATAGAGTGTTATAAGAGTTATATTTGGTTGTTTTATTCTTGTTTTTCTGATTTCATTTATTAAAACTTTTCTTTTTTGTGTTTATTATAATGTTTCCCCTTATATATTGATATTTCCTTTGGGTGGTGATAGACTATGTATGGGGAGTAGTTTCTTTGTTCAAATCCATATACAATGGGGTAAACTTGTTCATTAGATATGATGAGTGAGTGAAGAAAGAGGCGTCCACTTGGGAGAGGCACGTTATCTACTATTGTATATAAGAAAATAAATGGTACAATTACACTTTTTTGTAATGCAATGATTCATTAAAAAATAAATAATAGTAATTAATTTACTGAATAGTATTGAGATTGATTATTAAAAGAGGTTGATATGGTAGTAGTATAATTTTATAAAAAAACAATGATGTTTCACTATTCGGGAACCACCTTAAGTACAAAAACTATTTTCAAAGACCTATGTTTTTTTCATTTTACTTTATATTCTTCTTTTTTAATTTTATTAAACATACTTCATTCATTTTTCCTATTTTTTAAAATTCTTATAAAACATAATTAATATAAAATAATAATTGTATGTTACATGAAATAACATTAGTGAGAGTGGGACACATTTGAGATGATCTGATTTTTTTCACCATACAATATTTTCCTTGATTTTAAAAATGATAATTTAAGGAGATAATGACAATCACAAAGAATATTTAGTACCATTTTCTGGGAGATGAATCCTCATTGAATAATGTTGCATCAAATATTTTCTATATTTTTTTGATTTAAATAAATAAATTTATAAAGGGATTTCATATTTGATAATCCACATTAATGTATAAATTAAGGGATAAATTTTACATAGATTGGATATTAGGTTCTACAATTATAATTGTGAGGATTTGATAATTAAAAATATTATTAAGAACTTTAAAGAGTACCTTTATGGACAATATTTGATAGTTCTTATTGAGGATTATAGTGATTATTTGGATTATTTTCAATACTTTGATACAAATTATTTCGGGAAATAATGAAGTCTATAAAAAAGAGAAATTATCCTTCCCACTTTTGAGAAGTACCTACTAGAAGATGAGGAATATTTTAAAGTAAATACATTTCCAAAATTATCCAATTTTATTCCTAAGGAACTCAATAATGATAAATATCAAGATTTTGATTCCTTAATGGGAATTTATAATTTTTTGGATTCTATTTTTTAAATTTTTTGAAAAACAATTTAAAAAAACCCTCTCGGTTCAATTGTTATTGATTCAGTACATCATTGGTTTTTCATAGGGGATGATGAATAACATCCCCACATAGTTTCCAATGAAGTGTATATTTAACTAGGTGATGAATAGAATGTGGATTTGGAGACCTATATTCTAATCACATTTCCCTTGCATTGAAGATAAGTAATTGACTAGGTAGTGGAGTGACTGATGTTTGCTGGGAAAGGGAGCCTCCAAATTTTAACTAGTAGCACCATAACGACCAAGATGTTTTTTTTCAAAAAAAATAATTTACATCTTCCCTTATAATAAAGGATAACCAATGTAACTTTTCATCTATAGAAAAAATAAAAACAACACTACTTGTGGAGGGGGAGGGGTAGGAAATTTAACCAATTATTATCATCACTTTTCTATATTTACTTTTTATTTCATTTTGATTTTTTAAATAAATAATAATTTTTCTATATTTTCATTAATGGAAGGATATATAGCTGGAGTAGAGATCAAAACTATCTAATATGTGTAAGTAAATAAACATCTGACTGTATACCTCTACCAATATATATATATATATATATATATATATATATATATATATTTTCCTATTCTATTTTAATTTAAAATTTTAATAAAATATCATGTGAATCCTATATTGAGGAATATACTTAAAATAATTTGTCTCGGGAGGGGGAGTTTAGATATGTATTGTTTTCATTTTCATTTTTTTGGTGCACTTATAAATATATTTGTATTTTTATTTGTATTGTTTTAAATAATATGAATATAATTAAAAGTTTTGATAGCATAGGCCATGATGAGGGATTGAATTATTGTTTTATTTAGTGTTTTAAATGACCTTTGATATTTATTTCATTAATTTGAATTTTATTTTAAACTAACTTCTTGATTTTGAAAAACTTTTATGATGTTTATGCTCTTAAGATATAGCCTTATATCATTTTTTACTTTTACAAAATGTTTTATATCACAGTTTTTTATATTCATTCATGATACCCTCTATTATTGGGATAAATCAAGAATTTATTTGGAATGTCGAAATTGTTTCCATTATCTTTCAAGACACATAAATGATCAGAATTTGTGTTGATATGACCGGGGAAATATTAATTTGAATGAAATTAAATAGTTTTTAAAGTCACTTGACATTTATACACTATAAATCGATTATAATACATGAATAATCTTAAAACTGAATCCAATTTTATACATAATTTTTCTATATAAACTCATATTTATTAATTTAAATGGCTGTGGAATAGGAGTTCTATAAGGTTTCCTTGGTATTTTCCAAATATATATTTGGAAATTCAGGGGATGTGTTAATTTTATAATATTTATTAAATGAAATATCAATTCATTATTCATTATTTTATCATTAACCACTTATTCAATAAAAATTTTTAGAATAAAAATGTTGGAATATATTAAAAATTTGAAACTGTGTGTTATTAAAAATGATAATTTTTTTGATAATAAATAGGAATTATTATTCAATTTATTCATTTAATTAATTTTTTAAGGACAATGGAAAATAAGTTTATGGGGGTGATATTGTAGCTCCCTGGCCTGATTCATAATACTGTAATTGGATCAAAGTATTACATGACCTCTGGCCTACCTCCTCATATTCCATAATTTTTTTAAATGATTTTAGGGTATTAGGTGAAACCATTTGTATATTATATAATAAAATTAGAGTACAAAAAATTTGAATAAGGAACAACCAATAATCACAATACAGAATGAATAAGAAAAAACAAAGGCCATTCCACTCGAAATAAATAAAAAAACTCATGCTATGAAAACATGAACTATAATAAAAAAATGAGTTAGGAAACCACTAATAAGATATATAATGGTAAAATCATATACATATTAAAAAAATTAATATAAAACAACTACCACCTTTTCTCAAGTCCCGCAGCTAGTCTCATATCAAGACTATATCGAAGTTTCCCAACTCAACCATGCAATATTGGGCCTCTTTCTAACCAATATTGATAATCATGAGGTGTGATGAAGTTCTAAATTGATTATTCCACATACTTAGGGTGTCAGTAAAAGTTAGTAGGTCATCCCCAATGGTGAACCTAACATATCCTCAATATACCATGTATATATAATTTGATATTATTATAAAATAGATAAATAACCAAATGTACTAAAATAAATTAACAAGAATCAATTAGTTATATGTTGACACCCTGAATCAAACATACCTAGTTTTTCTAATAAAGGATTACTCCAATAAATTTTCATAATAATTCTATTTGTTACAATATTATTTATATCATCATTTAGGGGAAAAAGTGTTCATCCTTATAATCTGATTTCCCATCAGGGGGTACCCATAATATCATATATATTCTAAGGGTGACAGGTGAACCCATAAATAATCTCATTAATAATATAAATAGGGATAAATTCCACTATAAAATCATTTACAATATCAAGAGGAGGGGTATGAACCCACCTGGAATATCATATATCATATCAGGTGGAAAAGAATCCATACATGTGATCTCATTTAAGATATTAAGGGGGAAATATCCTTACCCCGAATCATATATCATATTGGGGGGAGGGTGAACCAACCTTGAACCTTATATCACTAAATTAGGTGGCCTCATCCCCTACATAGACTAGTTACAAGGCCATTATTTCCCACTGGTGATATCCCACCAAGGCTCTTAGATCCATAAATCACATACATATTCATTTAGTTTAGAAACATAACTAATCCTAGAAAACATAACCTAGGTTATCCTCCATAAAATTACATATTCTCATTAATATATTTTTCCTAATCTACAATCATACTAACATTTAAGCACTTAGGATCCTCTAAGTCAACACCAAACTAGGAACACTTAATGATATCTGAGATCAAATGAAATCTGAAACAACCCACACGAGATCCACTATATTGTTCCCATCTCTAGGGAAAAAGACCCTCAATCAAGGAGAACATCATATCTTAACATAACTATACTCATGATATGGTCTAATAATCCCAATTGGGAATAAAAAAAAATCTCACTAGAGTAATTGAATAAATACAATCTAATTTTGATGACAAATTGGTCTAGTAACATCATTGAAACTACCTGTTGAACTTTCCATGCTACAACCGTAAGCTAAGAAATTCTAAACCATAAAAAGTCCCTAAATAGATGGATATATGACACTTGTTTCACAGTATACTATGTTTTAATGAATAAATTTTTACCCCATGGGTTTTCATATCTCTCACAAAAAGCATTTATGATCAGTCCATTGACCATCAAAAATAAGCACAACATGATAGTTCCCTATAGTCTATCATGAACCTTTAAACATTCTCTATATTCATGGGGACATAAGAAAAAAATAAATTTCAAACCGAGGTCAATCACAAATTTGGGTTCAGATAATAAATCATATACATAAGAAAATTTCATAAATCTATGGTATTGCTTTAAGGACTAGAAAACTTATATGAATCCAGTAACATCATGAGATAATATCAAACACTCTATCCTAAATACTCCAAAGCATGACTGACCCACAACCATCAACACAAGACCCTAAATCCAACAAAAGTCATCCATAATTAATTATAACCAATTAATGATTAATTTACCTATTTAATTTATATTTATTGCAAAATTAATAATAGGAAATATTTAAGGAAATACTTACCATGATTTAAAAAAAATTCCCATACCAAAGAGGAAACCCTATTATGTCAAAAATATTACACCATGATCTGGTGGAATTATTATTATATCTTTAAAGGTGTCTCAACTAATTACTATTGAATAAATGGGAAATAAATCAAGAAAGAATCAATGTGTAAAGTTAAATTTTCCTCAATAATTCTTTTGGATCAAACTATGTATGAAGCCATTAAGATTCTATAAAGAATCCACTTGGAGTTGAAGGGGGAACGAATGAACTATTCTAGGCCTATCCATCTATTTTAAAAGTACTAAACACCCATATTTATCTTGTTTAATAAATTTATTAATATTTTATAATTTATGGTTGTAATTCTTAGAAATATAGTCTCTCTGTCTATATTATCCTTCCAAAAATAAATTATCTAATTATACTTTCATCTAAAAGACCTTATCTTCAATATTATTACTTATTCTAAAATCCTTTTAAAATCTTCAAAACATCCCTTTTATCATATAGGGATTCAAATACATGAAAATCCATTACCTAAACTTCTAATGATAGGAAAATTCTCCCTCTTAACTCCTAAATTATAGAACTTTTTGGATAATTACATCCATAAATCTCCTTCCATTAATAGTAAAAAAGGGCCATTCAAGAAATTGAAATTTATTAACTATGTAGTAAACTAAATGTCATCTATAGAGTTCTTATAAGTCACTATAAAACCCATAAGAGTAACTTGGAAAAAATAATATATATCTCTTTCTTTTAAGGGTTATATGAATTTTTAAAAGAGGCATTTATAATTTTTTAAGAGTCAAACTTTATCCAAATTCTAGGAAATTTAAAGACACATTTGTCATCTCTTCCAAAAAATCCTTTTATACCAAAGTTAATTATGACCTCAAAAACATTACTATTGGGTCTCTTCAGACTCATAACTTTTGAAAGATATCAAATAGTCTATAATTTTATTTTTTAAGGTTCCATACCGTAACAAATTTTAAAAAAGTATAAATTTCATAAGAATCATTTGGGGACTTTATTAGGCTTACCTCGGAAGTTCATACGACTTATCAAGGTAGATTCATATGAATAACCATAAATTTTATAACCCATGTAAAAAAATACAAAACTAAAATGGTATCTGAGCTCCCATAGAAAATCCAAACATCCATTCATTCAACTAAAAGAATCACTTCTCTATTGAAAATACTTCATAAATCCTAGTTCACAAGTATTAATTTATAAAAAAATATATAACAAAATATTTCATTTTCATGTTTTCTCACTTAGATAGAGAATCAAATATGTAATATTTTTTCATATATAATACATTCTTCTCTACCAAACCATTGAAAGATATTACTTATGAACAATATGAAATATATTTTCTAATCCACAGTTTCTTATGTATCATTCTATGAAATTACATATGTTTTATTTCCAATATTCATAAACTAACATGACACATATAAAATGGAGTTAAACCATACTAAGAAATGTATGACATAATATAATATCATATCCATATATGTGTGATTATATTATTAGATAATTATATTTTTATAGATACCCTTTTGAAATTTCTATAACTAGACCATCACTTTATCAGAATCCATAGGTAATATTATAGTGAGATAGCCTTGGGAAACTACTTAAAAAACCAATAAGAATACATCCCTCTTATATCACCATAAGAACACACATCAACTATGGTTCTTGAACTCTTCATATGAGCTCTAAAACTTCTCCTATATAGAATCATCTTCAAGGAAGTCATAAGGTTCATCCAAAAACAAACCACAGGTGTTAGGAGTTATCCAATATTTTTATCAATTTCCACAACATTCGAGTAACCATACCCACTATATAATACACATACCATAATTCACAATTTCTTCCTCTAAAAATTTAATATCTAAAATAAAAACCGAAAATAAATAAAAAATACCTGAAACACTTATTGAACACCACTATAACTTGACTAAAACTAAAAATTATCCACCAGATAATTCTATAACCCAACCTACCTCTCAATAATCAATCCAAAGATTTTACATACACCTGTATCACCTCAGTGGGGTCTCATTTCACATAACCGTAACCATGTTAATTAGACAAAATATTGTCCTTGAAAGGCTAAATATATTTTATACCCCAAAAAATTAAATATTAAAATTTAAACTAAAATTTAATTTTTTTGAAAAATTAAACCAGTTAAATATGTTAAATAGAATACACTTACTATGTCATATAAAACATTAAACAACACCTAGAGACATTCCAAATTTTATATTTTTTATCCAAATTAACATGCTCAAAAAAATAACATATTCTAAGACCAAAACCTCATATATACCATGATTTGATTAATAAATAACAACATGGTTCATTAAAATATCACAACCATAATATTTATCTTACCTATAAAGCTCTATAATGCATCCTCTATGATATATAATGGAGACAAAAACCCAATTCCCTTACTAAATAAGATATCTCCCACCAGTAATAAATGTGATGATACAATACCGAACGTGGATACAATAATCAAAATTCCATTAACCAATGAAAATGAGCATTTATTATTCCCCCATTTAACAATGAAGAATCCCATAATATGGAATTCATGAATTTCGGAATTCACCAATGTCACATTCCATCTGTTGAAGCCAAAATTATGTAATAGAACATCTATTTTCGGTGTCACATCCTAGCATCACCTGACCATTCTTTTCAAATTAAAATATTTCCCTACCATGAATATATTTACAATACACTTCCCCACATTTATAACATGAAAATGTAATAATAATGATCACTAATATTCCATAGATTGAGTCTCCCACAAGTATCTTTCCAAAAATACACACCCAGTTGTACCACATGTCTATGAAATCATGTCTAATAGATGTCAATTACCATATACAATAGCTCATATTTATTTTCATCGACTTATACAACCATATAGTTATTATCCATTTACCGTGCACAAACTCCATGATTATCTCTATGAACCATCTCAATGAATCAACTATAATCAGGTTGGGTCTATCGGCATTTCACTTCTGATGTTTACTAAAAACATCATAAAATGAAATCGTCATACATTGAAAATCCATGGTGTTTTTTACCACCATATAAATTTAGTTTTCACCGATATACAGGCATGATCACACCCATTTTGAACCATAATCCAAACAATAAAACTCATGAGTCCATCTCACATTCCTATAATAGGTGGACGTCTTAATCCTTACTATTAACACTAATGATATTGTGATGCTCTATGTTAATATTATCCAATTATATTGATAATTATATATTGTACATTGAGGCCTAATGGATCAAGGTTAAGGTTCATGGTATTCTTCAATACCACATGACTGCTATGCTTAATCTAGTTACACGGCCTGTATAGTTCCACTTGCAATCCTCAATCACATAATTTTCCAATTCATCATAATTAAGGAACGATATCGATTCTCTATTGATCATGTTTATATAGTTGAAATTTAAAAGGACCAAATAGTCATGAAATAAAAAATACCACAAAATATTATTTATTTCATTATGTCATTAGAGAGACTCATTCTAATGCCTCATATATATACCGATGCACTGATTCTCAATATTCAATCTCAAAAAATCATTACCCACAAAAACCCATACTTCTTCCAATACATTTTACAAAATCAAGGTTTAACACCTTTTTTACTTTATTATTATATAAGAATATGTTTAATTGCACTATTACATTATCACATTATATGCCACCGCCATCTTTATGTGGAACTCTAACCAGACCATCAATAACCCACCACCCCATTCCATTTGGTAACGAAGCCAAGGATTTGTTGAACTTATCATAACTCATAAGAAAATTTCTATACCCTATTTTAAATTTGTCTAATGGGATCAAACACCAATTCACCATAGTGGACTACCCTTTACAATGAAGAAATGAAATGAATGTAAGGTGAAATTTTACGTGTTATATGACCTCACCATAGGAGTAATGTATCATTCACAACTCAATATCAGTATGAAGAAGATTTTTTAAATACCTCCCACAATGAGGATAACATACTCTAACATACAATGATGTTATCCCCTATATATGGATATCCAAATATTTCTCTCATAATCATTACATAAATAGGTTTCATAAATGCATACATGTTATGCCTCTATTACTATTCTCACCCCTTTATAGACAACACCTTTCATGAATCAATCTCAAATCATCCATTCTATAGTAATTCAATCCATTTTTTGAGGTATCATCTCACCATAGAGGGATAAATACCATTCTCCTCAATGCCCTATTCTTATATACCTACATGAATTCCATTGATACCATCAATCACCTCATTTATGAAATTATTCATCAAAACCCACAGTGATATGTATCTAACTAATCCTAGATTTTAAAACCTAACAGAACTAGTGATATATATGTTGGGTACCCAAATCCATATGGAAACACATTCCCACCCCAAACCATTTTAATAACACCAATTCCATAGTCTATTACAACTGAATCTAACATGATAAACCATTTTCAGTACACCTGTTGCCACTAAAAAATTATTTATTAACCATAATGATTAACAAAACTCATTAATAAATAAACTAGATAGGAATACACCCATGTAAATCCTTTCTATACAATCCCACTCAAATAACCAAGAGACTCATCACATAATTAAACTAATCTCTATCAAAATTACATCATTTACCATGATTTATGTGCAAGTCAGACCAATAATAACACAAACACTTCCCATGATAAAAAATTTACAATCTTTAAAGGGATCCCCATACCTAAGTCATATACATGATGAAACCACGTGTGCATCATGCTAATTTATAAACAATGAACCCATGTTTCTAGTTTTTAATGGAACTCACTATCCCATGCTAAATCATCTCTCAGGTTATCCCTATATATTATAACTACCCTTTGGAAATAACAAGGAAAACATCATACTATTTAAAAAAACTCCAGACTCATCGATATAATGAGCCTCATATTAACACCACTAGGATATACCGCATATCCCACATGAACAACAATTATGGGTCACAGCTGAAAGAGAAACACCCACACTCTGATCTCAAATATCACAATGAAATTCACATGATAATATAAACATTCTTGGGGTTCTCACATGTCTATATCAGGCATATCTAACCAAATACCACTATCCACTCTTTTTAACTAGTCATCACCTATTATCTACATTCTAGAATACCACCTTAAGAATATAATCATCATAAATTTTCATATACAATGAAACATCCCTATGAATACTCTTATAATATTGATTAAAAATGGTTTGGTAATAAGAAAATTAATAAAAATTTTGTTTAAGAAGACAATATATAAGTTATCATTTTCATTTTACTTAATTAATACCACATAATCTACCAAAAAACTATTTTATGGTTGTGAAAAAATTTGATCGTTTTTTAGGTATAATTATAGCATGAATTTATATGGAAATACACCATATAGGTTATTAGTTACACTTTATATAACTAAACATATCATCTCATTATTTAATTAATTTACTCATGGTAATTATTTTATAATAATCACAAAAAATAATTCATTGGTCATGTGATCCAATGTGTCTAATATGATGCATGAACTCATTGCTATTTTGAACACAAGAAGGGGGTAGAAATCCAGTTCTCAATATTCCAAAATATCATCATGAATACAAATCATCTCAACTAAAAAAATTAAAAACACAAAAACAAATACAAAATCCATGGTAACATGGTAGTCATGCCATTAAATTGTTGAGTTGGAACACTTCATGGAATTCATACAATGTTAGGATCATTCTAATCTCATTTATACCCTATTTAAGAAAGTAAGAAAAAACAAATTCTCTGATACCTCTTTGAAATTCCAAAAGATAGTTCACTCTATAGTAAATAAAGAAGACTATTACATGAAATTAGGGACATATCCCCATAATCCATGTGATAATTAATTACTTAGAGCATATAATATGATACCATGGGAAGGAGATACCCTCTATCATAGTACAACAAAATATAATATACCACAACAACAACAAAAACCTAATGAATAAAGTGATGTCATGTACCAAGACACTATAAATAGAAAATACATCTCATGGTATAAAAAATGTACTATATTAATGGAATATGATTCAAGAATACATCCACAAGATCTCTCATGGCTATATCATATTGATAACAAACCAAAATAAAATGAAATATAAAAATGCCTTATGGTATAGAGTCTCATTCTTGATCACATCTATTAACTCAATCAAACATGTCCAGCTCAACCATAAAATATTTGGTTTTATCCCTTATTATAACTGTGATCATGAGGACTTATCATGGTTTAAATATCTTAGGATTATTGAGATGTGTGTGAGTAAAATATATTAGGAAACCACTAATGTTGTTAATAACATATCTAGTTAATAACATGTATGCACCGAGTCATATTCTTGAGAAATAAAAAAATATCTTTACGTAATAAAATAAATTTACATTGATCCTCAAGTAATATTTTAACACCTGATATTGATCACACTTAATCAAATAAGCCATGACATAATGTATGTGATATAGCATACAAGATCGAGGAGGATTACGTGAAATAAAGGACTTGGAATGGAACAAAAGAATAATTGATTTAGATGGTTTTATCACCCATAATCCCAAGTAGATTTGGAAATGCATCGACTACTATAATATTTAGTGGAAAATAGTTACTAGGTATCTAGAGGCTTCTATCATGAAAACTACTTATCTTGCTCCTCATTCTGAGGGTTTTTCCAATGATAGTTCATCCTCTTGTGATAATACGTTTAATGAAACTAGTTATTTTAATGACTCTTACCCAGATGTAAGAATATTCTATCAATATGATGAGGAAGTGTATAAAGAGATTGAATCTTGGATTTATTAGAAATATACAATAGTTTTATAATTATAAAATTATGGTGAAATTTCTGCAGAGTTATACCTTCAAACAAGAGAAAGAATGTTCATTAAATTAGTAAAATAATTTAAACATAACCCTCACTTTAAATTCAGATACATTCCATGGAAATGACCTGCCCTTCTTCTCATCTTCAAGGACCTCACTATTAGATTTATTTGTAATATATTAAGATTGAAATTTAGATGATTGGTTCTATTCATCCTTTCATTATTTTCTTATTTCTGTTTTCTGTTTTTTTGGAGAGCGGATTATATTTGACATTATTCTATTGAAGATTTTCCCTCCTTCTTCCTCCCTGGTGCATGATTGATACTTGCAATCTTGAAGTGATAAAGATTTTCCCTCCATCTTCTGTTTCAAGCTGCAGTGCTACTCACCTGAATGTCATGTTAGTATTAGTTTATCCAAAAATATATTTTCTTGTTTGTATTTCATGGTTTTTACTCTCCTTTAACTCTAAGGTGGTGCATGTTCTTTGAACCTTGTGTCTTCACTATATTTTGAACTTTCTATAATAAAAAATTTTGGGTGTATGGGATGGGACACAAACTCATATCTCATTATATTTAAAAAATGAGATATTTATCATGCCTACTATTTCAAGTAATATATATACCTTATGAAGTCCCATAACCATTCCAAGGGTTGAATCAACACTCACCACTAAATAGCTCATATATCCACATTCATTGAGAAAATTGGTCCACCCAATAATCTCACATTACATTAAGGGGAATAGTGTCCCCTATCATAATCTCATATAATATATTAGTGGGGAAAGGAAAAACCACGCAAGAATCAATAATTATAAATGGATAAATGCCCCCACTAAGATATCATTTATCATATCAAAGGAAATGTATCCCCACTAAGAATCACATATATCATATGAGGTAATAATATGACCCATAAGGAATATCATATAATATATTAGGGGTAGAAGAAACAATTCCCTGAATTTCAATTGTGATATTGTGGTAAAATCAGGCCCACCAATTCTATTTTTACATGGAGGTCATACCCCACCTCAGTTCCTGGAACAACATATTACATTCATAATGACATGGGTTGGACACTTTTCCAAACCCAAAAAATTACCTAGGATAGCCTCATACTGACACAAAACACTCAAATTACTTTAATCATATTAGGTTAGAATCAAGCTAGTCCTTATGAAATAGGACATCTTCATAGAAAACAAAATTTGGCACCCTCTATGGTACCTAAGGTTAGATCGCACCCTAGAATCACCAAATAGGATACTATATAATATTCCCCAGTCAAAGGTAAAATCCCCTCACCCAAAGAAAATCATTTCTCTCAAAATTATGATGTCCATTATATTGTTTAATAATCCCTATTGGAAATGAAATATAGACATATCACTTGAGAGATCACATGAAGACCATATCAATCCAAATATCAAACTAGGAAAGCTCTCTCACTACACGTATGCATTGAAACTATTAATGGAATAAATCCAAGATAATCATTTCCAAAAAATCATATTATACTTCTTATAAGGATTTAAGGAACCTTTCATAAGGTCTAAAATGTTTTAATCATTACCTTTTAATCTATCAAGGGTTTATATCTCTCACAAAACACATTTATGATTGATCCCTTATCCAATGGTGTCCAGGGAATCATGCTAGTGTCCATGGGTTCATCATGGTACTTGAATATTTTATTACATTCCAAGGGAATTAATAAAATAATTTACTTTTAAATTGAGTTTGATTAGAGTTAAATGGAAATGATACATATCACATGAACAAAAAAAATGGAATAAATCTTAATTATATTTCAAGGTACAACCTACCTTAAACATAATGATTTCTTTTATAAGAGATACTTATCCAACCATAACAAATTTTTTCACAGCATGAACAAACCTCATAAATAAAAATAAGGCCATAAATCTATTAAATGTCATCCCAAATTAATTATATACAATTTAAGATTAATTTACACATTTATCCAATATTAATTTCATAATTAATACTAGAGAATAATCAAGTAAATACATATTGATTGATCCCTATAAGGCCCAATCCTGAACAAAAGGGGCACATACCACCCCCAACATCCACAAGAACCTTTAATATATAATATCTATAATTTTTAATATTTGTTCACCCTTAAATTTTTCCAAAATTAGTTAAAAATTAGGAATTAAGTAAAATAGTGAAATATATTAATAAATCATCATAGAAATGTTATCTGATATGCCTAATCAGATCAGCTATAATCACTCAAGAAAAAATAACAATAATATAAATGTGGATACCCCATTTTCTAGTGAAAATAATTCAAAATACCTATTTGGGTCACAAAAATGTATCAACAAATAATAGGTAAAGTAAACCAGAAATAAGCGAATTAAAATTTCAATTTTCCTTAAAAAAATTTGTAGACCTAATAGTTTTCTTATTCCATTAATAATCAGTTATGATTCTCATTGGAGTTAGAGAAAAAAAGTACCATTTTGGGAATGAATATCATGTTAAAAAAGAACAAAGACTGTGTTTTACAATACTTACTCATGTTATTATAATTTGGGATTTTTTATGTATGTTATGAAAATAATATTCCTATATACATATTCTCATCTCAAAAAAGGTATAATCAAAGAATACCTCCATCTAAAAGAACTTGTTATAAATATTAATCTTTATATCAAAATCCTTATAAATAATCCTTAAAATTCAAATTATCCTTCAGTGCTTCAACTTATAGAAAACATTAAATCATGACCATATAACATATATATTGTTGAACCTATAGAATCATAACTTCAAAAAAATCATGGATAATTCCATCCATAAATCTCTTTATAGAACGATCAAAAATGCTCATTGAAGTCATTTATATAGTTTGAATAAGGAGAAATGTAAGAGTAACACCATGAATTTGTAAGATCCACTTATGAATTCATTGTAGGAACTAATGAAATTTATAAGTCACCTTTTACATTATAAGGATTATGTAAATTATTATAGGATTTAGTTATGATTTTCTGAAGAGTTTTAATATTTTAAAATTATCTTAAAATTATAAAAATTTGAGTTATAGATTCATAATTATCTCTGAAAACCCTAAGTAATTATAACATATGGACCTTTAAATACCATTAAATTTTAGGATCAGAACATTTGGAGTATATAAAATTTTGGAGATAACCATTTCATAAGGTTATTTTCCTTTCAAAACTTTTACAAAATTCTAAATTTTTTAAGGCTCATCAGTGGAATTCAAATGGATTACCCCTAAATTTCAAAATAAATATAAAGGGATATTTATAAGAGATACCCATGAATTCCCTATTAATTTTTTATTTATTTAAAACTACAATGTTACCATGTTTAGTCATCTTCAAGGTCCCCATAATAAATATTAACTTCTACTCCATTAGTTAACATAAATTATCCTATGTAAAATATACTTTAGACATGGTAGTTTGGAAGACATAACTTCAAAAAAGAATATAAAATATTATATTAAGAATAATATATTTCAATTAGATATAAAACACAATATGTATGGTTATATTGAATAATATTTTATCCTTATATTTAAAATTCATGAAATAAGTAATTTAAAAAAAATATGATATATTTTCAACTTTGATATATATTATTCATCAGCGTATGATTTTTTTATAAACTCATTAACAAACATTTTTAAAATAAATGTTACAACATAATATTTTTCTAATATATTTCTCTATAAATAAATTTGTTTTCTTTAATATATATCTAGATATATAAAGCCGATATTAAAATAACCACATCATACTATTTAAATATTATTTCATAACGTAGTATTTATATACTAGCAGTTGGATTAGTGAGAATGAATAGAAATAACTAGATTATGAAAAATATTTATTTACACATATAAAAAATGAATTCATTAGTTATAAATTTATTAGTAATGAAAATAAATATCATCTTACTATTAAAGATATGTCATTCGGAAAAACTATTTTATGCACACACTGTGTTTTTATATTAATAAATTAAATTAATCACTATTGGTGGACGATTTTAATGAAAACTATATATTATTTATTGAATATAATTTTTTAATACTAGTATAATTTTTTCATTAGGATTGTGATACATGTTAATATAGTTATATTCATAAAATGTATGCTTAAAAAACATTTTTCAATGCCTTTGATGCACTTATTTTAAAATGAATTTCAACCACTTATGAAAATTGAATCATTAAAAATGTATTTCATATTTGGAATCTGAAGGATTGAAATTTCAAAATAGATCCCTTTTATTTTTTTCCTTATGAATGGTATCCTTGGTATATATTTATGTCTTTAGTAAGTGTAAATGGGTAAGAAAAGGTTAAAAATTACAAATCAGGCATTAAAATTTCACTAACACTTACCTTTATCTTACATTATGAGTGTAGTTCATCCATTTATATCCAATTATATTATATATGGATTCAACATACTATTTTTCTTTAATAATTACTATTATATTATTTTAAAAAATCAATATATATGAAATGTCACTCGCTTGAATTTAATTTCAACAATTTTCATAAAGATAAAAAGAGGACATGCTAATTTATAAATGTTTATTTGAAATAATAATTAATTTATTTTTATCATGTTTATTTATTTTTACTTTTCATTGATGAAATAAATACATAAAATGCTTATATAATGCTGATAAATTTTATAGAAAAGTAGTATAAAAACTGTGTACAAATTATGAAAATATATATAAAAGTAATATTTTATAGTTGAGTTATAGTTCCCTAACAAATTTATAGAGTAATATAACATATTATAGATGTATAAAGTTTTTATATTCTATTTAGAGTTCCTCCATGTCTTTTTTCAAATTAAAATTATATGAATAGATCTTGAAATGATGTTAACAATATTTGATGATAATTGTTTATTAAATAAATTTTAAATCATTTAAATACTATAATAGGATAATTAGGATGATAAATGGTCAAAAATTAAATAAAGTGGTAATTTATAATCTATTTTTTACCATAAATTTAAAATTATAACCCATTAATATTCAAAAATTCAACACCATAGTTGAGATTAAAATTGAATTACCAAGCGTATAAAATAATTAATAAAGTTTAAAATGACACAAAAAATATCTAAATATCATTTTATGATTATATTTAGTCCATAATTATTTTTAAAAAATTATCTAGGAATCTAGAGGCATTCGATTTGAGAATGACTTGATTATATTATAATTTATTAGTAATTCCAATTGTGTCCTTTGATGGCCTTAAAAAATGAAACATCTATCTCTTTTCATTAAACCACATTGAGCCATCTAGATCCACAAAAACCTTATAATCTATATTTTGAACTTCCCTATGCTAAAATTAGAGGCTCTGTTATACTTGATAGAATATTCAATGCGTCCTTAATAAGGTCTTTAAATGAGCCATACCAAAGTAAAGGAAATCCTCTTACCCAACCTCTTTCAATTATTTTTATCATCTACATTATTTTAATACATTTTTTTACTCATAAAATGATAAAATGAGCATAAAAATATACTGAAATATTATTATTTTTATTATTATTATTAAAATTCTATTATCCACCATCATTTACATCAAATGGTAAATTAAAATATATCTTCTGTGTACGTGTGGACTACTGGCATCACATAGACATTCAAACCATTTTCCGTCATGGGCATTCATGGATGGTTATTAGGATTGTATTAATATTTATATGTCATGTTTATCATATAATTATTATTCTATAATTATAATTATAGATATACCTTCTTACCTTACAATCGTTTTGAAAGTGATAATGTTGTTTGTGCATATGTGTATACGACAACTTCCACGAAGTGATGTGTTTCATTTTTTGTTTTCAATTTTTATTGATAGTAATATGGATTAATTTAATGGATATAAATGATATATATTAAAATTATTCTATAAATTCAAACTATTTTTTACCTTTGTTTTTCTTCCAACGAATGAAAAGTTAAAACAATGTTTATATGTTTGTATGGCATACCAACTACATGAATGGTGTAATTCATTTTTCAATCTCTATATTTAATGAAAGATTGTAAATATATATAAAACTAATGATTTTGATCTATATATATAATAAATTTAATTATGGATATGATGGAATGACGATCCATGTACAAGGACTGGAACTACAAAACATAAATTCTCATGAAAAAATAGTTAATACCTAAAAATGTTGATTTTATCAAGTGTTTCTTAATAAATGGGTGATTAAATGTTATAAGTAGATCATATATGATATTATTTATATATAAATTTATATTTTATATAATAATAATAAATTTAAATTTATATGGTAATTGGTAACCATGATTTTTAAGAAAGGTAAACTCTGTGTACGAGATTTATGTTACAATCTCATTATTTATCAAGACTATGTATGATTAAGTTTATGATAATTAAATTTCATGATATTTATATCAATAATATCATGAAATTTATTATTGAATGGTTATTTATAGATAATTATTTTTTCCTTATATTCTCATCACTTTGGGTACTCAAGAGACTAAAACCCTTCTTTAAGGAAAACTAACATTATTTCTCTCTTTGTTTGAATATATTTATTTTTCCATATCTATGATTTCAAAAAAAAATATCAATAATGTTTTTAATATCATACCATTATTTTTTAAATTCATTTTTAACCTTGGTTTAAATTTTTAAAAATGGTTAAAAAATAATTTTTCTATTTTTTTCAAAATGAGGTACTTCTGACTTTTTTAGAAAATGTGTCTAGAACCATTGTTTTAAAATACATAACATTAATGGAATTTCCCATTATAATGAATAATCCTTATTTTAAATCATATTTTACATATTTTTGGGGTTATATTCAAGAAAAATTTTGTCCTTAATATTTCAAAAATTTAAATATTTTAATATGTGATTTAAAAATTAAAATTTTATATTCCTCAAGAAATGTTCAAGAGATATTTGAAAATAATTTTTCATCTAAGTTAACATACATTGATTTTATATAGGATTTTTTTGGGATATGATCCAATGATAAAATTATTTCTCAATATACATTATGGATAAGAAGTTATAATATAGATAAAACCCATTTTTTCCAACAAATTATATTATGATTAATGATTTTATGATCTTGCGGCATACATATGAATGGATGTGTTATTATGTGTTATGTGTGCCAGAAATTAAAGAGCCCTATAATGAATTATGTTACGATTAATATTATATATGATAAAATGATACATAGGTGGTTATCTGAATCCTGAAACAAGTGTACATGGGATGTTATCCCAAGACCGAGAGAGGGTACACACGAGGTTATTCATACACTAAAGTAGGTATATGGGGCGTTACAACAATCCTAAAATGTTATTAATGTATTAAAGGGTAGAAAAAACATAATATTTATATGATTATGATTATTCCACCATTATTCCACAATTTTATGACAGCATCTTATAAAAATGTTATATACACATGGATTTTATTTTTCAATCCCTTTTTGATTCTTAATATATGAAGTTATATAAATTATATCATGACTAATTTATATGATACATGAATTACTGGGTATGATTTTAAATGCTTAAAATCATGTCCTCATACCCTTTATACTCATGTAATGTTTAACGTTTCTATGATATCTCCACTCTTTACCCTTACTATGAATTTGATCTCACTATTTATTTTGTTTTCCATTACATAGTATATGAATCAAAAGCTTTTTGAATGGTGTATCTATGAATATTTCTTGTTAATAAGAACCAAGTCAAATGTAATGTAGATATTTTTTGATCATGTAATTTATGTATTGATGTTTTTAAAGACAGTTGTCCTAAATGATTCTAGAATTGATCAAAATACTATGTATGAAATATTAATCTACAAAGATGTAATATGAAATTAGTGAAAATTTGGGGTTGATATAGTGGCTATCATATAAATCATTAGTTACATTTGAAAGAAAGGATGAAAATAATTTAGTGAATACTCTGTTGATAAAACAATGTATTGGAGAAAATTTGAAGATAAGGTAATGAAAAGATTTTAGTTTTCATAGAAAATATATTTTTCTGGATAGTAGGTGTGGATATGGTCTTTGAAAAGATTCATCTAGGGGTAATAACCTCGAAAAGAGTTAGTTGGATTTATCATGTCCATAATTCTGTCCACAATGATTGTTCCCTTATTATGAACCTAGTGTGACACTCCCATGTTATATAATTTTCTTAATTCACATTTTCATTATGAACCATCATAAAGTATTTGATTGATTGATGATCATAGATAACTGAAGTAAACGTAAGGTTCCATAGATTGAAAACAATATGTCAGGATTTAGAAAACATATAAACTATTTTCCTTGATTATTTTGTTTCCCACTATGATTATTATTGATTAGACAATGTTTTATTTGTTTTATTTAATGGTTAGAACCTGATGAAACAATGGTAATGGTGAATGTGTTAGATAATACAATGATTTTTCTCCAGAGAAAATAATTTTCTTGGGAGATGGAATAAAAACAACATTTATTTGTTTATGAAGATTTATCATTACCTGAATCATGACGATAAATTTAAAATTTAATATATGGAACAATTTTTTTTGAGACCTTCATGAAGCAACATCCACCAAATTTTTGTTGGTCTACTAATCCACTAGTTGTAGAGAAATGGATCAGTTCCATTGAAAATATATTTTCCATTATTAAGTGTTTAGATATTGATAAAGTTATTTTAGTTGTCTATTGTCTAGAAGTCAAAGAAGAATAATGGTGTACTCGAATAAATATCAAAAGGAAAGAGGTTGAAATTGAATCCATGGAGTGGGATGAGTTTATGAGCTTATTTTTCCATTAGTACTTTCCTAATATTCTTACTGTACTAATGGAAAAATAATTCACTCAACTAAGGAAAAATATTACGAATCCATTATTACATAAGAGGAATATTTAATAGGACTTGAGAGTTATTCTTTTGGAATTATCATCCAACCTGAATGTAAGTTTGATCGATTCTTTAGTGGAATAAAACCATGTCTCCTATGTCAATTATCCATAATTTATCTTATTAGTTATGAATAGATTATAATATGTGCTGCAAAGGACT
The DNA here is from genome assembly GCA_963277665.1 of Viscum album. Classification (NCBI taxonomy): domain Eukaryota; kingdom Viridiplantae; phylum Streptophyta; class Magnoliopsida; order Santalales; family Viscaceae; genus Viscum; species Viscum album. The sequence continues at coordinate 1,925,512,233 of OY728148.1, forward strand.
GAATAAAAAATGGAATTAAAAATAAGTATGCTGGTTTTAATATGAAAAGAAATATGGAATTAAAATAAAATTATAAAAATAATAGAGAGAAGAAGTTGTGTGTTCATTTATTCTCGATGTGTGCAACGAAGCGTGGAATAAATTTTCTTATGTGGATTGGTAAATTTTTTATATAAGGAATGTATGTTCATAGTAAATTATAATTCCAAATTTTTGGATAAGAGAAGTTATAAAATGATAATAGAATAAACATATATTAAACCACACACACACTTGATTATTAAAGGATAAAGTATAATCATTTTTCTATGAGTGATCAAATATAAAGGAAATTAATTATGATCAACATCAATAAAAAATTAACTCCGTAGACAATGGTAAATCTCATGTGATAACTATTACTAATGTGGTGTAAGCTAATTAAGTGGTGAAAGGTAAAATTATCTTCCACTTTAGAACTTCTAATATGTTATTAGATTACAAACTTACCCAATCTTTTATATATGAATAATTTATGAGCAAATAATAATACCCCTAAATGATTATATGGTAATATATAATTTAAAGAACCAAACAGTGTAATGATCACATCTTAATTTTATTATTTTCTCTAATTGATCTTTTTGGGAATATTGTCCCAATGAATCTTGTAATTTTCAACATATTTTAATTAGATGTTATATTAGGAATGGATTTGAATTATTAACAAAAATACCATATCAATTAACATATATGTAAAGTAATATATGATATTCAGAATGATATATGATCATTAGATGTTATAAATTACATATATGTAAAGTAATATGTGATATTCAGAACCAAAATGTGTTCATATTTTAACTAGATGTTATATTAGGAATGGATTGGCTTTATTATAAAAAATACAATATCAATTAACATATATGTAATGTAATATATGTCCTTCCATAAGAGTTTCCGAATATTCCTCCAAATAATGAAGTTATGTTTAAAATATATCACATACATAATTCTACACATATTTTAAATACTTCAAATAGAATGGACCCAATTAAGTTTCATGAATTGAATAAACAACTTTGGGAAAATATTTAAAAGGGATTAATTTGTCCAATAAAATCACGTTGGTGTTAAAATAATCTTTTTATTATGAAGAATGATAGATTAATGTGACTCTATATTTATTAATGGGATCTTAATAAGATCATAATAAAGAAAATGTATCATATGATCTATACTAATGATTTTTTTATCAATTATGAGGAGTAAATATATTTATATGATTTATTTTAGGTTTTGATACAATCATTTAAGGGTCAAAAGTGAATACATACACGTGAAATCACTTCATATGAGGTATGGGAACTTTGAATTCATAATAATTTCATTTGGTATAATTAATTACCCCTCTTTATTAATGGATATAATGATTATATAATCTCTATAATACCATGATGATTTTGTGGTAGTGTTTTATACAATATTCTTAAATATTCAAAGTGAAATGAATAATATTAAGATAACTTGAGGATTTTATTGAAAACCCTAAAGATATTATGTATGGAGAATTAAAAAAAATCATTTTGGAATACAAAATTTTCATTATCGATTAATATAAAATCATGTGAGGGTATATCAGTGGATTAATGAAACAAAATATTAACTGAAATTTGGACCAAAATAACCACTTAGTCTGAGGCATGATATTTTCTTTAAATTTTAATCAACTTTTCATAGCTATATAATCTACTCACCTTTATAAATTATAAGAAAGGTATGTTCCTTCGAACCTATGAATGTGAAGAAAAACTAAAGGAATTATTGATAAGATTGGTAGGAAATTGTATATAAAAAACACCTTGTAATGGATAATAGTTTGTGATCTATAGTTATGAATCACATAATGGGTTGTTATGTTTCATTATACAGAATGATATAATGATTGCTTATAACTCCCGCTAATTTGTAATTACCCAGCCCCTACAAACTAGAGCTGATAGCTTCAACCATTACATTAAAATAAGTTATGTGGAAACATATCCCATAGGAATGATCAATTTATTATTCATGGTAATCTAGATACATACTTGGGTCTTACATTAAATTTCATTATAAAGTATTAAAAAATAAATTTTCTAAATAAAATTATTCCATCTTGTGCATACCTCTATATGAGTCATTTAAAAATTCAAGGAATCGTAGGTAACGTAAATAAATATGGGTGAGTTAAAATGATTAAGAATATTTAAGTAAATTGGAATAAATATGGAATCAATGAGAATACTCCATATTTAATGATAAATAATTGAACACACATTCCTTATAATCAATAAACTGAGAAGGGATTTTGTAAACAATTTGGAAAGGTAAATAATTTAACACAAATTACATTTTATAAATAACATAACCTTATTAAATGGAAAATGAATAATCGATATAGAATGTTAAATAAAAAACGTTACATTTAATTAATAAACAGAAAATGAGATGAATCTATTGATTTATTTCATAATGAAAACATCGAGGATAATAATAATTTAAATCTAAATGCCAAAAATTCTTAATTATCAGATGTCATGTTTCCTAGGAACATGATATATTTATCATCATGGTAAAAACCCACTTAACTAAGACTAGCCAACCGATTCACCAATGAGACTACAGATGCTTCGAGGGGCCTATATTAAATGGTCCCCAAACTATGTATTGAAATTCCAAATAATTACTCATATATCAAACAATCAAGTTAATTCATGAATAATGTGCCTTATCAATTATTCATATTGTGATAAAGATAAATGTTTATTAATAATTCTATAGTTCATCAAATAACTTTCAAAGTAATAACCGTATATAAAAATCATAAACATTTAAAGAAATAATCATAACCATGATAAATGATAAGTAAATATGGGGGAAATTTAGTGTTCAGTGTTCATAGGAATGGAAATAAATCCATTTGATGTTAATGAATTCAAAAATGATACAAGGAAGTCAATTTCAAAACTATACTTGGTAAAAAAATCATAATCCATCCAGAAGAAGAATAAATATGGTATAAATATTATTTACACCCATTGGAGTAATAAGAATGGTTGGTTTCATTGATGAAATATTATGATCATTTGATTTTTTAAAAGATATCATTTATAATTTAAATATAACTTTTAAAAAAATTAAATACAATTAGTAAAAAACGATTTAAAAAATCATTCAATAAAAATATCTGATGAAAATTTCAAAATAATATTTAAATAATTGAGGGTGGGTAATTTAATACCCGATGTAAAAGGTGAAAGGGTCGTTACTTCTTCATTGTTAAAATATTGGAAAAGATCATTATAAAAAAATTAAAAGAAGATTCATTTTGATACATTTTGTAAAAGTTTGAATGCGTTAAAATTTATTAAATGATTTATTTTTTAAATGTTAAAAACATTTTTGATATTTTTTTATAAACCATGTTTTTGAAAGAAATTAGGATTCCATCAGAAGGGAGAAATGATGTCAGGTTTTCAAAAAATCATTTTATAAAACATTTTAAGTAAAAAATGCAGAAAATCGAACTATTACTTGAAAATAATCATGATTATCCTCAGGATAATAATTATTTATGGTTTATTAAACAATTATCATATAAAATCAACTAATTAAAATTCAATAATAAACAATATTGATTAAAACAACTTTTTTTAAGAAAACACTTAAAATAATCATAATGTTGAAGTTATAATTAATCAATTAATCAATTATTTTTATCAACTGTAAATTGAAAAAATAAATAAATAAAATAGAGTTTTTAAAATGTCATTATATACATAATTATATAATATTAATGAAAACATGTAAGTAATATAATAAAATGAAAAGAAATGGAGTAATAAAATTCATTACAACTTGGAAATTATTAATTAAAATCCCAATAAATGAAATACGCAAACTGGAAACATAAAAAACCATGAATAAAGAATTATTCATGACAAAAAATTAATAATTGACATTATATACACTTTATAAAATAATCTAGACGCATAACATTATAATATGCCTCAATGAAAACGAATTGAGCCAAAATCCCTTAACTCGCATTTGTTTGGGTGGGTATCCATTAAAATCTTGTATAGTGGTTTTAAAAAAGTCATTAATTAATTTCATAGCCATATTTATATTTATGATATCATATATGAACTTTTGATAACATAGTATTTACTATTCATTAATTGTATTTCTCTATTGTCATTATTTTGGGTAATTATTTCTTTTTTTAGTATTTTTTGACCTATTATTTTTTGTTCATATTAATTAGATCGTGATTTAATTATATCCGAAATTTATAAAATTATTTAAATATAATATATATTCATTATATATTTACATATAGTAATCCATAAATTTTTTTTATAGGAAATTAAATACACTATTAATGTTGGTTGTAAGTTCATATGAGTATTGTTTCAATTTCGATATTGTATTGAAATAAAGAAATGTAAATGATATATATATATATAATATCATAGAAATATCATTAATATGTAATATATATGAAATATTTTTATTATACCCTTATTTAATACATTCTATGTAAATCATGAAGGAACCACATCACTTTGCGAGGTAATTGTCATCCATACACACAAGTAATGATATCTTATTCTATCAAAAAATTGAAAGATTGAAGGTATGTGTGATATAATAATTAAATAATAATAATAAAATCAAATATATCATATATATATATACTATATAAACTATAAATCTATCATTATTCCCAACCTTGAAAGGAATTAATGGAAAATGAACGACATCGGTTCGCATGACCGTATTTTGGAATACACCAGAATGATGATTTCATAACACATTTGATGGAACTGTGTGATGTTTATGATCATAACGTTAATATAAAAGCATATACGTATATATGATATATTAATGTTATTATATAATCAATGTATAATATGAATCGAAGGAGGTGAATAAAGAAATAATATAAACACATTTTTAGAAGAACATTACTTATTATTTGAGTATCCTTCTTATATTTGACCTAAAACCATAAAAGGTTATCATTATAACCAAAATAACACTTATAATTTTAGGGTCGAAGGTTTTGGGAGTTATTTGGGACGATTTGGATTGATCCAAATAGCTTGAGAGGAGTGAAGAAAGGGGGGAGTGAGTTCCCTCTTATAGTTGTGTAAGAGTGACACTTTTTTAACTACTCAAATGTATTCACTATAGGAAAGTATCCCTTACCTAATGTGGCTCAAACATTTATTAATAATGGAATATAAGGTTTATTTTTTATATAAACACATCCATCATAGAAAAATAAGTGAATTTTTATAATGTTGTTCCTTAATTATTATTTTTCCCAACATATACATTATTTGTTTTTATTGAGGTAAATAATTTTCATACATATGTAATTTATCAATTAGGACTAAATTATAGTGATAAATATTTTAAAATTTACAACCAATGATTTTAAATATTATATATAATTTATAAATTAAAATTCTAATATTTCTTGGAAATTAATTTAAAGAGAAGTGTATGTGATGCACAAAAATACTACTTTAACCCTAGTCAGTCTAACATAGTTTTTGCAATTTAAGGATCAATATGTTCATTATAACATCTCAATTGGACCATGAATATATCATATATTATATTTTTTAAAATTTTCAAATTACTTGGTATAAGATATGATTTTTAGTAATTTTAAATCATTTAATAAAATATCATTTATTATAAAATTTCAGTAATGTCAATTTTGACATTATTTATTTAATTTGGATTTCAAAATGACATGAAAAATGATGAATTTTTAATATAAAAATATAACACCTATTTAACTTGATATATTCCTCTAAAATATTAATTAATCATAATAATTCAATAAATTTAATTGAATTTAAATATTTTTAGTATAATTTATTTTAGATAATTATTAATAAAATAATTACTACATTGGTGTTTTTTTAGAATTTTATGTAACTAATTCATGTCTAAATGACTATAATAAATTATAATGACAAAAAAGACTCATTTATTGTAACACCTCGAGCTTCCACGATACGCTTCTCATTCAATAATGCAATAGCTTGCATTGTACGCAACTTCGAGTTCTAAAACACCGCGACTAATCAAAGTAGCCGTTATGAATAGTAATAACCACCTTTTAAAATTATAGAAATTTTATATTTCAAAATGGAATTCATTTTTGTATTCGTAATATCGAAATTATCCAATGTTGAATTTTTTGTTCCCCAAACATATCCCCACATGCATGTGTCATACACCTCTTCCCATAAAGGGTTTTATAGGGTCCATTTGATTTCTTGAGTTGAATCTATTGTTGTAAGAGAACTTAACCATAAGAATATATTGATCCCATACTCATTTGAAGCCAATTGATCCTTCTTTCAACACACCCTAACATGTTTGGATATTTTTCTCTGATTGGAAATTGGTTTGAGGGTGACAATTCAAGCTAAAGTTTAAATCAGTGTTTAGATCATTCTGTAATCTTTTCCCAAACTTGTAGCTAAATCAGGGATCTCGATCAGATATAATGGATAGTGTTACATCATGTTTCCTGCCTTATTCTCTAATGTTTATCCCTGAAATTATATCCAGTGTAAATCCCTATCATATCACAATGAAGTTTTTAGTATTTGTAAGATGACCCACCACAACCCATATAACATTATTCCCTATTGATATATTTGGGAGAGGAGTGAAAAAGTACTTGTTGATGTTTTCACATTTCCATGTAGGTATATGTAATGGTTTCATCCTCCCATTGGAGTTTTTATTTTCTTCTTTAACTTGTTTACATATAACACATATTGATGTGTATTCCGTGATATTCTTCTTCATATTGTCCCACCAATATTGTTCTCAAATATCTCAATACATCCTTGTGCTTTCTGGGTGGATGGAGAAGGTTGAGGTATGTGCATCAGCCAACATTTAATTAGTTATCTCAGGATTTTATGGTACTCATAGTCTTGGCCCAAATACTAAATCACCATTATTCTTTATATTGAACTCTGATGATTTCCCTTTTCTCATAGCTTCCACTATCTTATGAATTTCAGCATCAAAACTTTGATCATCATTTAACCACTATTGAAGAGGTGTTTGATCAATCATATTTAAAATTATTGATGACGTTCATTCCTATATGATTCCAATTTCCATTCATTCCAAATATATGAAAATTGGATCCCTCTTAATTCTCATCAATGATATAATTTTTAGATCCATTATGCTTAGAGTGTATTCCACTTTATTCACATTCCCATGATGTTATTGAATTGAATAGGAATATTCTTTTATTATCTCTAACCATCTTCATTGGCGCATCTTCATCTCTTTTTGAGTGAACATATACATGAGTCTTTTGTGATACATATATATTTCACACTTCTCCCCAAATAGAAAATGATTTCAAATTTTCAAAGTGAAGATCACTAAATAAAACTTCAAATAATTTTTTGGGTTATTCAACTAATGATTCCTCATCTACCTTGAAGCATAGGCTATCACTTTTTCATTCTGTATTGAAAAACATCCCAATTTTTTTTAAAGAATATCTAAATACCCAGAAAAGTTGTCTACTTGAGGGTATTTTAAGAATAGGGGCATTGATAAGCCTCATTTGAAAATCATTGAAGCTATCTTCACATGCATCATTCCATGAAAACATTAATCCCTTTCAAGTGATCTTGGAAAGGGGGTTTTATAATCATCATAAATTTTTCACAAATCTTCAATAATACCCATCTTACCCAAGGAAAACATGGATATCTATCATAGATTCTAGCCTTCACCATCCTTCAATTTCATCAGTCTTTGAATGGTCCATAAATATCCCATTTCATATGATGATATGTCCTATTAACAGACGTCCTTCATCCAAAACTCTCATTTTCTATACATGGAAAACACATTCTCTTTTCGAAAGGTCAGTAGAACACTACTGAAATGCTCTTGATGCTCCTCTTAACTTTTGGGGTATATTATAAGTAATCTATAAATACTCCATTCATTACATCAATGAATATTTCTTTAGAATGATTGAGTCCGAAAGGAATCAATATGAACTCATAGTGATTGTACCTTTTATGAAAAGAAGTCTTGGGGATATCCTTCTTCTTCACCCTAACATAGTAATATCCAGATAAAAAATCTACCTTGGAGACATATTGTTCTCCATGTAGCTAATTGAACTAGTAATCAATATGAGGAAGATGACACTTATAATTTATCTTAACCTTTTTGATCTCATGATAATCAATATAGAGTCACATTGACCAATCCTTATTATTGATAAATTGGACTGGTGACCCCCATGGTGAAGCACTTGTGTGTATGAACCCTTCATCCAGATTCTCATGTAGTTGTTTCTTCATCTCCTCGTGTTCCACAATAGCCATTCTATATGGTGTATTGGATTATAGTAACACCCCAGACATAAGATAGATTGAAAATTCAACCTCTCAGCTATGTTATGGACTAAGAAATTCCTATAGAAACACATCAAAATATTCTATCACAATAGGAATGATTTAGAGGATTCTTATTTCCTTTTACTCAATACTTTTAGAAAAATAAACTTTCTCATAGGGAAAAAATATCCATTCTTGAGATGATGGTACTAAATAAGATTCCTACTTCTCCTTGAAACTGTACAGAATTAGTGGTCGATTCTCAATATAGAGAGTGATTCCCTTCTCATAACATTTTATGTTGGCACTATATAGGGAAAGAAAATATGTGCCTATAATTGAATAAAATTCCACAAAATTAAGTATAACAATGTTCATTGGGAAATTCATCACACATACATTGATAGGGGAGGGGTTTTATACTTGGGATGCAATAATTGCCAAATTTTTTCATTTTCATTGAAAACTCTACTTTCCTAATTTGCGGTGGTATTTTGACACTTCTAATAACATTTCATGGTATGAATAAATTCGTAGAAATATAATAAAAAAGTAAATTCAATATTATTGAATCAATAAATAGTGTAACTATCACCATTTCATTTTTGATTTCCACCTTAGAAGTTGGGATGAAAGTATCTTACCCTTACTTCCTTGGAGGTTTTTGGATGTCTCCTAATTCCATTAGCTTTGTTTTTTGGTTTTCAAAGTGCCCTAGTTTCTTGTAGTTTTAGAAATAAACAATGCATTAAGGGTTTTTTGGAGCCTTCTTTTTCACCTATCGTAGTATTAGGATTCTGATATCGCCAATCATTGGCAATGTGCCCTTGCTTCCAACATGTAAATCATTTCCTAGTCCACTTTAGGCAATTTATTAGGTTCTTCTTTCTGAAATTTTGACAATTTGGGTGTTTTAATTTATTAGCACTGTTAGATCTCACGGTTAGACTTCCAGAATTAAACTACACATTCCAAAACATATCCCCATGATACCTCTGAGATTCTCGGATCTCCATTTCGACTTTGTGGGAACATCAGAATATTTTCTCATAGCTATCAAAGTATTTTATTTCTATGGATTTCATAGAATAGGTTTTAGCACAATAAATAAGTGGTCAACATTGTATTTGGGGGTTACAAAAAATTCAATGTGACCCTGATAGAATCACTTAATTATTTTCTTTAGATATAGGAAATCCCATTCCATTTTAGGAAGCAGAGTAAGAGGAAACTATTTATCAATAAATGTTTTCTAGAAATATTTTAACCCCAATACTTTGAGCTCTTCCTCATCCTTTGTATTTTTGATCAATACCCACCACTGATTCGATTCACATTCCATATGATAAACAAGCAACAAAACTATATCCTTCTCAGAACATTGAAGGATGTAGAATATATTTTCAATGGATTTGATCCATTTCTCCATGATTGTGGCATCTGATGACCCACTAAATGTTATAGGCATTTTTCATATAGAGATTTTGATTACATCTTGTTCTCCATTATGGGGATTTTGATGATCCTCCTGATATTGGTTTCAATTCAGAGCCTGAATAATCAAAGGGATTATAATTTTGATGTGTTTGATTCCTACTCCCATTGGGTTGGGCATATCATTGGTGAAGTCATGATAGTAAATTTTATATTGATTATTTACCTGATTTCTCTTATTTGTTTCTATTCACTATAATAAATAGAAAATTAGGGATGATTATTTTTTAATGTTAATCATATAAATGGAGAATCTAAATACATTAAAGGGATAACTTATAAATTACAAGTATTTCCTTAACTTATGAATTTATAGACGTCATTCTATATCATCCATGATTTATTTCCTAACATATACTCTTACAAGAATATTATTTTACTCCCCTAATAATGGTTCATAATGAGATTTTGAATTTACCAAAGCATATCCCCTACGAGTGTCAAACTAGGGGCACAGTAAGGCTAGTTGTGTATAAGGTTACGCTAAGCCAGGCCTCGGGCACCCTCTCCTATTTTTTAACCCTAGGTTAATATGTTCCAAACAATGTCCAATTATAATGCTTTGAAAAGGATGTATTTTTATGAGAAACGATAATCTCAATAAATACCCAAATTTATTAATGTTTTATTATACTTAGTCTTATCCATAAGGAATTTTATATAGTTTTCTAATCTTAATCATGAAAAATAACTATAATTTTTATTTGATAACAACTATAATAATTATTCCTTTATTAAAAATTAAAACATGTTATATTACATATAATTACACTTAATTAAACCCAAAATATTGATAAGACTATTTTATTTAGGAATTAAGTACAATATAATAAAACATAAAACATGTAATACAACATCATTATTGAAAAATTATATAACATACTCACACTTAAAATTGTATGGGATAACCTAAAGAAATACAAAAGAAAGGGGTGAGCTATAAAGCCCAGTAAGGGAAGAAACATGGAATAAGACAAAACATGTTAGAAAATATGAATATCATGGGTCATAAAAATAGTATGAATCATAAATAGGATTGATACAGCAGATATAGTATGATAACATAATGGAAACATGGGATATTTGGATACAATTTAAAACACTGCATCATAGGTCAAGGCTAACATCGAAGACATCCTAATAGAAAAAGTCACATAAAGGAATCATTCTCACACCCTCGACTAACATGATGTGTCATTATACTAAACATTATCTAATGTATTGGAGTGATATATAAATCTCAGTGCACCAATCACATTCATTTAAATTTCATGATTAAGTGTGGCACATAGATAATACGACATGGATTAATTCATCATCATAACTTATTACATTATAAGGGAGTGTGGAATAAATATATTTATAAATCTAAACACGATTGATAGGAAATGGATATCATGTTCACTATATATTAGATGTGGAATCTAAAATCATAGTGAATGTTTAGTAGCCCAATGGTGTCACTTAAAAAATCATAAAAAGGTTTATGATAATGGTAATTTTCTATCATAATTCAGAAATAAATTGTGAAGTAACTGGGTCATTTAAATTCATATTCCATAATTAGGAATTGGAAATAATATGAATATGATAATATAGAAACCCTATTAAAAAAGAGGAAGGAAGAAATCTATCAAAATTTCAACATGGTAACTAGTGTACATGTGAGGGTATAATGAGACATAAAAGGGTCTATAATAAATTTTATATCAAAAGGATAGTATTTGGTAGGTTCATAACATACCCCATCTATACGAATTAAAAATAAAAGGTCACAAAATAGAGGATATTCTGGAATAAAAGTGAGAGAGGATCCCTTACCATAAGAGAATGACACCAATAGCATTAAAGAGGATTCTTGAAAGCATGAGGGAACATTGGATGGAATATATATAGTGAAGGAATGAGTAAGGATGTAATCCATGGGCTTTGAGTTAAGATAAATGGGAGATTGTGTGGGTTTTTATAGGTAACTATATGGGAAATTCTATAATATTTTATAAACATCGGTTTCAAGCTCTATATAATAAACAATTCAAATCCACAAACTATCGCAGGGTATCTTCAAATTATCATTGAAAAATAGGAGTGTGATTAAATATTTTATTTTTAAAATAACTGAACATATTAAAATATAACCCTTGCCTATATAGAGGTGAGTCTCACATTTAAATAAATGAATTTAATGTCATAAAATATATTATATGTTTTTGAGGATACAATAAGGATTTATAAAATTAATCAATTAATATAAAAAATTTATTTTAAGATTAAAACATATATTTGGCTAAGGATACCCATTATATTATTTATTACATCCTTTTTAGGTCATTATGATGTCATAAAACACAATATATATTTATAAGGAATTTATTTTTTACCAGAAAATTCGAATGTCTTAGAAAATTTTGAAGTATTCACCATTGGATAATTTCAAAGTTATGATTACAAAAATAATATTAATTTGATATAAATAATATTTTATAGTTTTTTATTTTCACTTTTAAAAAATAATAACTGATATTTATTGAAAATGAAGGGTTTTTATGGCAATAACAGTCTTGGAACCCTAACAAAACATTAAATTTGACATCATAAAATGTATATGATTATTTATAAATATCATTTAATATAAAAATTTATTTAAATTATTATTTATTTAAAAAATAAATTCATTAATTGAATTGAATATTACAAAAAAAATATTTTTCATTTATTATAGTATCAAAATAAAAATATATTTTTTATTAACTCAAAAATAATGTACATAATAAATTTTCTCGGGTATTGATAAATATACCTTTAATACACAAATCTATAGCCTAGGATTAATGTGTGTGATGGTGAGAATTTCATGTGGTTTTTTGGAAAACATGATTTGGTTCGTGATCTCGATGAGCTTGAACTTCTTCCATAATGAGTTTTGCTCATGCTTAATTTTTTTGATCTTAACATGGGACTGGTCGAGGGAAAATAACAAAGATGATAACTCGCTCATGAGATCAAATAATTTGTATTCATCGGGTATAATCCTACTGGATGAGGCCATCACATCCTTTACCTGAGTCAATAGGATTTATTAAAGCCCTATATTTATACTGATCATGTGAAGAATATTTAACAACAATATTATCAATGGTAAATATTTTTAATTTTATTTTGAATCCAATTTGATATATCAAAATACGTGAATTTTTTGTCTGTAACTATTTTATATAATAAAACCTCAAATCATAAGTGAATTTTATTTATAACAGTTTGGGTTGTTAGATGATATGATGAGATATTTTTATATGGATTTCAAAGGAGGATCGGATCAAAACATTCCACGAGCCATGTTTTCTTAAAACAATATATTTTACTTGAGTATTCATATGGATCCTTATGAATACCAATACTAAAATAAGTGTGTAACTGCAATGTCTTGGGATGATGTTAGAGAAAAAAATCTATTGGGGCCTGAGATAGTTGTGTTAATTGAAGAAAAGGTCAAATCCATTCAGTAGAACGTCATGGTAGCGCATACCTGATAGAACAGTTATGCCGAAATTTTTTGGAAAAATTTATAATTTTCATTCATTAAAAACATATTTTTATGAATTTATCTAAGGAAAAATCTTGTGAGATTTGAAAATAAGTGAAATTTGATGTAATGACTAAAAAGTTTATCAATGCAATTTATCTGTTCTTTTAGTAGTTTCTTAATCACATTAAATAACATTAGGAAATACAATTACACATCATGCTTAAATGAAGTACTATGTCACCTTTAAACATATTTTCCCATTTCTTTGATTTGATTTTTGAAAATCCAGCACACACGGTTGTGATCAATAAGATGTTTAGTGTCTGCTAGGGAAAAAATTAATTTTTATTGAAGAGTAAAATAACCTCATAAACAGTAATGTTAATTTAATGAATAGTAATATTACCATATGAATTGTACATCAACCAAGTTATTAGGAACCTTACCACTAATGGTATAAATAAATTTTTTCCATTCTATAAGTGGAAATACTGTATAATTATTTTATAGTTTCAGTATTTTTTTAGTCAGGAATATTTAATGATTAATATAATAATTTAAAATAAAATTTATTCCTAAAATATTATTATTTTTGACTTATGATTATATCATAATTTTATGAGACCGTGATTAATATTTCAAAGTGTTAGAAAAGAGTTTTAATTTTAAAATTTGTATTTTTCAAGTAAATTATGATTTTAATTAATAATTAAATGAATAATATTTTTAAATTTGTTTCCCTAATGTGGAGTTAAATTTTAGATTATACACATCAAAAAATTATTAGGGGGAATTTTGAAGATTTTTCAAAAATACATGAATGTTTATTTTGAATAGTAAAATACATTAATTTACTATATAAATACATTATAATTTAAATCCACAATTCCTAACATAATTAGTTATGTAACCACCTAATTATAAAACTAATATGAATGTATTACTATTATTGGTCATGGAATCATCCCTATTTCTTATCTAATAGAGAAATAACAAACTAATGATTTAAATATTAAGAAAACCCTCCTCCCCTACACTATAAATACAACCACTTATACCATCATTTCTCTACACATATCATGAATCAAGACTTGTACAAATTCATCCCAAATTTCTTCCCTATCCACTCCCCCACGTCCATTACCCATTGGTATAAATAAAATAACAAACCCTCTTCCCTAAAAAGGCTCTCAAATAAGATATATTCAAGAGATAATTTATCTATCGTTTCTTTCCATTTCTTTTTAATTTATTTTCTCCTCTTATCCTCAAATTATCTTATCCAAATTTTATGATAACTCTAATATGATTGATATAATGGTATGATATCATGGTACTAAAATATTACTCATGATACTCCTCCCTATCTCTCTCTCTTTTTATAAAACTAAAATATTTTTGTACGATTTGTTAATTTACCAACATCATGGTTGATGCACTTCTATTTTACATAAAATTCATTAAAGCTATCAAGAAAACCATTAAATGGTTTACAACAGATATTAATATTTATTTTTTATTCCCGTTGTGTTCTAGAAAGCACTTTTATTTATAATATTAAATGACAAAACAAAACATGTCTGTTGGGATCCAAAAAAAACACCGAAATTATCCTAAAATGATCATAATTCAATTTTAACAAATTATTCTTCCACACAATATTTAACATAATTCATTAAAAGATAATTTAAACTCATGTAATATTATTAATAACACTTAATATTTGTTCAGGATGTTATTTTATGTTCTACATGAACTTCCATTCATGTGTACAAGTGAATCGTTCCTGAAAACTAAGAAAAAGAACACACCCAAATAATGAATTAAAACTGAAAAAAACATCCGAAGGACTATAAAAAAAACTTAATGAAACCATAATAAACCATATTAATGCATAAAACTAACATTAATTTCTTATCAATTAAGATAGTGTCATTATATAGGATATTAAAATGAATAAAGCATTCAGATACAGGGTAAAGGGAATTCTTGAACCCATCATTATTTCTTTAGGTTATCCCTTATTCACTCCATTTTCATTTTGGATACTCCTTAAAAATCAATTTTTCATCATTATATTACCTTTTATTGGATATAAATATTTTCCACTTGAGTTCATGTAGAACATAATGTTTTCTAAAAGAACTCGTATTTCAAAAACACACCTTTTTCTTCTCACTCAATGTTGGTGGTTCTCGTATCAAGTATGTTATTTCCTATTTATTTTACGAACCCAAAGTCTATGAATGTATTAATATGAGAAGAAACCCATTCCTTTCCTTGGTTTATTTATGGTCATGATTGATATATGTTCTATGTGACATGCGTGATAATGTAAATGATAAGACGTGACATGTGCACCCAAAATTATATTAAGAAATATGAATGTTTTGATGTGTGACCAGAATGATAAAACACTCCAATGAATTGGATTAAGTAATGAATCTCATGAGTTAAATCAAATTTATTCATAAAAATTATTCTTGATTAGTTCCAAATATGTTGGGGTAGTTTACCACCAAGACCTAACGTCACATTTTTATTCACTTCTACAATCCATGCCTTCATCCAATGATTCCTCTCATGATTTTGAGGATAATGTTATGATTATTCTCACCCCATGTTATATTGTTCTTATATAACCTCTTACAGGGATTTTATCTCACCATTTTTTATATATATCCTCTTGTGACTATGTGTACTAAGGAGATTTCATGGGATAATAAGAAGCTGGAGAAAAATGACTTAAATAAATGTTTATGTTCTATGTATTAAATGGTATGTATGGTCTTAATTTTCCCATGACTCTAAACCTCTAGATCCTCTTTGGGTAAATTTTTTATGTTTTTATCAATAAAAGAATGTAAATGTATTGTAAGAATAGTAGGGTCACTATAGTTGATCCCCTAGAATATTAATCCCATGAGGATTATAGATCATTTTGGGATGGTATCTTATCACTAGGAACTTCAAGTAAACCATTCTCAGGATCATGATGCGTTCCATGAGTCTCTACAAAAAATTTATATACATGATACTTTTCATGTACTTAAATCAAAGCCTATATGACTGAAACATGATATTAAATATTAAGAAAAACTATAAGAAATATGTGATCATAAAGATAATGGGCTTTGGAAGAAGAATAATGATCTATTTAATGCTCACTAGAGGAATCATAAATTCAAAGAATTTATATGGGAACCTAAGGATGTGATGAATTAGTTACATAATAATTTTTTTGTATTATATTGATTGAATTTATTATGTGAATTATTTTTAATTGGGGAACAATGTAACACCCAAATATTTTATGATATAGTATTCTAAAAATAAATTTGATTTCATTGTTATATTTCATTATAGAAAAAAATAAGTTCACAGGAAACACAATATACTATCGAAATATTATAATTTCATGTGATATTTATCTGCAAGATATTGTAATATTAGAAAAAAAAAGGAGTTAATAAATTATAAAAACAAATTCATTTTTTAAACAGACATTAAATCAATTCATTTTTTATAAATTGATAAGAAATGAAAATATAGATTATTTGAAAGTAAATGAGATGTTTTTATAATAAACTATTTTTATAAACAGAATGTGTTTTTATTTTAATAAATTAAATTAATCACCATTGAAAAATTATTTCAATGAAATGTAAATATTATTTGTTTAATAAATTTTTTAACATACATATATTATTTTGTTAACATTTTCCAAAAACAATTAATATGAAAATTTTCAACTTAATTAAATTGAATATTGAAAAATGGATTAATAATTTGGAATTAAGAGGATTAAATTATATAAATGGTTCTATTTTATTCATTGTGAATATTAACCTTGCTATATATTATTCCCCTCGATAAGTGTAAAATAGGTAAAATATGGCCAGAACATTGGAATATAGATTTAAAATTTCCATTAAACATTATTTTGTTATATTATATGAATGTAATTAAGACATTTCCATCCATTACATTAATATATGTCCTCATGATTTAAATTTTCTTCATTTATGACCTTTAAATTATTTTATAAAAATAATAAATATATATGTCCTCGTGGAAGTAGAATAATAATCATGTAAATATTTTTTAAACCTGTACGAGTAAAATTGTATGGGTAATTTATAAAAACCCATTAATTTTAATTATTAATATAACATATAATATATGATTCATATTATTATATTCTAATTCAACTACTTCAGTGTTTCTTTCAAAGTGAAATTATGTAAATAGTTCTCAAAATGACAATAATTGTATTTCACTAAAAAAATATTTTATTAAATTATTTAAAAATCATAAAAATAATAAAATAGGACAAATATGATGTTAAATGTTTGAAAATTTCATTCCTTGATCATTTATGACCAAATTTATACCTTATATGTAAAATTATAACCTTTTAATATTAAAAAAGGCATTACCACGGTTAAGAATAAAACTGATTAACGAAGGTGTTAAATTAAATGATGATATTTAAAATGACAACAAAACCTATATAAATTTAACTGGATAATTTTACTTCTACCTTACACTATTTTTTGTTATATATAGATATTAAGAGTCATTTTTATTGATGATGAATTAGTTATATTTTAATATTTTTAGTAATTCTATGTGTGTTCATTTCCTCTATTTTAAACAGACATACATTTTATCATTACATTGCACTTAATTGAGCTATATAGATCCAAAACCCCTTTCCCAATTCTATTATAATGATCCCTATCTTTGAATTAGATGTGTAAGTATTATTATAGACACCTTACTAAGGGTCCTTAGGATGAGATCTAAAGGTGGTCTACCAAAGAACAACAAATCAGTGTACCCGACCTCTTTCAGTTTATTTTTTTCAAATACCTTCTATAAATAGTTGTTATTATCTATAAAATAAAATCATAACTATACTAAGCGTAGTTACATTTTATTATAATTTTGAAAATATCATTTTCAACCCTCTTTTATATCAAATGTGATGTGAACGTATCACTAATGCTTACGTGTGGACTACCATGTCCACATAGAGATATAATTCATTTTTAATCACCACCTTTAGTGTATGGTAATTATGATGGGTTTAATATTAACATATTAAATTTTTTATATAATAATTATTCTAAATTATAATAAAATATATATCTTCTTACCTTATAATTCTTTATAAAATGATCATGTCACACATGTATACTTGTGGACTTCCACCTCTATGATTTGATGTGAGTAAATTTTCATTTCTAATTTACATGGATTAAAACAGAGACACATTTAATGAATATATATATATTATAACAATAGTTATGTAATTTTGAATTATTATTTAACTTTTTTTCATCTGTCGAAAAGTGAAAAAAACATTCATGTACACATATAACCTTCAATATCTATAAACAATGTAATTCATTTTTTTACTATATATTATATGGAAGATTATAAAAAATATTCTAATAAATATACGTGAAATTTATGTCATAAATAAAATTCCATCAATAATTTAACATATAAAAATGTACATGTTGCGGATCTACTAAAAATAAAATCTCATGAAGAACGAAACAGATAACACTGAAAAATATTGATTTTAACAAAGAATTATTAATAAATGGGAAGTGGATCATGTATGATTTTGTGAATATGTAAATAAATATTATAAATATGTTTTATAATTTTTAATTTATTATATTTTCCATTAAAGATCTTTTAATGAAGTTCTAACTGGAGGTAAGAGATTATATATTACAATCTCATTTTTATTTGGAATGTTAATGAATAAGGATTGCATAATGAAATTTCAAAATGTATCTCTAAAAAATCTTGTGAAATTTATTTTCCATTGGTTATTTATTGAGAATGGATTTTTTTCATTTCATGTTCTTAAATTTTTTTACGTAAGAGACTATAATAATATTTTTATGAGAACCGACATTATTTCTCTCTTCGATTGGATATTATTTTTATTCCATATCAATGATTTCTAAAAATATTTTCAATAAATACTACACTATTCTCCTAATATTTTTTATATTCATTTTTACCTATGTTTTACATTTTTGAAAACTATTTAAATAGATTCTTCTTATCATTTTCTTTGAATTTTTATTGAAAATGTGAAGGTAATATTTGGTTTAACATACATGACATGAGCAAAATTTTACATCGTTATGACCACTAATTTATTTGAATCTTACATTACATGTTTCTGTGGAAATTTTCAATGAAAATGTTTTTATTAATATTTTGGAATTTTTTTAATTTTATTTTGTGATTTAAAAATTAAAACATTATTTTCCTCAATAAATATTCTAGTGATTTTTAAAATAAATATTATTTTATATTGAAATAATTTGATGTTACAAAGGATTTAATTTTTATATATTCCAATGATAAAATGATTATTATTTATCAATATGGTTTATGGTATTGATGAACAAATATCAATTAAACCCTTTTTTCCATAGCTTAATTTTTTATGATTATTTTTATGATTTGTGGAATGCATAAGAATAAATTTATTATTATGTGACTTGTGGGGAAACAATTATATACTCCTATAATTAATTGGGTAATTATTAATGTTATATGCTCTCAAAGGGTATACTTGAGATTATTAAAAGATCGAGAAAGGGTACAATGGAAGCTATCACAAACCTGAAAAAGGGTACATAAGAGTTTATCCCAATACCCAAGTAAGTATATGTCCATTTAGCATAATATTACCTTGTTTTTTATGTATTGGTGAGTATCCTTAACATAGTATTTATATGAGTATGATTATTTCAAACCTATGAACAAATTTAATGACATGATCTTTTGACAATGTTCTGTTCTCATTTTAATGTTCTCTGATTCCTTTATGATTCATGTCTTATGAACTACCAAGAATTATGTAATTAATCATGTTTATGATCAAATTATTATAGATTATTATTTTAAATGATTAACCATGTGTTCCCATACCCATTGTACTCATGATATTTTCAATTGATTATTAATATCTCCATTATTTATGCTTACTAAGTATCTGAGTAGAACATTTATTATGTTTTACTTTTTTATAAGGATATGATTAAAATTTAAAAGTATGAAGTGTCTAAGATGGGTTTTATTTTTGAATAAATATTTAATATACTATATAGATATTTATTGAAAAAAATTTCTATGTATCTGGGTTTCCATATACAGTAATCCTAAATGATTTATTCATGTATAATAATGATATGTATTGAATATTTATTTAATAAGATGAAATATCTATATATGAAATGTTTTTTGATATAGTAACAGTTAAAATATACTATGTTGTGGTGATGGGGTGATGGGTTCCATAACATATAAAATTTATCAATACAAATAACATTTAATACATATGTTTGGTAAAATAGAGAATCTGTATTTGAAAAATCCCATTTTCGTAGATTTACTCCTAGGACATGACCTTATTGATGTCCGCAATTCGAATTCCAAATAGATAGAATTTGGAAATTGCTCCTCAACACATGGATTCACACATGAATCATCCATTACTGATTGTATAAACATCATATCATCATTTATAACTCATCATATGATTTATAAAACTTCTCTCATTTCGAATTATCCTTTAGAAATTCATTATTTTAATCCAAACCCACTATATATGTTTTATGACTTTGCACATTTTTGTGGAATTTCGAAAAATTAAGTGTCAGCATAATCCCTATGTGATACTCATCCAATACATTACCACTTATTCCAAACACAACAATTTTAAAAAAAATTTAAAAAATCACTCATAAGTAAACCCAATACCTATAAAAATCTACAACACACATATTTGGAAAAATCAGTAAGAAATTCAGTATAAATCCACACCCAAATTATAATAAATGATCCATGGCCTAGATAACCCTCGAAGTGTTAAATAAATAGTTGTTTGTTCACTATGTAGATTTAGTATTTTATGATAAGATTATTCTAGGTGTATAAAATTGGTACCATTTTTTATTACGACCCATGTGAAGATTAATGTGAAGTTTAGTTCAGCCCTATAGAGCATAAGATTTTGATCAAATTTGAACCAAAAGAACCTTTTAAACCATCTCACCAGCCATGATGTCATGTCCATGAATCTCGATTTTATGAGCTATGTAAAACTATGTCTAAAATAATACATAACATCCACCAACTTAACCAATTGAGCAATTTAATATTTACCCCTTATTTTAGAGACAATATTTCATCTTAATGCTTATCAAAACTAAGTCTCCCTTGAACCGCACTTCCATATCTACTAGTAGAAAAACATTAGTTAAACACGAGATGTACAAAATTTTTTAATATGTAATCTAAGAATATCATTATTGTACACCATCACCATAATCTAAAAATTATATTTCACAATGAAAACAAAATCCCAATAACATAAAAAAAATTCATTGAGGATCAATTATATAAATTAATTAGTTTTTGTTACTTCTAAACATTTTTCAAAAATTTATCCACACTAAACCACCACCTTGACATATATTCAGTTATAATCATATTTATAACTTGGGAAATAGAAATATAATAATGGGGTGAGATCAAACTCATAGTAAGGGAAATATTATCAACATGTCATTAAGGGTTAGATCATAAGAATATGATAAAACAAGAGTGGGGGAGAAAATCTTATAAAACTCAAAATAAAATAACAAGAGTTCCCTATAATTAATGATATAAAGACTGTTAATCTCATATGGACAACATATACAATTGAAAAATAGTTTGGATTTATGTCATAATTAATATGATTTGTGGAGAATAATCATATTCATACAAAACATAAATGTAACATACCCTTGTAACATAGAACAATATAGATTTTTTGTACAAACATAAACACAAGGGATTCAAAATTTGTGAGCTATGAACTTGTAATAATTTTTAAGTGAAAACGTAATTGTACCATTTTATAAATCACCAGAAAGAGTCAAATAATTTCACCCATACATGAAATGCAACAAAATTGTGCTAACATATACCCATATTTTGAAGTTTAAACTTTTAACCAATGCATTAAAGGGATATATAGATATACACCCATATTAATAAATACATACAAGTTCCACTTGAAATAATCACTTATCATATCATAAATGTACAATGGAAAGAAAATGAGTATCATATCATTTTAAAATGGAATAATAATAATAAAATCAATTATACATCCATCAATAATTGTAATAACCCTTGATTTTAAAATAGGATCATCATATCTAAAAGTGTGTATGAAAAAAAACATGATTATAAGAGAATATAACATACCTACTATTTAGGACACATTTTTTAAAAAAAATTAACCACTTTTTCAAATTTCGATTAACACAAAACCGGGTTTTGACAAAACATGACACTTTATTAAAATATTATTATCTAATCATAACAATTATAAACTAGCTATTAAATAGAGGATATGAATAGTACTAAGAAAATAATGAAACATTTTTGTTTTACACAATTATAAAATATATTCAATTTTTAACAATTTAATATAAATTAAATAAGAATAATTTGATTTAAAAGGGTGTGTTCTATGAAAACATTGTATTTTTCTACAAGGAGGACTAGTCACGGTTTGCAAAAAAAATTAATTTTTCTTACTAATTTTAGAAAATATAATTTAAAAAATGATCACATATTTTTACATATACAGGTAAAAATTATCTTAGAGTGAATTTTATAGAATTTTAGTAAAATATTTCTTTTCTGTTGAATATTAAAAAATGATGAATTTTAATTGAAAAATGAATTTTAATATAAATTATTTATAAATTAAAATTGGTGAAGAATTAAAATTATATCAAATAGATATCTATTATTAATATTTAGTTCATTGGATTCATTCTAGTATTTCAATTTTGAAATAAAATCTTTTAAATGTTTTGAAAATATTCTCTTCAAAAACAATATTTCTCATCATGTCTATGAGAATAATTTTAAATTAAATTTTTCCACATATATGATTTGAATTTGAAAAAATTGGATTCAAAATTTGTATTATTTATTATTTATTCTATAAATCAATTTAAACTAAATTTTTAACCATTATTAATCATAAAAATATTAAAAATTATTTACCATGGTTAAAGTAAAAATGGGTTTATTGGGGTCAATATAAAATGATAAGGGTTAAAATGACCCAAAACTGATTCAAACACCATTGGATTAAAAAAATAAACATTATATAATATAGGATAGATAATGGTCCATTTTTCATAATATTTACTTGCTAAAAATGTTTTCACACCTTTTTAGTTTAAAAAATTACAAGTGTTCCACTCACATCACTTATAAATGGACACCCACTCTTCTATCATCATGACACATTAAAAACCTTTTAGATAATAAAATATTTACCAAAATAACATAAAAAAATAACCTCCATATACTAGATTCCTTTTTTTTCATCAATCTCTTATAGTATAACTTTTGGTATAATCCTATAGAGATTCATAGAGAAGAGGTAAAATTCCTTACTATAAATCTATGTTTTATTTATTCTTCCATATCCTTAAAATATCATTCTCTTATGATTATTTAAAAACAAAAATATATTCCATATACATATATTTTTTTATTTTAATTTAATTAATGAAATATGTCTCCTCTTCCCCCAATTGTAAATGATAACATCACTCTTGTTTAAGACTGACTACCACCTCGCGAACCGTTGTGACACATTTTCCATAAAAACATCTCACGGTTTAGTATGATGATGGATATAAGGTATATATATGTTATTTATTACATAATTATACCTTTGGAGTCATTAAATAATCATATATATATATATATATTCCATTTCTCAGGGGATATGAAAACATAGCACATGTGTACGACAGACCACCACCTCATGAAGCGATGAAATTCATTATTCACGAACACTTTACATGGATTGTAGTAAGTATAAAGTAAGTTAATATATGTGATATATATATATATGACATAATTATGTCATTTATGATGTATTTATCTTTATTAAATGGAAATATATAATTTTCATTCATACCATTCCACTCACTCATTGATGATAACATCGTTCATGTATGTCTGGACTACTGCCTTCACGAAGCGATGTGACACTATTTCACTCTACCACATGGATAAAATATTTATGTAAATTTAATGAAATAATATTTTATTTTTGATATTATTAAAATTATTTAATGATAAAAGGTTACTTACCGCATTTCCATAATGACAATTGAGAAATGGAAACATTACTCATACGTGTGTAGGGAGTATCACATCCTTGATCATAACATTCTTAATTTATCAAAACCATATTTAATGATTGTTCCTAAAAGTATAAATTATCGATAAATATTATAATTATTTCATGATTATTATTATATAGATGTTGAAATAATTACATCTTAGAGTAATACTCAAAATTCGTTTCAGAAAAATAAGTCATATATCATCGCCACAGTCGATAAAACCATAATTAATTATGAAATTGTATACCAACAAAGCTCAAAAGCAGAAAAACGATAGTCCCAAAATAAATTATAAAATAAAGTGGTAAATTAAAATAATTTCAAGGGGTTATATATATATATATATTTAGTATATCTCGCATGTCCGCCTCAATCAATGATGAACAATGGTTAAGAATCTCTAAGGACCACATAAACGATATTTCCAAGATTACTATCTTTGAGAATGAATCTAAAATAATGTTGGATCCCAATAGGAATTTTAAACCCTCAATTAAATTTAGATAATGACCTTGATAAAATCAATTTAGTGAGGTATAACTCTCCATGGTACTCCATGGTACGTGACCTGGGGGGATTAGTATCTAATTAAGAATTAGATTTGAAGAATATATGATTCCAATTATGATGTACAGTGTGTTTGATATCATAAATCAATGCCCAAAATTTATCCTTATATGATGTTAGACTATCGATATAATGTGATAACCATGACATGATGAAATCATTGTGGGTGAAGAATATTACACCACACCCTAATGGATATAGTGCATCAGAGGCCACATAATCAACATTCCCCAATATTGACAGAATAATTAGAAGAATACAAAAGATACTTTTACAATGGTTCTATTAATTACATGTCATAAACACAAAGCATGCTATGTTAATTTAAGTGAGAGAAATATTTTTTCCTTAAACCTATTTTGATTGGAGTGCTCCAATGTAATCACAATGAATAGACATAAACCATGAATGAAAAAAGGGTGGATGGATATAAAAAATTGTCCCTTTCCAAGCTGTCCTAGTGTATAAAATAATAGAATCTTCATCTTTCTTCATTAGATTGTATACATTTGTTCTATTTACATCAACAATGATGAATGTTATGAGGTTCTCCACACAGATCCAAATGAATATACTCATTCCAAATATCCCTTTGATGTACTCTAAAATCTTTGAGTTAAAAGAACATTCCAAAAACACATGATGAATTGTTTCCACCACTCTCATACCTAACTGATAAAATCAACAAAAAGGTAACTCATCCCCCTACAATTTACCATGTATTGGTACTTTTAAATCCAAATTTTCTATAGGAGAGCTCTTATAAGCTGAATGAAATATTCACTGAATTTGAGATGCAATGTATGAGTGTCAAAACCTCCCTCACAATTGTGTTTGTAGAAATATCTACTAATAAACATCCCATTCTTGGTCAGAGTCCATAAAAGGATGTCCCCATATATGAAATGTACCTATTTATTTTATAAGAGATGTGAGATGGAACAAACATCACAATTCTGGTAAATGTTTCAAAAGTAACCAAAGTTGTAAGTGTTTATATCCGAATCTCATCAATATTAAGGATTTTTTAGGTATCCATTGGGTAAATTATTTGATATTTTTATCTTGAAATAAATATATTTTCTTATCCCCAAGTTATTCATGAAATTTATAAAAAATATTACTATTTTTAAAATTAGTGATACTTAAAATGATTTACAATATTTTTAAAGAAAATCTAACATTATTTACCTTTTTATTTGGAAATCCATTTTCGTTAAAAACATGGGTTTTTAAAAATGTTTTCAAAAATGTTTTTAACATTTTAAAAATTATTTATTAAATAATTTTTTAAAAATGTAATTTTTTAATGGAATCAACATGTTATTTTCAAAAAAATGCATGTTTGGATTTTTCTGAAAATGTAAAAGGAATATTTGTTTTAATATCTACCGCTTGAAAGTAATTTTCCATCTTTATAACCATTTTATGTTTTAAAAAATATTTCAAAATATTTAAAGGTTTTTTTAAAATAAAATTTTCTTAAAAATGTTTTGTGAACATTCATTTAAAATGTTATTTTCAAAATGAAAAGGTCATCTTCCTCAAAAATGTTTATAAGAATCTTTAATGGAATTTATATTTATTAATGACATCAACCCTGTATTTTAATTATGATACACTATATATATTTTATATTTTTATAATAAATATTATTTATTTGGATGGATTATGTTTATTTAACTGGGCATGTGCTAGTTTGATACCATTCATATCAATCTGAATGGTTATGATTATATTTATTTGTTGGGGTAGTTTTTGAAATTTGGAATTCCAATTTTTCATTATAAATATTTATGTTTATTTTGTTTCACCCATTTCATATGAGGAATGTGTCGGTGTTTTTATGTGATAGTTGAGGATTTCTATAGCCTGTCAATGCATTGGTAGGTTTGATGAGACAAACTAGATTGGTTTTTGGTTGAGGGCTTACCCATTTATCTAGATGTATTTGCATAATCCCTCGAGGATATGTTTGATAAGTCCTTCATTATTCATTCATTCATTATAAATTTAGTTATTCATATTATAAAGGTTAATTTTATTAGTTAGAATATTAATTGTATGGTTTCCAGATCCTATGATTATTTATATTGAATAATTTGATCATCCATTTTTTCTTACCATATTATGCTCTTATTATTGATTAAATGTAATGTGTTTTTGTTATTTACCTTTCCATATTGTTTATGCCTTATTTTTTAATGATAATTCTACTGTACACTTATGAAACATTTGATATCAGAACTTTATTATGTTTTATTTTCCATAATATGTGAGCAATTGTATTGTAATTGATATTCAAGGATACAATAAGGGGAATAATGGAATTATAAATATAGTTTATTTGATTATTTTTTACATTAAAAGGTAACTTGAATTTTGCGTATGTATCTATTTTACAAAGAAAGGTAAAATATTTGTCCTATTGGGAAGAAATATGTTGTATGTAGTTCCTGTGTAATAATGAAACCACTGACTCGGGACTACTTGGGTTGAGCTTGTTATGGTTAGTATTAGAGGGATTATAGTAGAATCATTTTGAATAAGATTTTGTAAAACCTTAGTTTAAGAACATAAAACTATGATATAATGTATGGATATGCATGGAAGAACATCATAATATTTTGGCAAGTAATTTATTTATTTTTATTTATAGAAAGACATCCCTATATAGAAACTATAAGTTCAAGTTGATTGGGAACATATATATTTAGGGGTATGAAATCTAAAAATGGATCATTGTACTTGACCTGGTCATCACATAGTATATGAAAAAATGCCTCCATGAAAATATTTTTGGACATTATTAGGGGTTATACTTATTTTAAATCATATATTCCTTAAACATAATTATGAAGGAGTTGAAAATAATGATATTCCCAAAGAAACCATTTTTTTGATTTTTAAAGTATCTATTAATAATTTTCATAATTTATGTTAACTGATTCACATGTTTTGGGATGATACATTATGTTTCATATTGTTATGATCTAATATAGTGTATTTAATTGATTATATATATCACCCAAAAGAAGTAATGGGTACCGTATAAATCCACATACCAAATGTATGGAATCCCCCATGAAAAAATCGTGAATTTTGAGTTGGAATTGATATAATTACAACCATATTGTAGAAGATAACTCAAATTATGATGTTTAACCTTTATCTAATAGAGTACACTACTAATACATCACATGGTGTAATGATGTTAGACAAATTGATGAGTTATAAATC
This sequence comes from Viscum album, assembly GCA_963277665.1. Lineage (NCBI taxonomy): Eukaryota > Viridiplantae > Streptophyta > Magnoliopsida > Santalales > Viscaceae > Viscum > Viscum album. The sequence goes on from OY728148.1 coordinate 1,925,540,750, forward strand.
TCCATGAATAAAAGGGTATAAAAATCCATTTTTAGTTGAGAAATGGATAAGTTCCTTATTGAAGATATTTCACTCCTTAGAAATTAGTGAAAGGGATAAAGTGTTCATGTAATATTATCATCTCTCATGAGGTTTAGATCATTTGTGGTAATTAATTTAGTAATATAAGGATAAGGATGAAATAACGAGTATGGAGTGGATGGATTTCAAGTTACAGATCGTGGAAGAATATATTCCTCATGAGAAATGAGTAGATATGGAAAGAATGTTCCTTAGTCTAAGATAGAATGAACTATAAAATGTTTAAAATTATGAATCCAACATAAAAGTTTTTACAAGGAATGATAAAAACTATGTAGTTAACTGAAAGATAAATATTGACTATTTCTTTTATAGGATCAATCTAATCCACCGAAGAACACAAGTCACCCAAAATTTCACATCATATGAGGATATAATATCTTTTGATTTCAAGATTGAGAAATAATTATCCATATATTATTACTATAAAGGGAATAAAGGTAAGAATATAATGATGATGAAAAATATGGAAAAAATAGAGAAGGTAAAGAAGGATTTTACAACATGTTAGACTTCTGGAAGGAAACACCTTGGTACATTATTAAAAGGAAAGGGAGTTTTCTTTATGTGTGTGAAAAAATCCAAAATTCTCAAGATTACAAGAGAAAAAAGAATCTTCCAATGTGAAATGCTTCCAATGTAAGGATATAGGAAACAATGATGATGCTTTCTACAAGATCAAGTGAATATAACTCAAAATAAGATAATGGGTAAAGATAAATATTATATTATTATTACTGATGAAGTACAATGATTAATGTTCTTTTGTTTGCATACATGAATTATGTTTCAATAGAATTTAATCAATGATATTTTGGTCAAAAGAATTATAAAATGCACAAGTATTATGATGCAATAGTATTTCAATAAGGATTTAAATGCATATATTTAATGGTACAAATATAAGTAACTCAATGAGATGTTTATATTATTGTAAAACCCATAATTAATAGCGGGTAAACCATAATATGTTTTTGATGTAGAGATACTAATTTTTTTATACAATGTTAGTGACCATGATTTTTTTATTGAGTTGACAGTTTAAGCTATCGTTTCGAGTGTTAATGGAAAGTATTGATTTATGGAAATATTTTGAGATCCCAAGACGATAAATTTGTAAGAATTAATATTTCAATAAAGTTTTATGGTGATTAAGGTATTTAAATATTTTAAATGTAACATTAGGAAACAATTAATATTATTTGGGTAATATAATATAATTTTATTAAACTTCCATCTAAAGTTTTCAAATGTTAATTTTGGATAGAATAAATTATGATGATTATTTAGGTTAACCATTTATTGAATGGATTGAGTTAAAATTTTGGTGTTATATGATATATTTTGATAACCATTTTGTTTTTATAAAACATATATAGACCATAGGAATCATATTTCTTTATTTTATTTATTTAATGATCAATTAATTTTAAATTATAGTGATTCATGAATAAAATTCCCTCCTGGATATTCATTTATTATGGTAATAAATGAAGTGGAAACGATTGAAGAACTACTAAAATATGAAATTAATTCTATGAAATAGAATGATATTAGGTTAGTATATTTTAATATATTCTTAGTCTAGATGGTAAAGTAATTCATTAACTCTTGGAAAAGTATATTGAAAATAAATGTTATCCTAATAACATCATTTATGTTGAATCGATGGTATTTTAAATCATAAAGAATTTATGGCTTTGAGGTATATAACTTCCTATTGATTGTAGAAATTTTTATGATCAATGATCTCAACAAATACATGTTAATACTTGGGAATTATTATTATCTTCCATATCTATGTTGATTTTCCCACCTATGTTATTTTATTTGGAAACCTAGTTATTTGATTATTCCAGATGACATTTCTATTTCACTTTATATCTCACAAAGAGGATGTTTTATCAAACATTCTCATGATTTGAGATTTCAATAATGTTATTTTCAAATCAATAACCCTTGATTAATGAGATCGAGATTGAAATGTGAGGATTCACATTATTTATGGGGGACGGGGTGTAACACCCTGATATTTTAAAAAATAAATGTCATGTTTGATATCCTGTATCACACAAAACCCAAATATTATACAAGAATATAAAATTGTTATACTTTATGAAACATTTATTTTTAAATAAATTCAATTTCAATGATAGCTTGCAATACATGAAAATGTGTGATTAAATAAAACATGATACGCTATTAAAATATTATTATTTAAACATTATCATTATAACAAAGCCATTAAGTTGAAAATTATGAATAGTAATAATAAATTTATGAAACAATTATTTTTTAAACATATATAATATATATTAAATGGTTAGATATTTATTATAAATAAAATAATAATCACTTGAATGGAAAATAAATTTTTTCTTAAAAATTGTATTTTTTTATAGGTGGTCTAGTCACGCTTTGTAGAAATAATTTACATTTAATTTTATATATTTCTCCAAAAGATATTTTATAAAATAAAAAAAATTAAAATCTACATGTAAAATATATCATTTGGTGATTTTTTTAAGAATTTTCTAAAAACATAATTCTTTTTATGAATAGGGAAAAATTGTATTTTAATAGAAAACTATTTTTTAATTAAATTATATATGATTCTAAGTTTTATTTTAATTTTTTTAAATTATAATTTGCTTAATTATATATCTATTATTCGTTTTTGGGTCATTGTAATCATTTTAAAATTAAATATTGAAATAAAGTATTTTTCAAAATTTGATTATTTTCTAATTGAAAAAACCCACCTTCTCATTATGTCTATAGGATTTATTTTAAATTAATGTTTCCACATATGTTAATGGAATTTGGAAAATGAATTCAATATTTGGAATTAGAATAATTATCATTTTTTAATAATTTTTACATAATGTTTGACCATAATTAATTGTAAAATCATTAAAAACTACTTACATCAGTCAAAGTAAAAATAGGTTTACCAAGGTTAAACAAAAAAAGGATGAAAATGATTAGAAACATGTAAAAACCCAATTTTATATTCATATTTATACTATATCTTATCTAGGATTGATTAGGTACAATTTTGGTGCCTTGTGGAATAAGAAAAATGTGGGTATACCGTTTTCTTTTCAAATATTACAAGTATGTATCTCAACTCATATATAAGAGTCCACCCACTCCCCTATCTTATTTCTAATATAATAAAAATTTGGTTAATAAAATAAATAAATAAATAAATTATAATCTTCCATTCCCTCATCCTAGAATCCTTGGTTTTTTATGAAATCCTTTATATGAATACTTTAGGTATAATTCTAAAGAGGTGGTCTGAGAAGAGTTCGAATTTCTATCAATGTGTCTTTGTTTTATTTCTTCATCAACCTACATAACATGTTATTCATTTATAATTATATAATAACTGAATCATTTCCCATATACTAAGATTTTATTATGTTTAGATAAGTACATATATCCATATCCTCTTCTCTAAAAAAGGTAACTACAATGTTGCTCATGTGTACGACAGACTACCACATCACGAACTGATGTGATATATTTTCAACAAATACATCTCAATATTAAATGTGATGATGTATATAACTTATATATACAATATTTATAAAATATTTATACCTTAGTAGTCACTATATCATATATATTGTTTTTAATTTTCATTCTTTAAGGGATACGATAACATCGCTTGTGTGTACGACAGATTACCACCTCACAAAAAGATGTGATTCTTTTTTCACTAGATATTTACAAGGAAGGTAATAAGGATACTTTTAATGAATATATATCATATAAATGAAATAATTATGATATTATTCAAACAATTTAATTATTAATGTATACTATATGATTTTCTTTCTTACTTTTTTACTCGCTAAAAATTATAACGTCATTTGTATACAAGTGGATGACCTCATCCACAAAGCGATGTGACTCCCATTATCACTATACCATATGGATGATATGTATATGTATATTTAAATTAGTAATATGTTATTTATGATATAATTATCATTATATAAATAATAAATGTTACTTAACTCCTTTCCATAATGATAGATGAGAAATAGAAATGTTTCTCATGCATACGTATGAACCATCATCTCTATTATCATAATTTATTTTATTTAAAAAAAATATTTCATAATTCGTATTAAATTTTATAATTTATTTATAAATAATATTATTATTTCATGGTTATTATTATAGATATGTTTAAATAATTACCTCTTAGACTAATAGTTCATATTCATTTTTGACACACTTTCAAAATATCATCAAAACAACGAACATTAACTGAATTCATTATGTAATTATATATAACAAAATAATATGAAAAATAAAATATATAATAAACTTTAAAATGGTTTTTATTATGTTAATATTCAATATATGTTTATTATCCTGGAAGATGAAAACCAAACATTTAGAGTCGAAGTCAAGGTAAGGGTTTCTCATATAACTATTACGTTCGTGAAACAAACGTCATTTTCACCAATTATTTACTTTTTCTATTTTCTATAAAACCCATTATTTATTTTATATAATTATTTCATTTATCTTCATGGAATTTAATATTACATTTACTTTTATTTATTTTAGGGGGTTAATGATCCAAAACGTACATATATGGTACAATTTTATTCCATAATCTCAACATTATTCAGGATTGGTAATGTTTACACCTCTCTTGGTGGAATGATTTTATATGTATATATTTAAATAAATATATTTTCTACTCACATTATTATTCATGAATTTTTTAATTAATATTACCATTTTCACACTCTTTGGTTCTTGAAATTATTGGTAAAACATTTTTATGAAAACATGACTTTTTTTATCTTCAGTCAGAAATCTTTGTTAATCAAAATCCATTATTTCTAAATAGGTTTTTGATAAAAATTCATGTTATTATAATGATTTATTTTTGAAAATTTTACCCATTTTTACTTTTCAAAAACAATTTTTAAATAAATGTTAATGTCATTTTAAAATAATTACTATTTAGATTTTACTGAAAATGTGAATGGAATATTTGTTTCAATGTATATTTATTCAATTGAATCTCTAAACATCCTATCCAATCAATATATTAATACTTATTTTCCAAGATCTCAAGATTTTTTCAAATGAAAATTATTTTTTGATCTTTTTTGTGAACATTTTGTTTTTTTAAAAGAAAAGGTTATTATCCTAAAAAATTGTTTTAATGATATTTTCTGGTATTTTATTTCATAAATTAAATAAAAAATTCATTGTACTAATGATATTATAGGGATATGTTATATTGAATTCATCCTTATAATTTTTTTGATGGATTATGATAAGTTATGTTTCATGGATGGCTTAGCCTAATAGAAAAGGTACTTGTGGGGTGTTGGGGATGTCTCAGGTTCATGTCTCCCTAGATTCCTACATGAATGTGGTTTCATGCTTTTTTGTAGCATTATTGATCTCATTCCATGAATGTTTTTAATTTATGATCAATTTGAATCAGGAAGTAAAATTTTAATGCCATTCATATTACTTTGGATGGATTATGATGATGTATATTGATTGGGTTAATTGATAACATTTCATATTTTAGTTTTTCAATATGAATGTTAATGTGGAATATGTTTCCACTTATCATTTGAGAAATTAATTGGACTCAGTAAGTGATGGGAAGGTCACACTGTATCCCCTAAATGTATCAGTAGGTCTCATGAGACTAACTTGATTGGGTTCTGGATGAGGTCTTACTCATTTATTTATTTTCACTGGAATATGGCCTTGATAATATTTTTAGTTGTCTGTCATTATACATTCCATAATTATGAATTTATGTATTGATATTCGAGTGGATTATTTGAGTATTTAGGATATACAGTTTTAATTCTCATTCTCATGTGATTATTCATATGGAATTATTTTTTCATATTTTATTCTTACTATACTATGAAAAAGGTATTAATTAAATGGATTATATTTAAGTTATTTAATGTCCCTTATTGATTATGAAATATTTATTCATGATAGATTCTACTGTATGATTACCCGAATTGAGAATATAATCTCATCACATACTTATGTTTTATTTTCCATAGGATACAGGTGTTTTGTGATTGATATGAAGGGATACACTAAGGGGAATAATGGAATTAGAAAAGTAAATTATTTATTTATTTAATGATTTCAAATGTGATGTGAATTTCATGTGTGTATTTAGTTTATCAAGAATATTAATTTATTCACTCATTTTGGATGTGATACCTTGTATCTAGTTCCAATTTAAAAAATTAACTATTTTCTCTATGATACTGCTTTTGGGGTGATTATAATTTTCCTCAAATGATTAATCCATGAAAAATAAATTTGTATCCAAAGATGTTGAGTAACATTATAAGTAAATATCCTTATATTATGATTATAAGATTTATGGTATTTATACCAAATATATTAACGTTATATATATTAGTCAGAAATTTCCCAAATAAATAAATGAATGATTAAATAAATAAATTCCATTCAAATGAGGCAATGTAATATTGTTTATTCACATAATAAATCCATTGGAATAAAAACAATTTCATAAACATTATATGATTAAACAATACATAAAAATTTCCATATCATTATTATGATAGAAAATAAATTTAATAATATATCTTGTAAAAGAATGTGTATGGTTTCATTTTAATTATATAATTGATAATGTAAAAAATATTTCAAATGATGCAGACATACATAACGAACAATTATTAGGAGCATTAGGATAATTTCCATGGAAATATGAAATAAAATTGAAATTTTGATAAAAGTTTTCTAAATATCTAAATATTTTAAATATTTTGGAAAATGAAATTATCATTTAAAACCCATGAAAATTGAAATATGAAGTTTTAATTTGATATAAAAAAGACCAAAGGATATGTTCAAATTGGAACGTTTAAAATAAAATATTTTCATGTTTTACACCAACAAACCATACATAAAGTATTAATTTTTTTAACATTATTAATGAAACTAAAATTAGTATAAAATAAACTTAATAATTAATTACGAAATAAATTAGTACATCCAAAAAATAATCCAGTGAATATAGACATTGAAGATAAATATACTCAACAAAAAATAAGAGGTGGGGTCGGTTTCTCTTGAATCCAATAAACTATGAGCCATGTGGAAAATTATAAGTGAGAATACATTTAAAAAACTAATAATAACTATTATAGATTATTATTATGGGGTTTATAGGGGGAAAATTACACAAATTCTCTAGAAATATAATTTTACAAAAGTAATCCTAATTTGTAAATTATATTGCTGATGACACCCTTATGGATTGAGTACATTTTAATTAGAACCCATTTAAATATTTATCTTGAAATTAATATTAAATTGCCATGATTTAATTTTAATTAAAGATATAAAATATCAAATAGGTAGTTAATACACCACATAAAATTAATCATGTGGCACAATAAAAAGCATGTCTCATATAATTGAAGATGAGGATAATAAAACACTTATATTATCGTTATTTTTGAATTTAAAACCTGTTAATGGTCAAATATGATATGGATTTATAAATAAATTCTATTGAATTATAAATTATGATAAAATAAGCCCATGGAAAATATATACACCTCAAAAAGGAAACAATTATTGACTACACATTATATCGTAATGAAACAAAATTGAGATGCAAAACTCTTTACATTATTCCAACTTATTCAAAACAAAATCTAACCTGTTATGAATTAAAAATAACTATCTTGATAAAATAATTTAAAATCCAACATTATAGAAGTGTATGCCCTGAGCTCCGAGTATTGGTACAAAAAACATAAACTTTACATTCTTGTCTTTGATACCAATAAATCGGACCTAATTCGTTCCATCCAATAAATAAAATATCATGTGGAAATATTGGGTCACTTACATTTCAAAAGTATCTATAGGTTTAGAGTTTTATACAATTAGGGTAAATAGTTAAAAACTTGGATTCTGAAAAAATTCATTCATACAGGACAATATCATCTCCCAGGAAATTATTCACGTATCAAACTTTTCATGATAAAAATAATTTATCTTTATTTTTTATAAAATAGAAAAAAATGAATATAATAAGGGTGAGGTAACATTCCCAGTAATGGTAAAAATAATAATTAATAATTTAATTTAATCAATGAGTGTATGATGAACACAAGGGTATGATGACACCACCAAAATTAATGAATATAATGATGGAAAATTAACACCCATCAATTCTTAGATCATCAATAAAGATACATGAAAAGAGTCTTTAACAAAGTCAAAAGTCATAAGATTAAATAATTATGAGACATGATATGTCAATATTGGTTAAATGAATCATTAAAAACTCATTTATTTTCACCCATAATAAGTTTAAAATACCTTTCCTTAAATATAAAATAATTAGTAAACCTTGTGAAATCATAATATTTCTTAAAAAACCAATAAAAATAATACATAAAACATTTAGGTAACATGTGACTTCATTTTCATATTACTCTTAAACTGAATGTTACTATTAAAATAACCATACGGTCAACTTCTATAGCCAATGAATTAGATTTCTATCAAGGAACCAGTCATCCTAGGTTATAACGTAACCACAAATCCTTGGAGTATAACAGATCCCCCAATCATTGTTTTATAATGAAATCACTCATCATCATAATAATGGCCAAGAATCATAACATAAATAATGTATATTGACCTTTCATGTCATCATAAATATCATAGAAACGTCCATTAACATTATTAAAACTATGAAAATTATTGGGTTACACAGAAATATATTTGAAAAAATAATAATTTATCAAGATAAATTTTTTTGATGATATATGTAACAACCCTTGTTTCTAGTAAGTAACCATTATTGAATATTTTTAATTATGTAAATTGTTTGGGTTAATTTTGGGTGGTTTTATATAATTTATAATATGTTTTTTTGGATTTTATATTGTTGAATGGTTGGTTCAGGATTAGTGAAAATCGTGCAAATCCTATTGGAAATTGTTAACAGTGAGACATTGGCTAATGGGATGGCACATGGTTCGGTTCATAGTTTGGGAAAACTATATAGGTACCTAGTATAACTGTTAAATGTCATACAATGAGCTTGGGAATGGTTGGAACAGTGTATATCTAACTATGAGAACCAACTGTGTGATGTGTTCCTTGAGACAGAGCCTAATGCGTGGTTAGCACACAATTTTCTGAACTGTGTGACGAACCATGCATGGTTGACAAAAAGATCCCTCATTTTTTGATCTAGATTTGGATTAGCATTTAACCACTTTAATCTCCAAAATGGTCCAAACTAGAGATTTCTCCTTCCTAAATGGAAATGAATCTTTCCCCATTGATCCAGATCTGATCACTTGGAATTTATTATTTTGTTTAATCTTTATTGTTGTGGTATGTCACTATTTGTGGATGTTTATTGGGGTTTTTATTCCATCAACTTCTCCATAGAACATTTTTTCTTAGATATCTTCCTTTATATAGAGTTTTTTGACAATCATGGTAATATTTTTCTTTTTGGTGATTGGGAAAGATATTTAAGGTGGAATTTAAGAGTTTCAACTCTGTTTTATGGGAATATTTGTGTCGTTAATCATTATTATTCATAAATCCTGAGGTAGGTGGCTTCACTCTCAACTATATTTATAAAATAGAGTCTTAGTTTAAAATTGAATGTTTTTATTGATTTTTTAAATTTTTTGTTAATTTCATTTTGAAATCCCTCTTTACTGACAGTTTTTTATAATTGTGTAAACTCGGTGCTTTTGTGGAATCTAAAATTGGTAAGTTGATTTTAAAATAATTATTTTAAAATTATTGTTTGGTTCTGATGAAATAAAAATTATTTTCAAAAAATAGTTTATTTTATTGAAATGGGTTTTTGAATGGTTTTTAATATAAGAATGGTTTAATTTAAATTGTGGAAATGGTTGTTTTTCAATGGTTATTGGAAAAATGGTTTTCAGTGTTCATGTGCATTCAAGGAACTTAAGGGTAAGAAGTCTACCATGTCATTAGTGGGATGGATAAGGGCCAAGGATTTACATCATCAAAATTATTCACTATGTGAAGAATTCGGGAAATGATGACTCACCACATGTGATTATTGGGAGGTCTATCTTCCTTGCATGGTTGGATGTATGGATTTGTGGAATGGTAGGTTTATAATAAAATGGAACTTGGGAAATGGTTTAAATAATGGTTTGTTGCTTTCCATGGAAAATGGATTTTTTTGGAAAACTATTTTTGTAATGAAATTGTTTTATTTATGATATAAACTTGTATGGATTATTCTATAAAAGTTTTTTATATAAATGTGCTCACATGTTCTTTCCTAGTGGAGTGAGTTTGGAAATCATTTGATGAAAACCTACCGAGTTTCATTACTCACCACTTATATAGCACTATGATTTTTTAAAGATATTTTTCATCAAGAATTAGTAAAAGTAAAAGTATCACACTTAATTAGTGGTGATTCTTGATACATTTCATGCAATTAGATTGGGATCTTAGACATTGTGTCTTGGAGTCTTTTAGTTTTGTTCGTTTTTTCATCTGCTGTGTATATTGATACATGTAGTCTTCTACTATGGTACTTTGCTTTTATTTTTTATTTCAATTTTATTACTTTGAGTTGTTTTATTATCATGCATCATATAGTGTTATTGGTTATGGAATGTTTTTTTGGGTTGTTTTATTTATTAATAATAAAATCATCCCCCACGTATCTTGAAGCCCTTGGAATTTATAACTTACCATTGGTGCCTTGGTGAATCCCCTTAAGATCATGTAATATCATTCCACCTTCCCAATCCCATGAGGAGGGGTGGGATGTAATAAGTGGTATCAATCCTTTTCCTTCCAAATATCTTTGTGGAATTATTTGTATCAGTTCTATTTGTCTCAGAGTTGATATTAGTTTTTTTATTCCTTATGGTGGGTTGGTTGAAGGGAGTAGGATTTTCAGGACATGAAATGTAGATAAGAAAAGGCGTATTTAACCCTTTTATTCTGAATATCAATTTACCAAGGAGTTGGGTACATAAGTGTTTTGGAAACACTTATAAGAATTTAAACCTCAATATTAGGTGTTTATCTGTTGATATGAGCATTACATTCATAATATAAATGACTTCCCACTAGTAGTGCATATTTCATTTAGAGTAATGATATATGAGGTGGTGAAAAAGTGTTTCTTTTTGAAAATTTTGAAATTTTTCTTCAATTGTGAGATTTTGAAAAGTCATGAAATATTTATTTTGAAAATGGTTTTATTTTCAAACGTGTGGAAAAAAGTTTCAAAATTTGTTGAACATTGAAATTTTAGAATTTTGGAAATAAATATTGTGACAGTAATGAAGTGGTAGAATTTGAAATCGTTAAGCCTTCTGACATCTCACGTACCCATCGCAAGGCATGGGGTGGAAAATTAAAATATTTGTATGTTCCCTTCTGTACCAACTACTGGGTATCTATTTGCATTTAGGGTTGATCCCATGGGGAAAAGAGAGACAATATTGAGTCGTGCATGCTGTCAAGCCAAGTATGGTTATCCAAACATGAACGGGTAAAGGGAACATACTATTTAATAGAATTTTAAAATTGTTTGAAAAAAATGAAAAAAACCAGTCGAAGGATAAAACAATCAGAAAACACAAATGTATCATAGTTTATATTTAATTAAAGTCTATTGAATTTTCCATTCCTTAGTATGGTTATTATTAAATGATATTCAATTTTCTATAGCGATTCAAATAAACTGAAGCTTCTTTTTCTCAATGACATTCAATTACAATTTTAAGGATTAATCCCTTGGTTTGGTAATGAATAACTTAAAACTTGTTAAGTATATTTTACCCTAAAATGAGTTTAAATATATTCTACAATTGTTCATGGGTTCATTGGCTACAATTCCTTATGTTTTCTCCGCTAGTGTTATTCTTCGTTCGATACAAATCAGTGGTTGGTTTTTGAAAAAAATTGTTAAATGAATTGAATGAAAAATATCACTACAAAATCAATATCACAGAATTTAAAGAAAAAATACAAACAAACATTATTACAACCCCAACATAAGGGAAATCATCCTCTTATGACTATAGTCACGGTGTGTGGATTGAATCGAAGCTCAATCCCTACTATGGATAATAGAGGAGAAAAGTGGAAAGGATAATTACACTAGTTGAAAGTAAAATAAAAGAATTGAAATGAAATCTTGAAAATGGATATAAGGGAGGCTCAGATACCAGAGTAGTAGCACTGAACCCAAAAACACCCCCTTAGAATGAAGGAGTCTCCCTCTTATTTATAGATTTTAGTAGTACATGGTGTGTACTACAAATTGCATGGCGTGTACCCTTGTCAACATGTTTTTCTAGTCTTTTCTATTCTAGTAGGTGACCTAACACACCGTCTTTGACTTGTAACATGGCATCGCATGGTAGGTGGAGGTACACAGCATGTAGCGCCACCATATATGAAGTTTAATCTCATTCATCAGCCACCAACTGGTTCTAGAAGAGCCTACATGGTGTGTATATCATAAACAAGGCGTATACTAGTTTTGGAAACATGGGAATTTACTTGGCCTGGCCAATCTGTGTTGGTGTTCTGGTACATGGTGTGTATCTGAAAGTACACGACATGTAATTTGGAATTGTTGATCAACTTTCCCCAAATTTGTGTCTTTTCCATGGAAACACCTAAAAATCATTATGATCACAAAATTACAACATTTTACCTCAAAAAGAACATGTATACAGTGAAAACATGGTTTAAAAACTTGATAAAAATTATGAAAATATATACACAAAGTAGGTACATTAAAATCCCCCACACATAGTCATTTGCTTTTCCTCAAGAAAAATCTAAACATCTATTCCATAGTATCCATATTCCAAAAAGAAAATAATTCAACATTAATTATACATATAAATATTATAGTCATAGACAAGTATTTTATAAATGCACAAAACATATATCAATTTTAATTTTATTTTAATCATTCATTTTGTATAGTTTAATTATGAAACTTTAATTATCTTTTTTTCACATCATTCAACATTTCAAAATTACACATGCCACATAATGATTTTACTCACCATAAATTAATACCCTCATAACTCAAGATCATTTTATCATAGTTATGCTCAATATAATGTATACGCACACTATAAATAGGCTTGAAAGTGTTCTCATACTCTCCTTTAGAAATTTAAATCACAAAAATCATGAGGACATTCATCAAAGTTAAAATGTTTCTGAGGCTAAGGGTTGGTATGTCATAATGTGAAACAATTAACTCAGAGGCTAGAAAAAGGAGGCAAATTTATTAAAAATAATGCATGATATTCAATAATTATAACCCAATGAAAATCTATCCCTAATCAAGATCTCATAAAAGGGATATCATCCCCATGATAGTCTCTTTCCAATATGGGTCCATAAACCATTCGTTAAAGTGTAATAAATGAACTTGGTCCCTCATTTTCATTTTTTATAAAAAATGAGATGGACTACCAATAATATAATTGATAGAAGGCTATATAACCCTATTACCAAAATGAAAAGGTGACCAACTCCTCCACACTTAAGCTCATGGTTGCTCACCAAAATGTACCATAAAAATCCAAAAAACCAACTCCAAATCTCGATTGAATATTCATGAAAAATTATAAAAGAATTAGGGTAGGGAGGGAAATAGGATTGTAATGTAGATTCTTATCAAGGGAGTTCATAGTTTCTAAGTGTTTATTATGATCATATGTAGGGTAGGTCTTCAGGTTAAAGGAGTTGAAAATACAATCAAATGCCTCAATCATTTTAATGAGATTAAAAAATTATCATGTTTTGAAGGAAAAAACATTCAACTTGTGGTAGTTAGGCATATCCAAAGAATTTTTCAAGAAAAAGGGTATAATAATTAATATGTAAAAAATGTTTAAAATACCTCTTGGGAATGTGAAAAATGATATAAGGTCAATCCGGTCCTAACATGCAAAAAAGTAAACAGTTTAATAAATACAAAGAGCCAAGATTTTAAGTCAGAAAATCAACCATATCAGCTATAATTTTAAAATAATTTTTTGCAATTTATAAAATAAGTATGTACCTTCGAAAATTCTCAACTATGCCTTTATTATTTATAATTATAATTAACCCAAAATTCTTCAATGTTTAAAATATTTCATCTATTAATGATTTATCCTAGATTTGTTCCATGGAAACCGAGCAGTGTAGGTAGTGTAGAGACCCAAAGATTGACGTACATAGACAGTACATTAATTTTGTAGAATACTTAGTACATAACAAAAACAAACACCTAAGGACCTTAATAGTTTAGTGTCTTTGGAAACTCAGAACATAATATTCTAATCATGGTGAAAGATATTAAACATCTCCCATATAGATATTCCCCTTTTGTTTTCTTACCTAAATCCATTCCTTATATCCTGGGGAAAATAAAACATATAAAGGGTGAGCTCAAATTCTCAGTAAGGGTAAGAATGGAGAAAATAAAACAAACCATATAAATTTGAACTTCAAAACATGAACATTATACTTAAACATAAAATTCTTGAGCAATGACATAAAACATGGAAGTACATAAGGCATAGATCATAATGGAACATAAATAATGATAAAATGGCACGGGAATAAAACATGTAGTTGTGGAAACCATTAAGCACATGTTATGATTTCCATAGTAGCCAAGGCATTGCTGCCAATACCATCTTAGTGGACAAAGTCCCTTTCGGAATTGAGTTCACTCCTCGTTTCAGTCCAGTAACACTGAACCGGATTAACATACCGTTCCAGTCATGTCTATCTCATGAGATATAAATCTTTACCCAATACATTTTAGGGAGATATATGTCCCACCCATCTCATAATGAAATCATTCTTACTTGTTCCACAAAATCATAAATCATACATCATTGCATAACCCATGTAATAAATTGGGATTCGTAAAGATCATGCCATCATATCATAATCCATATAAAACAAATGGATATCATTTCATCATAAGAATAATCGTACCAAGTAAATAATAGATACATTATAATTGAAACATACACATATGAAATAATGTCATCTTAGATGGAAAATGGTTTTGATAAACCACTTGAAATGAATTCTTGAGGAAAATATCCATTCTTCTTCAAAATCAATTTCTTTTCACAAAACGTAAAGTAATTTTAAAAGAAAAATCTTTTCTTTAAAATATTCATGAAATATTTTGGAGTATTCTTTATGAAAATAAGGCTTTATAAAACCGTAAAAATCATTTCATGCCATATAAGTTAAAAAACATTCTCCTCGTACTTTTGTCGGAAAAGTCAAAAAGTACCTCATAACGTAAACAAATGAATGATTCCTTACATACCATGTAGTAAAAGTAAAAATGTATAAAAATGAAATTAAACATACATAAAAATACATTCAGAAAACATAGACAAGAATGATAACAATAACCCCAGTAAATACTTACGTATAAGCAATCTCAGATAAAAATGAGATTTGCAAAATTATCCCTTACCTAAGGTCTGATATGCTTCATACGTATTAGAACCTCCTGTATAATGATTTAAATAATGTCATTGACTTATTACAGAATCATATTCATTGTTATGATATCATATATGGTACACTTATGACTTTATATTACCCGTTCTTCTGTAAATTCAATGTTAAAGCAGCATTTTGGGTAAAATCGTTACATTTATCGGACGTGTTTCGACTTGTTGTTCTTGATATTATTACTTATATACTGATTTACATAATTCCAGAATATAAACATGATTTATATATAATATATATTAATCATATACATATATATATGCTAGATTGATAAATGGAATGAAATACACCATTCATGGAGACGGTAGGACGTACGTACGCATGAACGCTGTTTTTTGTTTCCTTATTGAATTGAATGGAATTAAGTAAATGACCTACATATATATATATATAAATAAATCTAATATCATTATTATTCATTATATATACTGTATAATCATTCATGAATGTATAACATGGAGAATTAATCTCTTCGCGTCGTGGAGACGGTAGTCCGTACGTACGCACGAGTGATGATATCATTCCCATGATCGTGGAATTGTATTGAAGTGTATGTATAATATTTCAGAATAAATTTAACATTAAAATAATAATTTCTTTTTATTTATTTACACCCTTATACCCATCCAATTAAGGTGGTGGTCGAAAACAGATTACACCACGACGTGGAGACGGTATTCCGTACGTATGCACACGCAGTGATTTCGTTTTCTGTAGGATGGATAGAAGGTGAAATAAGGTTGTTTCATATTTATAACAACATATCAGTATATATTTAATACTAATGTTATTACTTTATAATGAGACAACTAAAGAATAAGAAGTAGAAAAAGGAAGACACATGAGAGAATTGGAAAAAGAGATTACCTCTTCATCGACGCACCTCATTTAAGACTTCTCTTAAGGAAATAGAGTTAGTCTCTTGAGAAGACCAGAACCTCCAAAATGTTGCTAGGGAAGTGTAGAAGAGAAATAGGCAGGGGTTGGACGAGCTTAAAGGCTAAAAAGGGTGTGAAGAGAAGAGGGAAGGAGTGCCTTTTTATAAGAGAGGAGAGGGGAACCGTTGGAAATCTTAAAAATATTAATTTATAATAAATCTAACCCCACATATAAAAAACCCAAAATGACTCATATTTGAATATTGGATGAGAAAGGGTTGTAATATCATCAAATAATAAAATTTATACATTTAGGGAATTTATTACAAACATTATCAACTTGATTTATCCTTATTTAATCTATTAAATTTTATTTATGGTAATAAAATTCTACATTTTAAATGGTTATAAATAATCACTTATGTGTTGTTAATTTTTAATAATTGGATACTTTATTACATTTTAGATTATATAAATTTAAATTTATAATTTTTCAAATATTTCTGTGATTTTTAAACAATCTAATAATATGTTATTTTTCTAAAATAACAATACTTTCAATTTTGACACAATTCATTTATTTGAATTTAAATAAAATCCAAATAGAGAATATATTCTAACTAAAATATTTTATAGATTCCTAACATGTAAAATTAGTCTAGAAAATTAGTGGATAACGTTAAATAGTTCATATAATATTTATTTTAATATTTTTAAAACCATTTATTTGGTATATCTCTTAATAAAATGATTAGTACAACATTTTTGTATAATGATTTAATATACTTTTTTGTGGCATAAAAATTAAAAATAAAATACTATGATGAAGATAAATCTCATATCGTTTATAATAATACTTCTACTCGAATTTATCATTTTAAAATCACAACATGTAAATTGTTATATCTATTAAATTATGAAGGGGACAACTTTGGAATCATTTAAAATAAAATAATATAAGGGCCATAATCACCTTTAGAAGGATCCAAATAGTCAACAATTCGGCCAGACGATGATTAGGGTTTATATATACACTACCATTAAGTTTGTTGCATATTTTTTGCCTTTTGATATGCAATACTATTTCAATAAAAACTATATTATTGATTTTTCACTAAATAAATCATTTTAGCATCATTAATGTATAAGCTATTAAGGTAATTAAATAACACTGAAAAATTACAAATAAATTACCATGATAAAGAAAAAAAATTATCTTTCAAATGAATACTTATAACTGAATTTATATTCTGTATAAACTTATATTAAGAATACTTTAATTATTAAAGTTGAGTGAGACATATTTCACATTCCTTTAAATAAAATAAACTAAAGGTCTTAATCAACTTCAAGTGGGTTTCAATGGATTCCATTTCGACCCAAATATGCCTTAGGACAAAATATAATCATACAACTATAGACAAGTTTTAGGGTAATTTGATAATATTTTATTTACCCTTAATTACCCGATTTACATTTTACTAGGGTAAATAAAATTTACCGTAGTTACTATTCCTAATGCCCAAAAATAAGAAGTTTCCTATTAACATAATTTTTACCCACTGATTCCAAATATTGAATCCATTTTTCTAAATTCAATACACAAAATTTGAAGAAATTAATTTAAAATTAATCACATTTTCAATAAAATGTGTTTTAAAAGTTAAAACATTGCAAAATATTGAAATGATTTTACCTATGAATTCAATGTAAAATAAATGCTAATGACATAAATTATATTAAATGGTAAAAATAAATTCTATTTATACTTTAAAAACATTAAATATTATAATTTAACCATATAAATTATTACGATAAAAAAGTTGTTTTTAATTAAAATATAGCGTGTTTTTACTATTCATTAAAATATTAAAGTTATTAGAAAAATACAAAAACATTATCCAGTGTAAATTTTTATATCCTGATTCAAAATAAGAATTTTATTTTGTAAAATTGAACTTATAAACTTTTCAAAACTAGATTTAATGTTGGTACGCCATCAAAAGGCGACAAAACTGCATTTTTTGAAAAATAATTATTTTACCTGAAACATTTTTTTTTGTTCATACCATGTTCTAGAAAATATGTAAGATGAATAATAATGTTATAAAATTAAAAATTTAGTTAATACTATTAATAACAGCTAGTTCATAATAATATTATAATAATATATCATTGTTTAGTAAAACTCGGTATTGCGTACATCACACGCTATCAAGGAAGGTCACGATTGCATGTAATGCAAGCCAAGTCAAGGTTGTGTGTAGTGCACGACTCATTTGTTTTTGCTTATAAAAAAATCCAACCATATTTCATTAATACATTTAATATATATATATATATATACTCAATGTTGTGTAGAATAACTACTATCAAACCAACTTGAAATTTTTCCTAACACTATCCAAGATTAGTGTTGCGTATACTGCAAGCTAATATGTTGTTGCGTATAACACAAGACATAAATGAAATTGAAAAGAATATTTTTCATAAAATCTCAGGGTGTTACATTCTACCCCCCTTAGAATGAATTTCTCCCTCGAAATTCGTCAGGGTTATAAATCGTTTACTATTCATAGAAACCCACATCATAAAAAGGTATATTATAACATAATTTTAAAAAGAAAATTATGAAACGTAATGATTACCAAAAGTAACTCATCACCGGGTTTCCATATAGGAGAACATAGGTTAAAATATGGATATGGAAGAAAAATCTATCCATCATGTTCTGATGGAGAGTGGTAGAGAACATGTCTATGAAAAATCCAACAATCACAAAGCCATAAATTTGTGATGATCTAAGGTACCATCTGATTCATCATATATAAGAGCACTAGGACTACATTTTTGTTTTCAAGATAATTTCTCTAATGTTGATGAATTAAAATAAATACTTTCGTGATTTTTGTTCATTCTCACTGTTGTTCGTGCATTGAATAATTTCCACTTCATCTTTAAAGAAATAAAGTTGAATTTGTTATTCATGAAGTGTTAGCAGATCATGTGATAGAATGATGGTTCATTCCATCTGTCTCAAACAAAATGTTAGAAATAGTTATATACATAAGTCCATCTATTGTATATCGTTCCAAAAAATGGACTTATACTTCATCTACCATACCTCTTTATAAAATAAAACTAGTTTCTACTAACTAGGGACTTCCTGTATGTCAGTGGTAGGTGATAAAGTCCTATCGCACTTCAGTTGTGGGTTTGATTCCTACAGCCTTGTCCGACGTGACGAGTTGTCGCCCAAACTACAGGTTTTTCTTTTTCTAAAAATGTACTCTTATAAATTTCCAAATATAATATAAAAAAGTTCTAGACTTAAAAAATACTAAATTATGCCTAACATAATCCATTCCAATCTTTTGGATTATCCAAAATACATCTTTCCAATATAATAGTACAAAGAAAATGATAACTGGAAAGGTCACATAACAAGCACATGAATACCATCATTTATCCCCTATATATCATAAGATTTATCTTATTGTTCGCATTCCAAACATGTGAATACCTTAATCATGTATTCTCTTGAACCATTGTGAAAACCTGAATTCTGTCACAAGGTAACTCTTTCCATATACCAAAATCCCAAAAATTCTATATACTCAAAACATGATATCACTTTTTCCTTATATTAGTCATGAGCTCATTAATACTACCAAACATTTCATTATCTCCTTATCCCTTCTTTATTCGCATATTAGGTTCATTCCAAAAATATCTAAATAACCTTTCATGGTTACCAGTACCATTCATCATATACTTTCAAAACATAAGCAAAGGAAATAGAGTAACAATCATTAGATTTTTTCTTTATTCCATAGTACCATACATTATTCTTAATAAACATGAAATCATTACACTACCGTCTTAAACCATTGACCGAGCTTCAACAATTCTTTTATCTCACATATCATTTGTAGCCTCTTTATCATCATCAATATAAATACTACCCATACGGCCATGATGATTTTCTTCATGAGACATTCCCTTAGGGAATTGGTTTGTATAATGCCCGTACTTTATACATTTAAAACATTTAACTGTTGTTGATGTCTTAGAAATACCATTATCCTTGTCCATGGTGTTTACTAAACCTTTTACTTTGCAATTACTAGCTTCGTGTCCTTCTTTTCCACACCCAAAGCATCTTCCAGTTCTTTTGAAACAATCTCCCTGATTCCTCTTCCCACATGATTTACATGAGGGAAATTTAACTTTCATTCCTCTATGATCATCATGAAACTCCATCTTTCTCTTATTATCTGAGTCAAGAAACATACCACAGTTTAGATTATTGATCATATTATGAGATTTATGATTAGGTATAATAATGATATGTCGACTTCCAGATCCAATTTCATTTGGTTTCTCATGAAGAATATCATTCCATTGTCCATCATATCCTCTATTATCGTGAATCTTCCTGTTTCCAACCATGTTCTAAAACCCAAAAAGAATAGTGTGAGAGGAAAAAATCATAATCAAGGTGGAGTACCTTCAATATATAAAATCTTAGGATTAATTATAATATAGTTTCCAAAATTCTAGGACAATAACCTATACTTATACGTATCCTTAGGGACATCCCTAGACATACCTTAGAAATATCTCTAGGGATTTCACTAATGTTTTCACATCCTAGTTTCCAAAGGTTAACTAAACTGATCCTCTGATACCAAATGTAGAGACCCAAATCTTGACATACATGGACATTACATTACTTTTACAGAATACATAGTACATAAAAAAAACAAACACCGAAGGACTGTAGTAGTTTAGTGTATTTGGAAACATGGAACATATTTTTCTAATCATGGTGAAAGATCTTCAACATCTCCCGTAAAGATCTTCCCCTTTTTTTTCTTACCTAAAAAATTTCTTTATATCCTGGGGAAAATAATACATATAAAGGGTGAGCTCAAATTCTGATTAAGGGTAAGAATGGACAAAATAATACAAACCATATATATTTTATCTTCAAAACATGAACATAATATTTAAACATCAAATTCTTGAGCAATGACATAAAACATGGAAGTACATTAGGAATAGATCATAATGGAACATAAATACTGATAAAATGGCATGGTAATAAAACATGTAATTGTGGAAACCATTAATCACACGTTATGGTTTCCATAGTATCCAAGCCATTGCTTCCATGACCATCTTAGTGGACAAAGTACCTTTCTAAATCGAGTTCACTCCTCGTTCCAGTCGTATAACACTGAACCAGATTAACATACCTTTCTGATCATGCCTATCTCATGAGATATAAATCTTTACCCAATTCATTGGAGGGAGATATAGGTCCCACCCATCTCATAATGAAATCATTCTTACTTTTGCCACAAAATCATAAATCATACATCATAGCATAACCCATGTAATAAATTGGGATTCTTAAACATCATACCATCATGACATAATCCATATAAAACAAAAGGATATCATTTCATCATAAGAAGAATCATACCATGTAAATAATAGAGACATTATAATTGAAACATACACATTTGAAATAATGTCATCCTAGATGGAAAATGTTTTTAATAAAACACTTGAAATGAATTCTTGAGGAAAATATCCTTTCTTCTTCAAAATCATTTTGTTTTCACAAAACGTCATGAAATTTTAAAAGAAAAAGATTTGGTTCAAAATATTCATGAAATATTTTGGAGGATAATTTATGAAAATAAGGCTTTATAAAACTATATAAATCCTTTCATGCTGTATAAGTTAAAAAAACATTCTTCTCATACTTTTGTCAGAAAAGTCAAAAAGTACCTCGTAACGTAAAAAAAATATTCCTTACATACCATGTAGCAAAAGAAAAAATTGGTAAAAAAGACATTAAACATACATAAAAACACTTTTATAAAACATGGACATGGATGATAATAATAACCCCAGTAAATACTTATGTATAAACAATCTCGGATTAAAATGAGATTTAAAAAATTATCCCTTAACTTAGGTCTGATATGCTTCGTACGTATCTGAAACTACTATAAAATGATTTAAATAATTTCATTGACTTATTAAAGAATCATATTCATTGTTATGGTATCATATATGGTTCACTTATGACTTTATATTACCCGTTCTTTTGTAAATTTCTTATTAAAGCAACATTTTGGGTAAAATCGTTACATTTATCGTACGTGTTTCGACTTGTTGTTCTTGATATTATTACTTATATACTGATTTACATAATTCCAGAATGTAAAACATGATTTATATATAATATATTTTCAGCATATACATATATATATGATAGATAGATAAATGGAATGAAATACACCGTTCATGGAGACTGTAGGTCGTACGTACACATGAACACTGTTTTCTTTTCCTTATTTAATTGAATGGAATTAAATAAATGAAATACATATATATATATATATACATAAATCTAGTATCATTATTATGTCATATATTTCATTATTATTCATTATATATACTATATAATCATTCATGAATGGTTAACATGGAGAATGAATCGCATCGCGTCGTGGAGACGGTAGTCCGTACGTACGCACGAGCGATGATATCATTCCCATGATTGTGTAATTGTATTGAAGTGTATGTATAATATTTAAGAATCAATATAACTTTACAATAATCATATATAGTTATTTATTTACACCCTTATACACATCCAAGTAATGTGGTGGTCGAAAACAGATTACACCACGGCGTGGAGACGGTATTCCGTATGTACGCACGTGCGGGGATTTCGTTTTCTATTGGCTGGATAGAAGGTGAAATAAGGGTGTTTAATATTTATAATAACATATCAGTATATAATAATACTGATGTTATTACTTTATAATGATACAACTAAATATGAATAAGTAGAAGAAGGAAGAAACTTGAGAGAATCGGAAGAAGAGATTACCTCTTCATCGACGCACCTCATTTAAGCCTTCTCTTAAAGAAGTAGAGTTGGTCTTTTGAGAAGACAAGAAGCTCCAAAATGTTTCTAGGGAAGTGGAAAGGATAAATAGGCAGGTTTTGGCTGATATTCAAGTCTCAAAAGGGTGTGAGGAGAAGAGGGAAGTGGTGCCCTTTTTATAAGGGAGGAGAGGGGAACCTTTGGAAATATTAAAAGTATTAATTTATAATAAATCTAAACCCACTTAAAAAAACCAAAAATGAAAAATATTAGAAGATAAGATGATATAGGGTTGTAATATCATCAACCAATAAAATTTATACATGTTGGGATTTTATTTTAAACATTATAAACTTGATTTATCGTTATTTAATCTATTTAATTCTATTTGTGGTAATAAAATTCTAAATTTTAAATGGTTATAAATAATTACTTATGTGTTGTTAATTTTTCATAATTATATACCTTATTATGTTTTAGACTATATATGTTTCAATTTATAATTTTTTAAATATTTTTTTGATTTTTAAACAATTTAATAATATTTTATTTTTATAAAATAACAATAGTGTCAATTTTGACACTATTCATTTATTTGAATTTATATAAAATCCACACAGAGGATATATTCGAAGTAAATTATTTAATAGTTTCCTAACATGTAATATTTGTCTATAAAATTAGTGGGGCACATTAAATAGTTCATATAATACTTATTTTAATATTTTTATAACCATTTATTTGGTATATCTCATAATAACCTTTTAATTACAACATTTTTGTATAATTATTTAATACACTTTGTTGAATAAAAATAAAAACTAAAATGCTTGATAAATATAAATCTCATATATTTTATAATAATACTTTTACTTGAATTTATCATCTTAAAATCACAACATGTAAATTGTTATATTTATTAAATTATGAAGGGGACGACTTTGGAATCATTTAAAATAAAATAATATAAGTGTCATAATCACCTTTATAAGGATCCAAATGGTCAAAAATTAGGCCAGTGGATTATTAGGGTTTATATATACACTACCATTTAGTTTTTTTCATATTTTTGGGTCTTTTGATATGCATTACTATTTCAATAAAAATTATATTATTGATTTTTCACTAACTAAATAATTTCTGCATCATTAATGGATAATCTATTAAGGTAATTACATAACACTTAAAAATTACAAATAAATTTCCATGATAAAGAAAAAGAAATTTCTTTCAACTTAGTATTTATAACCGAATTTATATTCTGTATAAACTTATATTAAAAATACTTTAATTATTAAAGTTGAGTGAGACATATTTCACTATCCTTTAAATAAAATAAACTAAAGGGCTTAATCACCTTCAAGTGGGTTCCAGTGGATTCCATTTCAACCCAAATATGCCTTAGAAATAAATATAATCATCCAATTACATTAAGAAAAGTGTTACTGTAATTTTATAATATTATATTTACCCTTAATTACCCGATTTACCTTTTACTAGGGTAAATAAAATTTACCGTAGTTACTATTCATAATGCCCAAAAATAAAAAGTATCCTATTAAAATAATTTGGACCCACTGATTCCAAATATGGAATCAATGTTTCTAAATTCAATACACAAAATTTGCAGAAATTAATTTAAAATTAATCCCATTGTTCAGAAAACGTGTTTTAAAAGTTTAGACATTGCAAAAGATTGAAGTGATTTTACTTATGAATTAAATGTAAAATCAATGATAATGAAATTAATTATATTAAATGGTAAAAATATATTCTATTTATACTTTAAAACCATTCAATATTATAATTTAACCATATAAATTATTATGATGAAAAAAGATGTTTTTAATTAAAATATAGTGAGTTTTTACTATTCATTAAAATATGGAAGTTATCAGAAAAATATCCAAACATTATCTAATGTAAATTTTTATATCCTGATTAAAAATAAGAATTTTATTTTGTCAAATTGAACTTATAAAATTGTCAAAAAAAATAGATTTAAAGTTGGTCCGCCATCAAAAGGAGGCAAAACTGAATTTTTTGAAAAATACTTATTTTACCCGAAACATTTAATTTGTTCTCATACCAAGTTCTAGAAAATATGTAAGATTAATAATAATGTTATAAAATTCAAAATTTATTTAATACTATTTATAACGGCAAGTTCATAATAATATTATAATAATTTATCATTGTTTAGTAAAACCCGGTATAGCGTACAACACACGCTATCAAGGAAAGTTGAAATTGCTTGTAATGCAAGCCAAGTCAAGGTTGTGTGTAGTGCACGACTCCTTTTTTGTTTCGTATAACAAAATACAACCATATTTCATTAATACATTTAATATATATATATATATACTCAATGTTGTGTAGACTAACTACTATCAAACAAACTTGAAATTTTTTGTAACACGATCCAAGATTAGAGATACGTATACTGTAAGCTAATACAGTGTTGTGTATAAAACAAGACATCAATGAAATTAAAAAGAATACATTTCATAAAATCTCGGGGTGTTATAGGTAGAGAGGCACCCCCACACTAAATAGGGCACATGGTCCCCCATGTTTTACATAATGGTGAATAAGGTTATGCAGGGACACAATAGTGGAAAACGATGAGGGGAATTAGTGGAAGATGTAAAACATGAAATAAAAAAATCAACGGAATCTCAAAAAACAATACTCCCATCATGTCTCAGTGAAGGAAGATAGGAATTGGTAGATAAGGACAGCCCAAAGCGTGCCAAGGTACCGGTGATGTTTATGGTGGGAGGAAACTACAAGCATACACAACAGAACACATGAGTAAGATATAACAAAAATATACATATAAATAGAAGAAAACCCAAATGTCACAGTCACATTGTATCCTCAGGCGAGGCATTTTCGAGTAATGGTGGGGTGGAATCATCAAGGGTAATAATGGGTACAATTGAGCCCTCGTCCTGTGGGAGTGATACTGCTGAAGGGGTGTCTGTGACGGTGATATCTACAAGAGGAGATGGGCCGGTACCTATAGTAATGATGAGGACAATGTTCATGGCCACAAAAACCTCAGTTGTGTGGAAGGTCGATGCCGAAGTGGCAGAAGGAAAAGTAGCCGCCAGAGGAATGGGCATCCCCTGATGTTGTAGCAGTAGCTCCACCATCTTCTCAAGGAGGTCTGGGCACTGAGGAGATGTAATCTGTCGCTGAAGGATAATATCCTACTAATGCTCCAGATGAGCCATGCAGTGGCCGATCTTAGCCAGGCCGATGGTCATGGGGGGAGAGTGGTTAGCCGAGGGCACAGAAGGTGAAGGGGAAGTGGAAGGTCCATGAGGTATAATGGGAAAGGAAGTAGGGATGAGTGAGGAAATAAGAAGGGGTTGGGAAGGAGGTAAAGGTGCTGCCTCGGGGGTAGGAGGGTCGACCGTGGGTGATGGTGGGGCCTGAACATGTATGTATGTTCCCTTGCTTCCAGACCAATCCCATGCGAATACGCATGTGAAATTCCATTTGTTGGGGGAACATAAGAGGTCTTGGGGAAGGGAAGGATCCAAAACACCGAGGTGGTTAGCTTGTCGGGTTGCATAGAACCCTCTTTTCAAGTTTCCCTAATGGCCCGTGAACATGGTATAGAAGTAGGAGGCGGCAAGGTAGGGGAGGTCTGGGTAGTCCTGCCGAATGACACAGGTGAGGAGGTCCCTATCATGATCGGTCCCAACTACCATATCCTTGATGTGGGGAAACAATATGTCCCTAAAGCATTGGTTGGTGAAAGAGATGATAAGATAAATTATTATGGTACTCTTATGAGAAGTGGGGGTGTAGTGGTGGTTGGGCCCAGCAATATCCCGCCACATAGAAATGAGCTCAAAATGCTTGGGTCATGTCAGGGGGGGATTAAATGGGTGGGGTGACTGGATGGGGATTTAAGAAACAGTAATGAAACAAAACAAGCATGGTAAGAGAAAAAGGTTGACCACCTAGCCAAAATCGGCCACCGATACTCTGTTTCCAGGTGTCACCCAGTACTTGGGCCCATCAAACTCAAAGGATGCAGTGAACTCCAAAAATAAATCTTGGAAAATAAGAGCACTGACCTTGAAGATCAAAATTAATGGATTGTGCTTGAGGAGATCCTCCAACTCCCGCAAATACCCAACTACTGAGACACGCTACTATCATGATACCCACTTCTCAACTGAATCATGAGGCAAGAGAAGCGTTGTATGCAGTCATGTGCTAGGATGGTGACCAGAAACACTAGGCAAGGATAGGGGAACCAGCTAGGGCTAGCCTAGGTGGGGCACCCGGAGGGGTAGGCTCTGGTGGTGGAGTAGCCTCAATGAGTGAAGGGCCACTGAACATGGTGGTCAATGAAGGATCAGTTACTACGGAAGAGGAATCAGAAGGTGTAGCATCAGGTAGAGAAGAAATGATTGTGGAATGAGGCTCCATGTTGGGTGGTGGAGGTGCGGTACTAGGACAAGACTACGCGGGGGGAAGTGAGTGGTGGAAGGATGGCCATTGGAAGAGGCTGGTACACCAGGATGTCTGAGGATGGTGTTTTCATGGGCCGGAGTCATATCTGTTGAAAATTAGGCCACTCTCCCTCAGTAGCGGAGGCGGACAACTTCAATGTGTAGGGTCTTTGTCTGCCATATACTGAAGAAGAAAAGAAAAGAAAAAAAAGAAAAGGAAAATAAGAAAATGTGAGAACACTAGAATAGTTTAACACAATGTGTATATCTAGAGTATACAGAGTGTAGTGTATGAAGGTTATCATCCTGTTTTCTCTGTATAGACATTCCATGTGGGCATGTCACTATCTTGGAATGGATAAAATGTGTGTACTGAGTATAGACGCCATGTACATGCAAATGGGTACCTGGTCGTGTGTTTCAAAGAACCGACCACTATCTGAGTAGAGACAAAAATGCAATACATGCCATGTGAAGGTACGACATAGTGTGTATAAGAACATAGTTCATATGGTTGTTTGTGGTGCTGGACACGAGCTGTCCTAGAGAAAGGAGATACTTGAAGTGTACCGAACATACATGTTGTGCGTTTAAACATGGTGTGTGTGTGTGGTCGTTTGAATGAGCTACCCGTGCACGATTATGTCTGGTACACAGTGTGTACCAAACATACACACCGTGTAATTTCAAATTTCAAATTGTCCAGATTGTGGTCGTGTACAAAAGTACACAGCGTGTGTTATTCATTTTATGCCCATGTACTGTAGGAGCCGAACCACTGGCATATCCAAAAAGTACCCTAAATTCTTGGAAAACATGAAATAATGAGTGAAAAATGGAATAATTAAAGTGAGGATCGCAATGGAGAAGAAATCATATCTAAATATGGATGAAAATGGTGTATTTGAGGAGAGGAGGTCAGTCAGCTTATGGGAGAAGAAAACGGTGGGGGGGGGGGGGGTCCATGCGACCTGTGTTGTGACCACGTAGGGTTACCGGATTTTATAGCTAGAGTATACGGTGTCTACACTAGCAGACATGTCGTGTAGTATATTTCTATAAATATATATGGTTATTTTATATAGGTATATAATATAATTATTATGGTAAGCGACATAATAATTAATATTCATAATTAAAAAAATATATACATATATATAATTTTCAAAAAATAATTCTATACATGTAATGTATCAGGAAATACATGTCGTGTGTTCTAAAATTGTAAAAAGGAAGTACAACCTTTTGTCTGGAGCTTGGGGTGAGGTTTGAACCGGTGATTGGCCCTTTCAAATGAAAACCCTTAACCACTGGAGAAAAGGTTGTATTGCTACTCATGTTTATAAATTTATATATTTTATAATTTACATGACCAAAACTACATGGGGGGGAGCAAAGGCATGGCCTGTTGTTTTTAATTAGAATAAAAGTGATGAACCAAGGAGATTAGTGGAGTTCGAACCGAGGTCTTTTCAGATCTTGGGTCGAGACTCTTCCAATCTGCAAACTTCACCCACATGTATTCCTTTATTTTGAAAATCATTTTAGTTATTAATGAAATCATGTTTCACATGATATATATCGAAATAAATTCCATGTGGTTTTATTAAAAGGAAAATTTTTGGAAATGGTCTGGTTTTCTAGATTCGAACATGGGTCTTTCGGTACAAGGTTACGACCATGGCCAACCAGTCCATCCCCATAATGGATTTTTGTTTATTTAAAAAAATATATATTATAGAAAATACCACACACAACATGTAAGAAAACACAAGTATAAATACAAGGAGCCTCGGGCCCAAGTTCGGTATGGAGGGATTCGAACCCGTGATGGCTCAGAAAAATCTTCAGTGACATTACCATCACCACCGACATCATCAATGTATTTTACATAGTTAATATATATATTTATAATATCACAAAAAAAATTAAAAGGAATCAGTACACATCATGTGTATAGGGGGTACATGGTGTGTAACCTCTGGGTCGCCTCACTAGAAGAGCCTTTATTTTAGGTCGTTGGCTCGACCTATGTTATGTGTACTTACCCGTAATCTGAAGGTGGATAAGGCTTCCACAATTTGAACCGTGACATATTTCTCATGCCGTCCTCTTTTATCAATGATGCTTCATGACCTTTAGGTTGTCTAGGAGGTGGCTTGAAGTACACCTTCTTGGTGTCTAGTCGATGTCGAAGGTGTATGTGCTTCTTGGGATGATTTTACACGACCTCCACCACTTGAGCTTACTGTTTTGAAACAATAAAAACCTGAAAAATAAAACATGCATCCTCTGAGGAAGACTTATCATCAAATGAGGGTTCTTAAATAAATGGGAAATTAAAATTAAGAGGATATGATGTGTCCCTATATTCAAATTGAGAGTGTTGAAAAAGAATTTCTGAAACAATTAATGTTTTAATTTCGGGGTCCAAACCATAGTGTGTTTCCTCAGTTGAAGGAAATTAGAACACTCGCCTTCAAACTCAATTAGAGGATCTAAAAGGGAGATTATCTCAGAATCTTACTCTACCATATTTCCATGTCAGTTAAACCTTTCAGTATGGTCCAACTGGCATGCGGTAAAGACTTCCATCATCGATATGTGTCTTTTAGTATTACCCAAATAGGGTTCTAGAGGAGAAGAGGTTGAGGGAGGGATGAAGAATCTACATGGTTATTCCTCATATGGGAACCCACCATACATATATGAATATTATTTTTCCATGTAGGGGTATAACATCGTTGGATCGTGCAGATTAAAATCTTCCCCAGGTGAGGTATACCACTCCACATTCGGATACTATTACAAAGGAAGTGGGATTGAGGGACCCAAGAAAAAGAAATTAGAAAAGAAAAAAGAAAAAAAAATCCGAGTAAACTACACTTGACTCGGATGTATAATGATACAATTTCCCATTATTCCCTAGAAATGGAACCAACATTTGACTTCTATCGTAGCCTTCACAAGCCATGGGTGGAAAATTAGAAATGTTCTTTTTCCCTTATGCACCAATTGTTTCACTGCAAGTGGTAATCGGGTTCAATCCCTTGAGAAAAAGAGAGACAATATTGAGCAGTGCCTGCTTTCAAGACTACGATATATATCCAGACACGAACATGTGAAGGTAACTAAATTTTTATTATAATCTTAAAATAGTTTGTAAATAAAATGAAAGAAAACAAGTCAATGGATAAAAAAGTCATAAAACACAGACACATGAGGGTCTCAATTTAATTACTGTCTACTGAATTTTTCATTCCTTAGTATAGTGAAAATTAAATAGTATTAAATTTTACATGGGGATTAAAATAAATTGAATCTTATTTGTGTGAATTAAATTCAACTACATGATTAAGGATTAATCCCTTGGTCTGGTAATAAATAACAAAAAACATGTCAAGGATCTTTTACCACAAATTGAGTGGCAGAGGATTCCCCCATTGGTAATGGGTTTATCTACTAGAATTCCTTATGTTTTTTCCATTGATGTTATTCTTGTTCTAATAAAAATTAGTTGTTGGTTTTTGAAAATAAATTCATTAAAGGAATTAAAATTCAAATATCACAACAAAATAAATACTGGATAATTTAAAATAACAATACATCAAAACTTTATTACAACCCTAATGTGGGCGAAATCTTCCAATTATGACCATAGTCATGATGGGTGGATTAAATCGAAGCTCAATCCCTACCATGGATAAGACATGAGGAGAGTGGAAAGTAGAATTACACTAGTTGAAAGAAGATTATAGAATTGAAATGAAAATAAGAAACATGATCTGAGAGAGGATCAGAAAACAGAGTGGCGGCATCTCCCCCAAAAACATCCCCCTCAGAACAGAGTAGTATTCCCTCTTATTTGTAGATTTTAATAGTACAGAGAGTGTATAAGAAATAAAATGGCATGTACCCTTGTCAACAAATTTTACTAGTCTTTTCTCCTTTGGTAGGTGACCTAACACACCATCTTTGACATGGAACATAGAGCTGCCTGGTAGGTGGAGGTACATGGCATGTTGCACCTCCATACACAATGTGTAATCTCATTCATCGGCCATAAATTGCTTCTAGAAGTGGCCACATAGTTTGAATTTGATGTACACGGTGTATATGAGCTTCTATTAACATGGGAATGTACTTGTCCTGGCCATTCCAAGTGGGGGTTCAAGTACACGATGTGTATCCCAAAGTACATGGCGTGTAGTATGGAATTTTTTGTCAACATTCCCCGAATTTTGTCTTTGTGAGGGAAATACCTGAAAATAATTATGATCACTGAATTACAACATTTTATCGACGAAATATATTGTATTCGGTGAAAACATGTTCTAAAAACTCAATAAAATGTATGAAAATGTATACACAAATTAGGCACATCAAACTACCCCACACTGAATTATTTTTATATCCTCAAGAAAAATTTCAACATCTAATCAATTTTATCCATATCCCAAAAAGGGAGTCATTCAAATTAAATAATACCTATAAATATTATAGGCATTGAAAATTATTTTATAAAGGCTCAAAAACATATTTCAATTTTAGTGATATTTTAATCATGTCACCTGTATAGTTAATTATGAAACAATCATTATATTTTATGAACATCGTTCATCATTTCACAATAACACATGTGGCATGATGATTTACCTCACTATAAAATAATTCTCTCATCACACAATATCATTTTATCAGATTTTTTATCAATCATAAGTACATGCACTCTATCCATAGTCTTTCAAATGTTTTCATCCTTTAATTAAGAATGTTAAATCACAAAAATTATGAGGACTTTCATCATGGTTAAAATGATTCTGAGGATAAGGTTTGGTATGTAATAATGAGAAGAAATTAATCTCATAGGATTGATAGTGAAGTCTATATTCTTAAACAACAATGTATGATATTCAAAAATTAGAGCTCAATGAAATTCCATCCCCAATATAGAACTCTTAAAAAGGATATCATCACAATGATAGTATCTTGCCAAAATTGGTCTATATGCCATCAATTAATGTGTAATAAATGAACTTGGTCCCTCTTTTGCAAATTTTTAAACAAAAAAAGTGTTGTACTACCAAGAATAAAATGTATAGTAGTCTATGGAACCCTTTTTCCCAAATGAACAAGTAACAAACTCCCACACACATAAGTTTACAGTTGCTCACCAAAATTTACCATGAAAAACAAAAAATCCCTCTCTAAATCATGAATAAATAATCATGAAAATTTATAAATGAATTCGGGAAAAAGGGTAAATAGGATTGTAATGTTGCTTCCTAACAAGGCAGTTCATGGTTTCTAAGGGTTTAAGAAAATGAGATGTAGGGTAGGTCTCATGTTCAATGGGGTTAAAAAAACAATCAAATTCCTCAATCATTTTAATATTATTAAAAAATATTTATGGTTTGAAGAGAAAAACATGCAAATTATACTAGTTATGTGTATCCTAAGAATTTCTCATGAAAGAGGGTATAAGAAACAATATGTCATAAAGTTTTAAAATACCTCTCAGAAATGAGGAAAAAGATAAAGTGTTATTCAAGTTATGGCATGAAAAATTTGAGCAGTTTAATAAATGAAGATAGCCAAGAATTTAAGTAAGGAAATCAACCATATTATCAATCATTTCAAAATAATTTATTACATATTTTAAATTATGTATATAACTTCTAAAATTCTCAACAATGCCTTTATTATTTATAATTATAATTAACTAACAATTTTTCAAAATTTAAAATATTTCATCTATTAATGATGAATCCTAGATTAGCTAAAGGGAAAAAGAGTAGTGTAGGTAGAGAGTCTCCCCCACACTGAATAGGGCATGTGGTCCCCCAAGTGCCACATAAAATTGAAGAAGGTAATGTTGGGACACAACAGTAGACAAGGATGAGGGGATGAAATGGAAGATTTAAAACTAGAATGAAACAGAAAACCACAGAATCCAAAAAAACAATACTGCCCCAACATCTAAGTTATGAAATATAGAAAGTGGTGGATAAGGATACCACAAAGTGATCTAGGGTACCTGTGACGGCTGTGGAGAGAGAAATAAGAAAGCATACATAACAGAACACATGAAAAAGATACCACAATAATATATATACATATAAATAGAAGAAAACCCAAATGTCATAGTCTCGATGTAGCCTCTGGGGAGGCACTGTTGAGTACAAGTGGGGTGGAATAATCAAATGAAAGAATGGGTGGAATATGGTCCTCATCCTGTGGAAGTGATACCACTGAAGGGGTGTCCGTGATGGGGACATCTACAACAGGAGACAGACCGATACCGGTAGTAAAGACAAGGATGAAGACTGTGGCCATGTTGACCTCAATAGTGGGGATGGTAGAATTTAGAGGCATGGAAGGAGATGAAGCCACCAGTGGAATGGGGATCCCCAGATGCTGTAGTAGTAGCTCCACTATCTGCTCGAGGCAGTCCAAGCGGTGAGTAGATGTAATCTTTCACATAAGGATAGTAGCCTTATGATGCTCCAAAAGAGCCAGGTGGTGGTCGATCATGGCCAGGTGGATGGTGATGAGGCGTGGGGGGCCACCCAAGGGGCTAAAGGTGAAGGGGCAATGGACGGTCCAGGACGAGGAATGGGAAAGGATGTTGGTCAGGGTGAGGAAATGAGAATGGGTGGGGAAGTAAGTGTAGGTGAATCCTTAGGGGTAGGTGGGATGGAAGTCGGTGGTGGTGGGTCCTAAGGAATGACGTAACTGCCCCTACTTTCGGACTAATCTCATGCAAATAAGCCAGAGAAATTCCATCTGCTGGGGGGAACGTAAGCGGTCATGGGGAAGGAATGCATTGAAAACATCGAGGTGGTGGTCAAGGCAGGTGGTGTAGAACTCTCAATTCAGGTTTCCCTAATGACCAATGAACATGGTGTGGAAGTAAAATTAATCAAGGTAGGGAAGGTCCTGGAAGCCATGGCGGTTGAAAAAATTAAGGGGATCCTTCTCACAACTGGTCATGACTCACATATCTATGTGGCGGGAAACAAGATGGTGTCAAAGCACCAGTGGGTGAAATGGTGGATAGGGTCACTGATAGGCGTACTCTTATGAAAAATTTGTGTGTAGAGGTGGTCGAACCCAGTAATATCACACCACATGGAAAAGATCTCAGAACGCTTGGGTCGGGTCAGGTTGGAGACAAGGGGTGGGTGACTGGATGGGGATTTAAGCCACACCCGAGACCAAAATTGGGCATGGTAAGGGAAAACAATCTACTGCCCAACCGAAATCAGACCACTAGGACAATGTCTCTTTGTGTCACCTGATAATGTAGCCCATTGAACTCAAAGGATGCAGAGAACTCCAAAAATAAATCTTAAAAAATATGAGTTCATGCCTGGAAGATCGTGAGTAATGGTGTTTTCCAATGGGGATCCCCCAACTCCCCCCAAATACCCAACTTCTAAGGCACGATACTGTCAAGATACTAACTACTCAACTGGATCGTACGACGAGAGAAGCGTCGGACACAGTCATTCTTCAGGTCAGTGACCAAAAACACTAGGCTAGGATAGGCGGCTCCGGCAGGGGCCGGCCTTGGTGGGGCAACAGGAGGGGCTGACTCTAGTGAAGGAGCGTCTTCAGTGGGTGAAGGGATGCTAGACGTGGCGAATGGTGATGGATTAGCTGATATAGAGGAGGATGCAGATGTTGTGATAGCTGGTAGTGAAGAAATGATGGCCCTAGAAGGTTGTGTACATGGTGGTGGATGTGCGGTACTAGGACCAGACTCTGTCAGGGCGGTTAGTGGTGCCAAGATGGCTAGCTGAGGAGGCTCGTACACTGGGAAGTACGGGGCTAGTGTCAGCGTGGGTGGATTTGTATCTGGTGAAAAGTGGGACTCTTTCCCTCAGTAGTTGAGGTAGGTTTCTTTCCATGCGTAGGGTCTTCGTTTTCTATATCTTGAAGAAGAATGGAATATAAAATAAATAGAAAAGAAAATGAAAATGAAAATGAAATGAATAAAATGTGAGAAAACAAGAAAATTAGAATAACATGGCTTTTATATCTAGATTAGATGGCATGTAGTGTAAGAGGAATAGCATCCCATGTTCTCTGGATAGACAAGCCGAGTGGGCATGTCACTGGACATGAATGGATACATGGAGTGAATCGAACATACATGATTTGTACATGAAAATGGGTTCTTGGTCATGTGTCTCAAGGACACAAACACTGTCTGAGTAGAGGCAAAGATGCAGTACATGTCATGCGACAGTATGACACAGTGGGTGTAAGAACATAGTTCATATGTCCATGTGGAGTGCTGGACACCGGATGACCCATAGAAATGGGATATAGGGCATGTACTTAACATAAATGGCGTTCGTGAAAACATGGTGTTTTTGGATTTTTGAATGAGGTTACCAAACATGATTCTGGCTAGTACACAGTGTGTACCAAACATACACACCGAGTAATTTCAAATTTCAAATTGTATAGTGTGTGGCTGTGTACAAAAGTACATGGTGTGTGTTCTTCATCATGTGCCCATGTACTTTGGGACCCGAACTAGTGGCCGATCCAAAAAATACCTTAAATTATATGTAAAATAGGAAATAAGGAGTGAAAAATGGAATCCTTGCAGTGAGGATCACAATGGACAAAAAATCGGATCGAAATACAGACGAAAATGGAAGATTTGAGGAGGAGAGTTAGTCTGGATTCTCAGATTAGAAAATAGTAGGGGGGTCCATGCGATATGGGGTGTGGCCGCATAGGGTTTCCGGGTTTTATAGCCAGAGTACATTGAGTGTACTCTAGCAGACACGTCGTGTAGTGTATATATATTTATATATGTATATATCTAACATAGGTATATAATATAATTATTATATTAAACTACATAATAATTAATATTAATAATTAAAATGTAATATATACCTATATATAATTTACTAAATATATATTTTACTATGTAATGTATTGGGAAATACATGTTCTGTGTTCTAAAATTGGAAAAATAGAAGTACAATCTTTGGTTTGTTGCTTGGGGTGAGGTTTGAACCGGCGATCGATTATTTCAAATTCAAGCCCTCAACCACCAAAGCAAAGGTTGTACTACTTCTCATGTTTGTGAATTTATATATTTTATAATGTATAGGATGAAAAATATACGAGTTGAAGGAATGGAACGAAGTGTGGTTTTTAATATTGAAAAAGGGATAGAACAACTATATTAGCTAAGTCCGAACCCACATCTTTTTGGATCCAGAGCCGAGATACTGGAAATCTGCCAACATCACCCGCATGTATTCCTTTATTTGGAAAATCATTTCAGTTATTAAAGAAAACATAGTTCACATGATGTATATTGAAATACACACCATGTTGTTTTATAAAAAGGGAAAATAATGGAAATGGGAGGGTTGTCTAGATTTAAACTCATGTCTTCTGGAATCGGGTTAAGACCTTGGAGAACCAGTCTATCCCCATCATGGGTTTTGTTATATTTACAAAAAATTATATATGTTAAAAAAAATACCACAAATTTCATGTAAGAAAACACGATTATAAAACAGAGGAACCCAGTTCTGATGGTAGGTATAGAGGTTTTCAAACGCGTGATGGTTCGAATAAACTCCCATGACATTACCATTAAAATCAGCATCATCACTATATTTTACTTAGTTAATCAATATATTTATAATATGACAAATAAAAATGTAATGGAATCCATACACAATGTGTGTATAGGGGGAAGACTGTGTGTAACCACTGGGTTGCCTCCCAGGAAGCACCTTGGTTTTATGTTGTTGGCGTGATCTGAGTTATGAGTACTTACACGTAATCTGAAGGCAAACGAGGATTTCGCAATGGGTGCCACCACATTTTTCTAGCACCCTACTCTTTGAAAATGGTACTTCTTGACCTTTAGGTTGTCTTTATAGTGGCTTGCAGTACCCCTATTCCATGGAGAGTCAATGGTGAAGGTTTATGTGCTTCTTGAGTTGATCATATACGTCCACCACCTTCTGAGGTTTATATTTTGAGACACTAAAAACCATATAATTATAACTTGTAGCCCTCGGAGTAGTCTAAACATCAACCGAGGGCTCTAAAATAAATGTGAAATTAAAATCATAACTAACAGGATACATTGTATCCCCATATTCATATTGCAAGTGTTGAAAATGAATTACCAAATCAGTTAATTTGTTTAATTATGGGGTCTATACCATAGCATGATTCCATAATTGAAAGTAAATTAGAACACTCATCCTCAATCTCAATCAGAGGATCCAGATGGGTGATTATCTCAGAAACCTACTCTACCATATTTCCATGTTGACTAAACCATTCAGTTTATTCCAAATGATGTGTGGTAAAAACTTCCTTCATCGATACGAGTCTTTCGGTATTACCCAAAGATGGGTTCGAAGGAGAAGACGAAGATGGATGGATGATAGATGTGCATGGGTATTCCTCATAGTATAACTCATCATACATAGATAAATAGCATTCTTCTGGGTGGGGTTTTAATATTGTTGGATCATATGGATAAAAATATTCTCGAGGAAATGTACACCAATTCCCAATCGGATAATAATCCATAGAATGTGGGATTGAGGGACCAATTAAAAAAGAGAAAAAAAATTAAAAAAATATTGGTTAACTACCCTTGACATGGACATATATCAATATCGTTTCGCATTGTTCCCTAGCAACAACTCCAAAATTTGGCAACTCACGTACCCTTCCCGGGGTGTGGGGTGGAAAATTAGAAAATTTGTTTTTCCCTTATGTACCAACTACTGTGTAGCTAGTGGAAGTATGGGTTGATCCCATGGTGAAAAGAGTGACATTATTGAGTAGTGCATGCTGCCAATCCATGGATGGTTATCCATACATGAATAGGTGAAGTGAACTAAATATTTATTATAATTTTAAAATATTTTGTGAAACAAATGAATGAAAACAAGTCGAAGGATAGAACAATCAGAAAACACACACAAATCAAGGTTGCAATTTAATTAAGGTCAATTGAATTTATCATTCCTTAGTATGGTGATTGTAAAATGACATTCAATTTTCCACGAGGATTTAAATAAACTAAATCTTCTTGGTCTGAAATACATTCAATTACATTTTTAAGGATTAATCTCTTGGTTTATTATTAAATAACTTAAAATATGTCAAGGATATTTTACCCCAAAAATAGTGGCATCAGATTCCCCCCAATGGTCATAGATTCATCTACTATAATTCTTTACGTTGTCACCGCTGAGGTTATTCTTGCTCTAATAAAACATCTGTGGTTGGTTTTGGAAATTAAATTTTTTAAAAGAATTGAAATACAAGGATAAAAAAAATCAATACTACAAAATTGAAAAAAAAAACAATACAACAAAACTATATTACAAACCCAACGTGATGGAAATCAATCTCTTTTGACCATGACCTTTGTGTGTGGATCGAATTGAAGAATAATCCCTACCATAGATACAAGAAGATAAAAGTGGAAAGAAGAATTACACTAGTTGAATGTAGATTAAAGAATTAAAATAAAAACTTGAAACTGAATCCATGGGAGGCTCATACATTAGAGTGGAATAACCTCCCCCAAAACATCCCCCCCATAATGGAGGAGTCTTCCCTCCTATATATCGATTTTAGCAATATGCTACATGTATTAGAAATTACACATCGTGTACCCTTGTCAACACATTTTTCCAGTCTTTTCTCCTATAGTAGGAGACCTAACACTCTGTATTTGACTTGGAACATGGAACCACCTAGTAGGTGGAGGCACACGACATGTAGTGCTGCCATACACATAGTCTACTCTCCTTCATCGGCCACCAACCACATCTAGAAAAGCCTACATGGAGTGTATATGATGTACCCAATGTATAAGTGCTTCTCGTAACATGGGAATGTAATATACCTACCCAATCCATGTCAGGGATCTAGTATATAGAGTGTATCCAAAAGTACACAACATGTAGTTTCAAATTTTTGATCAACTTTCCCCAGATTTGTGTCTTTGTCATGGAAATTCCAGAAAATCATTAAGATCATCGATTTACAACATTTTATCTCTAAATTAAAATGTATTAGGTGAAAACATGTATTAAAAACTTGATATAATGTATTTAAATTTATACACAAATCAGGCACGTCACCTTCATTTTATAGAGAGTGACAATTATTACATTCAATTTTTTCTAGAAATGGTACCCGATAGGTGTCATAGAATCCAACTGGAAGAAGTTACTAAAAAAGTCATTTCACCTGAGTTACTAGAGATCCAATAAATTATTTAGAGTATCATAAAATCTACGAAGGATGTGGATAGAGGGAACCAATGGGAAGAACTAAGGCAAGGGGATTGATTAGTCATGTTCTAGAAAGAGAATCCACCCATCTTTTGGGGTGATTCAGAACCTAGAAAGGAAGAGGTGTTTCCCAATAAGATGAATCAAAATTTTGATTACCTAGGCATACAAGGGGAGCAAATATTCAAACTGGTGATGTATATATTGGAGGATATTTCACACCTATGGTCGGATTTAGTCATTCATGATAAATTCGACAAAGGATTTGGTTGGTAGAATTTTAAATAATTGTTCAATAAAAAATTCTATCCTCATATGTTCATTAGTGAACAAACAACATACTTCTTCATATTGAAGTAAGAGAGCCTCACAGTGATATAGTACATGGCTAGATTCTTGAATTTAGAATGTATTTTTCTAATAGTTGTTTCTAACGGGTCATTGAAGGTACACATTTTTAAATTTGTGATAAGAGAGGAGATTCAAGATAATATTATTATGCTATGTATTATGGATTATATAGTGATTATTGAAAGAGATATTGTGTCTTAAAGAGACAAATCAAGATATATGAATGGAGGAAGCATAATGATACCTATGTAAAATAGTGGGAACACTAATGTTGGAAGAAAGTGAAAGAAAGAAACCTATTTCATTGGTGGGAGTATGGATCAGAATCCAATGGTTGGATCATTGAATCTTCATTAGAAACCAAATATATAGCCATGAGGCTTTCAATGTGGTTCATCTGACCACATGAATCTAAAGTGTATGGAACCACCTAGATCATTCCATTATTATATCCAGATGGGGTGTATTTAGTGTTATTGTCATAGTGCTATGAGGTCAAGTGTTCAAGAAACTTCTCATGTGTCGAAGGAATTGTATGCTTTGATAGGGTGAGGGCAATAGATATATCCTCATCATTAGAACAGTGTTATCCATGGGGATTATAGGAATACCACAACTCCTTGTTAAGGGAAATATCAACATGGATACAAGGAAGAAAGTGTCATGGGAAATCAATTATATAGAGCTTAACAGGATATTGTGGATGATCATTCTAGAACATCATTGGTTCAAGGTGCATTTATTTTAAATTATACCCTTATATAATCTTTGTTTGATATGGGTGAATTCCATTTATTTATTTA
The DNA here is from genome assembly GCA_963277665.1 of Viscum album. Classification (NCBI taxonomy): domain Eukaryota; kingdom Viridiplantae; phylum Streptophyta; class Magnoliopsida; order Santalales; family Viscaceae; genus Viscum; species Viscum album. The sequence continues at coordinate 1,925,582,171 of OY728148.1, forward strand.
TTCTTTTGCGTATGATTTTCTATTTTTAAAAGTTGAGGTGATTTCTTCTATAGGGATAATGAGAATGTCGAGCCTTGGTGTATAGAGCATGTTATATAACTATTGATGGATATGAGATGATATGATTTTAATCTATGCATTAAATCGATGTCTATGACATTATACTGAGTGTTGATTGGTTGAAAACATTCAAGGCTCTCATATACTATTACACCAGAGGGGTTAGTTTTATTACTAATGATGGTGTGAAGTATCTATTTAGGGGAGACCAGAATCTAATAGAAGTTGCAACAGGTTTGTTGGAACTAGTAGTTAAAACAATATCAAACTAGTTGGTAGCATTGACTTTGAAATCAACGGAAGATATCGAGAATAACAGTTTTCCCGTGTTGGTATACCGGTTTTAAGATGTCTTTCCCAAGAATTTCTCAGGGTTTCCACTCTCAAGTGAAGTGGATTTTAGGATTGGTCTCACTCTAGGGACCAATACAATTTCTCTTTCTTTTTTACAATATTTCAACAAAAAAATATTGTAATTGAAATTTTAGTTAGAGGAGCTAGAAATAAAAGGTTTTATTCATTTGAGCACATCTTTTTGGGAAAGACGAATCTTGTTCATCAAAAAGGTAGATGAAACTCTTCAGTTGGGCGTGGATTATAATAATATTGACCAAGTTATGGTAAATAATCAATATCCACTTACACGCATTGATGATCGATTTTATAAATTGAGCGGAGTAAATTAGTTCACTAAAATTGAATAGTAGTCAGGATATCACTAATTGCGAGTTTACAAGAAGTATATTCTGAAAAAAAACGTTCATAGTAAGATATTGACATTATGAATATATGGTAGTTCCATTAGGCCTTATGAATTCACTAGTGGTATTTATGTAATTGATGAATAATATTTTTCAGAGGCATCTGGATTCCATTACGGTGGTTTTTATGGATGATATGTTAGGGTAATCATGGATTAGGGTTGAGCATTATAAACACTTTGAAAAAGTGTTGTGAATATTGAGAGATCACCATTTTTATGAAAATTTATCAATGTTATATTTTTGGATACAATAGGTATGTTCACATGTCCATCTAATCTATAAAAATGGTGTTTACGTGGATCTATAAAATATATTGGTTTTTATCACATGGAAACCACCGAAGAATTTATTTGAGATATAATGTTTCTTTATTCAAGATTGTTATTACCAAGGATTTATTCATGATTTCTTAAGACTGGAGTAACCCATGAATGATTTTACAATGAACAATATTCGAATTCAATGGAGAAAAGAATTTAGAAGAATTTTCAATATCTCAAATGTTTCCTGACATCATAATAAATATTGATTTTACCTGAATTAGGACAAGGGTACATCGTGTATTGTGATGATTCCAAATTTGGGTTGGGATGTGTTCTTATGTATGGATATCATGTTGTTTATTATGGATCAATAGAGTGATAGTTCCAAGAGAAGAACTACCCAACACATTATTTGGAGTTTGATATTATAGTCCATTCATTAAAAGCATGGCATTATTATTTCTTTGGTGTGAAATTTTCTATTTACCAATCATAAAAACATGATTCATATTTTTTATAAATTGATTTGAATTAGAAAAAAATACTATGGATAGAATTTCTTAAAATGTTTGAATTTCACAAGATTTATAAACTAGAAAAAAAAATTCGGTGTCTGATTCATTAATAAGAATGTAATATGCCTAGTAGGAAAAAAGAAGCTTCAGTTTAGTGGTCGTTGATATCTTTCCGAGTCAATATGAACTTGGAATATGAATAATGGGGCGAAGTTATGGGTTTCGTTCTAGTTTTGTTTTTTCTGATTTGGTGGGGATGCTTAAAGAGGGAAATATGTTGGATTCGAAGTGTGTGGAAATAAGTTCAAAAATCAATCATGGGGAGAAAATTGAGGGATAGAAGCCAGATGTGAGTTATTATTGTTTTTAAGAAATTAGATGCTCGTACATATAGCTTTTCAGGAACAAATTCATTCTTACCACCATTCGAGATGGGTTTTTTATCCTGGAATATTGGAGATGTATAAGGATCTAAAAGAATAGTTTTATTGTTCGGTATGAAAATAATTGTTGATGAGTTTATTTCGATGTTTTTTACTTGATATATGGTTAAGGAAAGAAATTAATTACTAGAAGTTATGTTGTATTCTTTACCTATTGCTATGTGAAAATAGTAGAAGATATCTATGGATTTTAAAAATGGTATTCCAACAAAGGGTTGGACACATGATTCCATTTAGGTGATAGTGAATCAGTTAATAAATTCATCCCATTTTATCCCTAGTTTTGAATCCCATATAGTAGAAAATTATTGAAATATCCATATTTGGGAAGTGGTAAAGAGGAATGGAATACCAATTTTGATAGTTTTATATATAGATATGATTTTTACATCTCGTTTTTGTAAATCCTTATAGAAATCAATTTGGACCCAGTTTACAATAGGTATGATGTATCATCCTCTAACATATGGGTCCTCTAAAAGGATGATACAAACAATAGAAGATGTACAACATACTTTTGTAAAAGAATTTGGTGACTCATGAGAGGACCACATACCATTGGATGAGTTCTTATAAAAAAAGTTATTAGAAATTGATATATATTGCTCCTTTTGAAGCATTCTATGATCTTCCTTTTCGTTCTCCACTTTGTTGGGTGGAAATAGGTTAGACTTCACTAGTTTTAAAGATCCTTGTCGCTGAAATAATGGATATCATTCAGTTGATTATGAAATAGATTGAGACGACATAGAGTCGTGAGAAATATGATGTAGATCATTGTCGATGGTTGTAGTCATTCATGGTGAGTGATCATGTGTTCTTGAGGATCTCTCCAAGGGTTGGAAATTTTATTTTTTTGTAAGAAGGGAATGTTATCTTCTCAAAACATAATCCCTTTTGAGATACATGAATGAGTTCATGAGGTGGAATATCGGTTGTAATTTCCACCATGGTTCGGTGTTATGCATGATGTGTTTCATTTAACTCAATTGAAAATAAATAATCTTGATACTAACCATGTAATTTTTTGGTATCATGTTGAACTAGATATGGATGCTTTATTTGTGCATGTCTGAGAGCAGATTTTGGAAAGGGAAGATTAATTCTGGCTTGTAAAATTCATTAGTCTAGCACGGGTTTTGTGGTAACATGGTCTAATTCAAGAGGAGACTTCAGAGTGGGATAAGGAAATGACTTAGAAATGGCTCAAAATCTTTTGGTACAATAGTGGTTTTCTACTTTCTGAGGATAGAAATTCCCATAGTGTGGAGAATGTAGTACCCCAAATTTAATGTAACCTTTTCTCTATGCTATTTAATTATATAAAGTGTGTGGGTGATGTTTTGGAGGGTTAGAGGCTTTATGAAATGTTATTTGGGGATTTTATAAAGGTTCATGTTTTTTTGTATCGTTAGTGAAAACATTGTATCTCCTACAGAAAACCTTGAATAGTTAGATAAGGTCAAATGGGTTGGCACACATTTAGACACCGAGTTTAGCCAAAACATGTGGTCACCCAGTAGAAATCATGCAATATTGGATAGTAATATTTTGAATGGTGGGTGCACTGTTTTTCTTACCTAGTGGGACATCTAAATGAGAAGTTCCTTGAGGTAGATCCAAGTGCACTGTTAGTGTATGGTTTTCATAATTGTGTAACTAAACAAACATGGTTTAAAAAAATATATTATAATTGTTGTTATATTATTAGATCAGACATTAGCTCCTCATTTCTAAATTAAAATGTCCCTAACTCGATATGTATCCCTACCAAATGATAAAGAATTTTTCTCCATTGATCTGGATATGATCCTAAGGCATTTTTTGGTTTTTTGAATGTTTATTCTTATGGTAAGTCATCATTTGTGGTAGTTTTTGGTGGGTTTCCAAGGTTCTACTTCCCCCTCTATCTTGTTTTATTATATCTAGTATGCATTGGATATATCTATGCTATTTTATGCTAATAATGGTTATATTTAGATTTTTTAAGGATAAGGAGGAGACCTAAGGTGGGTTTTTGGAGTTTCAACCTAGTTTTCTGGGTGTTTTCATGTTGTTACTCATTTTCATCATAAATTCCTAGGTTGATAAATTAATCTAGAATACTATATTTATAACTTGAAGGAATAATTTAAAATCGAATTTTTCAATTGAAATTGTTTGTGAAATTGTTTTGAATTTATTTTTGGAAACCTTATTTGGTGATATTTTTTATAATTGTGGAAATTTGGTGTTTTTGTAGAATGATGAATTGGTAAATTTATTTTACAATGATGAATTTAAAAGGACTGTTTGGTTTTTATATATGTAAAATTATTTTTAATAAAAGCTTTCTTTTATTGAAATGGTTTGTTTGAGATGTTTTCAATAAAAGAACAGTTTTATTTAAATTGGTATTTTGGAAAAAAAAAATCGAATAATGGTTGTGGGTGATCATGTGCATTAAATAAAAGTAAGGGTTATAGGTATCCACCATAATTATTTGGAGGGGTAATGTCCCAGGAATTCCCCAATCAAAATGGTTTATTACGTAACTGCTTAGTGAAATAATGACTCACCAACCAAGAGTACAGAGATGTCTACGTTGCATGATTGGTTGGATGAGTGGATATATGGAACGGAATGGTGATTGAAAATTTAAAATTCTGAAATTGATAAAATCATGGTATGGTTTAATTACATATAAAAATGATTTTGTTGGAAAACGCTTTTGGAATGGAAATGTTTTTATATTCATATATAAACTATATTGAAATTTTTATGTATATTTTCATATAAATGTTCTACCATGTTCTATAATAGTGGCATGAGTAGGGAATTCATTTTGGGAAACCTAATGAGTATCATTACTCATGACCAATTTGGAAATTTATTTCTTATATAGATATTGTTCATTGAGACACAATAAAAGGTAAAGTATCATACTTATTTTTTTGGTGCTTCGTGATACATGGCATGGAGTTAGAGTTGGAGATTATATTTGGGGTCTTGGAGTCTTTATATTTATTTAGTTTTATCTTCCACTATTTAAATTGATATGTCTATAAGATCATATGTAATATATTGGGATTTTGATTTTTATGAATGGAAATACCATTAAAAGATCATGAAAAACAATATTGAGGAAAATACACTTTCACATTTAAAATAACTTCTGAAAAATAAAAATTCTTTAAAAATTTTGAATGTAATTTTATTTCAAAATAAATTCGAAACATTATAAAATATGACTCATGAAAAAATATGTAAATGTTAAAAATTAATATACTTTTTACGAAATATTTATAAGAAGTAAAAAATTTACCCTTTTGGAAAATATGAATAATTTTCTTCTTAAAACATTTTAGAAGAAGTTCAAAGATCATCTACAATATATTTAAGAAAATATTTAATTTTAGAAAATTTTATTTTTCAAAACATTTATAAAACATGGATATCAAAGAGAAATATTCCCTATGCAAAGGAAGATATGTGACCAGTGTCACTAATAAATAACTTTCATAATGTGCATTCAATAAATAATATTGTAATTGGAAATTAAAAATTTGAACCACAATCATAACCATAGGAAAATAAAATCTATGTGGTTAAAGAAAATTAGATCATATTATTTCCTCCTAAAGGATCCTTGAATAAAAACTATCATCAAAATAAAGGAGATTGTAATATGAAGCCTTTTTTACTTTTGTAACTCTTCAAACATACTCCCCATTAAAGAATAACAAAAAATTAATATCTAAATATTAGGAACATAATGGTATTCATAATATAACATTACAAAGGGATAATATATACATCTCAAAAAATATGATATGTTCAAATCACAAACATATGTCCCAAAGATAGAAATTTTGAGAAGAATTATAGTTAAAATGATGAAATTCCTCAAAGGGGTAAACATACACACATGTCATTGGTTATAATGTAACCACCAATCCATGATATATAAAATAACTGTAGATATTTTTATTATAATTTAATAACACATCATTATAGAAATTCAAAATTTAAATAACATTAATAAATTAAATTGATATTTCATTTCATCTTAAAACTCAGAGAAACAACCATTATCCCTTTTATAACTTGATTAACCAATGGAAAATAAATGAGTTCCATGAAAATCACTTCGATAAAAATATCTATAATCCATCCATATATATAATGAATATGGTATCAATAAAAATATACCCATTGGATATTATGTAAAATCAAGGGTGGTTGGAATTTATGAAAGTAAATAACATTAAATGTTCTTAAAAACATTCTTGAGGAAAAAATATATTTTAATCTGAAAAAAAGGATTTAAAAAATAAAAAATGCTAAAATATATTGATAATCGTTTAATTTTAAAATAACATTGTAAAAATATTAAAGAATAATCAATTAAATAAGGGTTATGAATAAGGTAAAATCCATTTGTGTGTTAAATTTTATAAATTAAAAAAAATCAATCATTTTACTATGGGAGTAAAAAATGAACCATTTGGAAAATGAAAACAATTTCCACTTTAGAAATTTTAAATTGAATTGAGTAGATAATGAAAAATATTTTTATGAAATAATTTAATTTTAAAAATAACTTTTTTGAATGTTTTTATAAAACATGGATATAAAAGAGAAATATTCCAAATCTAAAGGAAGATACATGATCAATATCACTTACGAACAACATTCTTGATGTTCGATTAATAAATAAGGGAAGATATGAAAATTAAACATAAAATTTATATTAATAATAATATTTTAATAAAATATATGTGGTTAATGAAAATAAGATAATATAATATATCTAAAAGGAACCTTGAACATAATCAATCCTGAAAATAAAGGGGGTTGTAACATAAATAAATTTCAATATTGGTAACTTATGAATCGTAATCCCCACGATAGAATAACTTTAAATGAAACCATGAATATCATGAAAATAATGTGATTCATGTTATAAAATGACTAATAGGAAATAAATAAACCTCATATAATAATATATGTACATATCATAATCTTGTGTCCTAAAGAAATATAATTTTAGATTAATTACCCATACAAAGATCATATCGTTGAGTTGAGAATTAATAAATGGTTAGATTATGTGTACAAAATATAAAACCAAAAAAAAGTATAAATACATGATAAATTGTTTTAGGCATAAATTCACACATAATCCAGGCCGAAAAATTCAATAAAGAGTACTTATAATTCAATTAATGGATGTTTATTTAAGAATCCGTTTACCACCCAGTAACCTTTTAGTGAAATCCTATAGGAAAAAACAATTACAATTGAAAATAAATAAATAATGAATTAATTGGGTCTCATGATATAATATGTAAAAGGTTCTTTATATAACCAATAATACAACATGAATTTTTATAATAATAAAATAGTCCGCAATGAAGGAAAATTGAGATCACATTCCTAACTTCATGTCCTGGCTTGCTATGAAATTACTTTAACACCTATATCATAAAAAATATAAATTATTTTATTTAATAAGAAACTTTCCCTGTTATAATAATTTATCCTTAATAAATTTTTTTCATTTTTAACAAAATTTTAATTACTAAATCAATTGAGTCCACATAAATTAATTTGAGGATGTTTAGTTCATACTATTAAAAAACTTCATTGGGTTGAATATGGTTAAAGAGGTTATTAATCAATTTTTTTAAATAATAATGAAATTAATATAATTAATGTATATAAATTATAATTTGAAATCCAAAAATTAATTATGGTTATGAAAAATGAACTATGTCATAGTCACGAAGACATTAGGCCATACACATGCATGAGGATTGTTTCAATTTTTTAGATATCATTATTGAAATAAGGTAAATATTATCTTATTTTTTCATAATTATCATTATATATTAAATATAATATTATTTCTTTAAACATACATATATATTTTATCCATGTGATGTAGGGATGAAAAATGAATCACATCACATCATTGAGGTGGTAGTCAACATTAACGCACAAACGAAATTATCATTTTTCAGTGAATAGGAATGTAAAATTTTAAATGAAATATTATATTCTAATAATTAAAAATATGAAATTTATATCATATATATACAATAAATACATCATTATAACCATCCTTAATTGGAGGTGATGGAAAATGATTTACATCGGTTCGTGAGGTGTTAGTCCACCGTACACATGAACGATGGATTCCATTACAATTTTATGGAGGTTGGAGATAGTTATAAGTTATTTCAATAACATAATAAAATCCTATAATATATATATATATATATACTGATTATTTTATACCATCTTTGTTGGACAATAGTTTAATGAGGTGGAAGTATAAATACAAAAAATATCAGTTATGAACTATAGATCTTCTTCGAACAACATCCTTTTCATTTTACCTAAATCCCTATAATTATGGAATTCAATTAAAACTATGAAATATAAAATGGGGGAAGGTATTATAAGATGGTATTTCAGTATGTATTTCCTGAATCAAATGGTTCTTGAGGTGTGATTAAATGAGAAGAATATATATCCCTTTAAAATATTTGTGAGGGAACTTGTGGAATTTTATAAACTATTAAATTAATATAAATTATTTATGAAGACTAAATGGATCCAAATTTATTTTATTAGAAGATAAGAAGATTTATGAATCTAAATAATTTCATCATATTAATTTTTTTAATTTTTTCGGTCTTCTTACCCTTATCGTTTTGATTTAAACCGTTGTTATCCTTTTTCACACTTACTGTGATAACAGGGTTTTCTACTCCATGTATTTTGAAATAGTCACCTAAATAGAAAAGTATTATAAATATACCATGGATTATATTTTAATACCTATAATAATCAGCTGGATGAATAAAATATTTTTTTTTGGAATTTTATTTAAATTAATGTGTTATTATTTTCATAAAATATCAACAATAACAATTATTTAACTATTAATTTACATTGAATATTATAACATTAGTAAAACTAAATAAATTATAATAAAAATATTTATTAATTCTATAAATTTTTATTTAGGATTATGAAATTCAATATTCACATTAATTCGTTAAAATAGAACCTCTTTTATTATTTTTAATCCCATTTATTTTATTTTTACATTAGTTGAATAATTACTCTGTATGCGTTGTGTATGTATTTATGGTAATTATTACTTCACTAAAAATTAAAAATAAATAACCATAAAGAATATAAATAATTTATATTTAAAATTATTATTTATAACCAAACATAACATTGTTTTTTCCCATTTTAAAAATATTATAGTTATTAAAAACTACAATCTGAAATGTTTTACTTTTCTTTACATAAAATATTATAATGATCATTATCCGAAAAAATGAAACAATGTCTATAAATATAACCATTTTATAAAAGGGTGTTATATATAATAATACCATAAAATTTTGGCAAGTTTTAGGGTCATTTTTTAGTCCTTATAATTTCCTTTTTATCGTTGATTTAAGGATTTAACCTTTAAAATGGTAACAAAAATTACTATCATTTCTATTAAAAATAACTATAAATAAAAGGTAAATATTTAACAAATTTGTTCCCCCTTATTTGAAATCTAAAATATATTTTTTATTATAAAAAACATATATGTGGAGGAATTTAATTTTAAATCAAACCTGAAAAACATGATGAAAAACATTTGTTTTCAGAAAAATTTCATTTTAAATTTAAAATGTTTTTATAATAATTCATGTATAATTTTTTTTTCAAAAAATAATGGGATTATTTTAAATCCATATGAACTAACAAATATTACTAACTAATAATATATTTTTACATTTTAGATACTTCGAAAGAGGAAACGTTTTCAATAAAAATCATTATATTCACCATTCATAAAAAAATAATACTTTTTAAAAAAAATTAAATATTTCACCATATTAGATTTTAAATATTATAATTTTTTTATAAAATAAAATTTTTATGTTTTCTAAAAATTAATTATATTGTTCACTCAAAAAAATCCAGGAAATCCCATTTTTTGAAGAAAATGTATCCTTGAAGAATGAAATGGATTTACTAAAAATTGAGTTCCTTTTTCATATGACTAAATCAATAAATTATCAATGATTAGATCCTTTATATATATACCTATATCATAAATTAGTTACTCATATTTATAACATCCATTTTAATAGCTATTTGATAATGGCCATATTTAAATAATAATATTTCATTGTGGGATTATACTTGGTGTTGCACATTTTTTAGGCTATCAAACATTGTTGGTATTTTAAAATCATGGGATATCACATATGAATATCTAAAAAAATTATGGTAACACCCTGACCCAAATTACCTAGAGTTGGTGAATTATTTTAATACATTGGCATGATTACATAGAATTAAGTCCCGAAGGACCGATCAATTAAGAAGTCTTAGAAAATAGATTACATACATGAATGATACATTACACTTCATAACATACAAAACAACAAAAATAATCATTCATGAACGTCAATATTCCCTTGGCAAAACCCTGCATATCAACCATAATACACTTCTTGGAATCCTCGAAAAACTAAAACATTGAAAGGGGTGAGATTAGATGCTCAGTAAGGATAACAATACAGCGGAAACCTTCATAAATAAGCATAAACATTTAAGTCAATGTATAACTAAAGAAAAATCCTTTTAAACATGAACTTCAGCATAATATGTCAAAAATAAAATGAACTAATGCCATTTAATTAATCACATGGATATTCTACAAGTCGTATAATCACATGCAATATCACTAACCACGTTCAGAATGATGGAATGCATAATGACAGACTATCATAACTACATAGTCAAGGTCTTGTGCCAAGAATACAAATAAGATTTTGTCAAGGCCCTGTGCCAAGATAGTAGTTTTTATCATGAGACCTACTGATACATCGTGGGGCTATATTGGGCTCCACCTGTCACATACTATGTCCAATGCATTGCTCATATGAATTGGTATAAACATAACATAAACATTCATATTAAAACTAGCATACGAAATGTCAATAATTTCTCCATAAACCATGAATGGTATAAAAATAACACAGCCACAGTCTAAAATATCACAAAACCTTCAATGCCATATGGATGTATTGTATCATAATAAACAAACATCATATAAGCTTAAAATCCATCAAAGGATGTTGACATAGATGAAATCAAAACTATTTGAGAGAAATATCTCTTTTTTGAAATCATTTAAATGTCACACATTTATAAAGGAAGTAATTTAAAAGTGATTTTTGAATCAAAGTGTCCCATACCACATTGATGATTTTTTCCTGAATCACGATTCTCCTACTGTTCCGGTTTGGGTAAGTCTTCCGCAACTCCCTCTACCATTTTAGAATCCCTTGATTCTATGTATGTTAGGAAATATTGTTGCCTGATTTCTCTATGTGGATTCATGTAATACAGACGTTTTTCACCCAATCAACCCACTCATGTGTGTGGTTGTGGATGTTTCGAGGATGCGGGTTGAGTCGGTGTGGATAGAAGCTGGCGAGGAAGTAAGGTGTAAACAACCAGTGGTCTTCGATCATTGGGTGGAATATTTCTATTCCTGCAGAATATTGGGACACTTGACCGATGTTTGCAGATGGTATGGACACCAAGAGATGGTGACAATGCTAGGGATGAATGAGAACGAGGCCATACATAATAACCTCTTGGCGGGTAAGGCGGTGAAAAAGGGACATTTGACAAAACAAGTGGAGGAACCCTCTGTGTTAGGGATTTTTGCTAGGATGAAAGAGGATTTGAGGGACCGAAACCAGGGTATTTTAGTGCGGAGAGATGAATCCTCTTCACAGACATCTCAATATGAAGGTAGAGAATTATCTGGGAAGGAAATAAGGGTGTGGTCTGAAGGGGTGGAAATGGAATCCCAAATCAAGCAGAGGTTTGCGGGGGTCAACACCCAAATATTGGGAAAGGCTTCGGTTCAAAAAGGTGTTCATACTATTAACTCCTTTGATTGTTTGGACACCAATGAGTCTGTGCAGGACACACCCAATGACCCGGATGGAGGAATTGCAGATGGTGTGGAGTATGAGGAGGTTCCTACGGATCATGAGGAGGGAAAAATCCCTAGGAAGAAGAATGGGAAAGGACGCAGGGACTACTCGCATTTACCAAAACCGATGGAAACACGATCAGGTAAAAAATCAAAAACATATGAGATGGATATGTCATTGGCCCTCACAATTATTGTGCAGGAGAAGCCCCAAGGTACAGTTCAAGAAAAAAACAACATGGCCAACAGGACCGGAAGGACAGAGGACTCTACAAAACTTATCCTCCACTCTAAAGAGGAGATGGTGGAGGAACTTCTTTATGTCAAAATCCCATAAGAAGAGGCAAAGATGATGGGAAGACCTATTCAAGTGGTGGTCAACAACGAGCAGGAAAAGTGGATAAACAACAAGACATGATCCTGATGAGAGGATTCAATGATGGGAAAATCACCAAAGAAGAGTATGTCTGAACTTGGGAAAAATGGCATGATGTCTTGATGTTGTTATTGGAAACGACCCTGATGCTAAGGTATGGCTTATGATCTGGAATGTTTTATGAGAGGAAAGCAATTATAGGATGAGTCTTTTCATTGACAGCTTTGCTTTCTCCTTTGAGGCTTCACCTCCTGATTAACTGGACCGATTTCTCACTTTGCCTAATAAGTGAGTTTATAATAAAAAGATAATTTTCATTCAGTCCCATACCACATTGAAACTTTTGAAAAGAATTATCATTTCAAAACATTCATGTCCATATAAATAAATCCTTAATATCAATTTGAAAACATGGACATTAATTAAAAATATTTAGAAAGATAAATCTTTAAAAAAATTAAAATTCTGATCTTGATTAAGAGTACCTTTCACAAATCCATAAAATATTCATTTCAAAATCATTTTTTTGAAAAATGGACATGGAAAATAATAATTTCCCAGTGAATTATTACACATAAACAATCTCGGATAATAATGAGATTGAGGAATTAACCCTTACCAATTTGTTACTTACAAAACATACACCCCATGAAAGGGGTATCATAAAATGAATATATAAATACACATTAATTAAAGTTTATTACACAAATAATACCAATATGGGCAGCACATACACCACACAAAAGGTAATAGTGGAAATATGGCATGAATCTCACGAGAATAAGGAGTGAGATGAAAACCCCTTACCATGTACATTTCCTTGGTTGAGGGTAGGTTAACCTCCTCTATAATATTTAAATCATTGTTATTAGATTATACAAGAATCATATATATAAATATGATATCATATATGATCTGTTAATATTGTTTTGTTAATAATATTTTAGTATTATCATCATTTCGGGTGTTAACTGATTCGTTTTCCTTTATATGCTTTGTTACGTAATCCATGTTTGTTATGGATAGGTTGTATCTTATTCATATTCAGAATGATATCAAGTCCTTAAACATTACATTTAATCATCGAATAATAATTATACTTGAATAAATATGATAGGGAAATGAATCTCATCGCGTTCGTGGAGATGGTAATCCGTACGTACGCACGAACGCTACTTCCATTTCATTTTTCATTTTAAAATGAATAAAAAAAATGATACATAGGTATATTATAATTATAGTATAATATAGTATCTTATATATGATACTTAGGTTCATTAACACTATCCTTTAAATGTTCCATGTATGGTATGAATGAGTCATATCACATTGAGGGGGCGGTAGTCCGCACTTACTAAAATGAAATTATCGTATATATATACAACATGAAACGAATAATGGTATGATATAAAATGGACTTTAAGAAGATTATATATAAAATAAATATCATTAAAATAATATTTAATTATAGTTCCATCATAATGGCCACCATGAGAGGTGGTAGGAGATAATTGAACAATCATCGTTTCATGAGGCGTTTGGTTGCAATCCACAAAAACATTATGTTCTTCACCCATTAGATGGAGGTGTGTGTAAGTGTAGTTAAAATACTTCTCATAAAAATATACTAGTATATTTTTTATACTTTTTTTTACAAAAGAAAAGAATAAGAAGATTTTAGGGGTTGGAGAAGTAAAAAAAGAAAAGAAGCTAATAGAAGTTGTTGCCTTTAAATTGGGTAACTCCATTTTTTGTGAACCAAAAAGGACTCTTGAAGTTCCTTCTGCCTAAGGTAAGGCTTCTAGGAGGAGTTAAGGGATGTAGGGAGCTTACTTTGGTAGAGTTTGGATGAACCCAAAGGCTTGAGATGTGTGCGGAATTGGTTATAAGTAGTGTCCTTTGATAAGGGGGAGGAGGGGCTCTTCAGAAAAAACTTAATGTATTATTTTATAATAAACTCACATTCGGTTTATAATGGCACCAAAGTAGATTATTCAAATTTTAAGGTGGGGATAAGATAAAAAAACTCAACCAATAGGTTTTAGATAGGTTTGGGTTTCATTATTAACATTATCTTTTTGTTTTAACTCTTTGTTAATTTGTTTGACATTTACCATGTATCTTTGTATTTTTATATTATATGGTTAATAAACTTACTATAAACTTCAAATAGATCCACAAGTGGTCCATTAATGATACACCTATCATGATATAAGTTCTTTGGACTATCCATAGTTTTTTAGGAAAATAATATAAATTAATAATATAATATTTGTTTCAAAAACTCTTTTATGTCAATTTTGACACTATTGGGTATTTCGTTTTTGATAAATTTTTAACAGCATTATTACTTAGAAGATAATTCATATAACCAATCCTAATATTTTATATTTACATAGAAATTTTTTTTAATTCATAAAAAGTCTCAAATTACATTTATTTGGGTATTTATAATATCAATTATCTTAATCAATCATTAATAAGGTAATTACTGCATCATCATTGTCTCATTAAAAAAATTAAATTATTTAAAGTCTAAAAATTATAAATAAATTAAAATTATTTAGTAAATATTTTTATATTTCTAATGAATATTTATAGTAAAAAATATTTCTGATATAACACTATATAAATATTAATTACTAATTTTTTTTGTTTTTGTCAATTTTTCCTTTACATTATATTAATTAATCTAAAATGTCATTATCATTCATAAGTATCTCCATGGGGTACCGAAATTGACCCAAATATTCCCCCGGTTGGTCATTACTCATCCAATAAGGTTAGGACATGTGTTAAGGTAATTATGAAACCTTGAATAACCCTATTAACCTTTAACCGCGGTAAATTAAAGTAAAAAGTTACTATTCACCAAAAAAAAATTTATCTTATTGAACCAGATTTTACTCCTTGATATTAATCATGTCTCTAGGATTTTCTAAATTCAACTCATAGAAGCAGTAATGTTATGTTTTATGAGAATTTTCAAATTCTCCTAGTAGGTGGGTAAAAGACGGTGAAAAGTTCAATAAAAATTTTTGTATGCCTAAAATTATTATAAAATGACTACAATGAATTAAAATGAACTTATATAATTATTCTATATTTATTTTGACATAAATTAATATAAATAAAATAGATAATTATTTAAATTATAAATCGGTTTTAACCAATAACTCAGTGTTTTTCACTATTCATCAAAAAATTGACGTTTCTCAGAAAAATACCAAAAATTAGGCCTAAAATATATTTGATATTATGAACTCAAAAATGATGTCTATTTTAGAAAATTCAAAACATATATGTTTCACTAATTAATTTAAATTAATTCCTGTTGTCAAAACAAATAGCGTGTTTTTAAGAAATAATAACTATCAAAAGATTGAAACTTGCTTATGTCCGGTTTAAATGTGAAATTATGTCTAAAGACCCACATTGGATTAAATGGTAAAAATATAATCTAATTATACTTTAAAATTACTCAAATTCATAATTTTTCACAATTAATTATTTCGATTAAAAATGTTTTTTTTAATTAAAATTTAGTAATTTTCACTATTCATCAAAATATGAAAGTTATCAGAAAAGTACAAAAAATTAACCCTAAGATAATTTCGATATTCCGAATCCAAAAATGATGTTAATTTTGAATGATAAAATGTATAAAATTTCAAAAAGTGGGTATTACTATTCTTAACGGCTAGTATGATTGGTTGTGGTGTGTTATAACTCGAAGTTGCATATACCACACTCTATTGTATTATTCAAAAAGAAGCATACCGTGAAAGCTTGGGGTGTTACATTCTACCCTCCTTCAATAAATTGCATCCTTGAAATTTATTCTTAGTGTTGGAAACTTGGGGTTGACATTTCAAAATATCATAGTTCAAATCCCACATCAATAAATGGATTAATGTGGCCGCTATTTAAAATAAAGAGTGGTAAGTATGAAGGCTACCGAAAATAACACATACCAGGGTTCCATGTATGGAAACATGGATATGGAAGTTATATCTAACCATAAATATTTGATGGATAGTTTTAGAGAACATGGCTTTGAAAAGTCCAATAATCACAAAGCCATAAATTTTTGATGATCCAAGGTACCATCTAGGACAATGTTTATGTTCTAAGTTCCTTTTCATAATGTTGTGGAATTTATTTATGAGATTGGATAAGATCATAAGGAGATATACATACATTATAATTATAGTTTTATCCATTAATAAATTTTTACCTCAAACTCATCTTTCACTACAAAACATAATACAGCTCAAAAATACTCTATTTATCCTAATCGTATAGGGTTCCAAATATAATGAATCTACAAATCACATATTAGACCCTTTAAAAAAGAAACTACATTATACAATCCGGGGACATCATGTAGTCCAGTGGTAGGTGATAAATCCCAATTGCACTATGGTTGTGGGTTCGATTCCCGTAGCTTTGTCTAATGCGACTGGTTGTCACACGGTCTGCGTGTTGCCCTTTTATAAAAATCAAAAATTAACATTAACAATAGTATCCATTGTAAAATATAATCCATTAAAACCTTTATACATATCCAAAATACTTCTGTAAACTCTCAGTCCAAAATTTATAAGAAAGTTAATCATAATGTAGATCCTTTTTACCTCGTAATAGCATGTGAATACCTTCAACATGTATTCTTTTAAAACACTAAAACATCATGAGTTACCATAAAACCTTATTTATTACATTAAAGCTCCCTTATTCCTTATAGAATACCGGATATAATTTATCCATCCAAATATGTTGTAAACTCCAACAATTATGGAATATACAAATCTTTAATCAGTCTCAAGGAAGTTATGAATATCCAATATAATTTACCCAAATCAACCAAATCTTATTTCAAAATAAATACGTCAATATTAGGACCATATTAAGGTTTATCTTTCCTTCAAACATGTAATTTCCAAAAATTTAACTCATTGTAGAGTCACTTTTCTTGGTACTATAAAATTTCAAACCTTCAATGAAAGAGTTCTGTAGTACAACCCTTATTTATTTCCAGTACATCATTGATACAATAATTCAACGAAATAATTCCAAAATAACAACATCAGAACACTAGTCATTCCTCTTCATCTGTGGTATTATCATAACCTGATTATTATCCAATAGCATCATTTTCGGCATAGTAGGATGACTTGGACATTGGTTTGTGTAGTGTCTAAACTCCTTGAAAATAAAGCATCGTACATTTGAAACCTTTTTCTTACCCTTGTAGCCACGCACTTGGTGTCCTTTTTCTCCACACTTATAACATACTCCCATTCCCTTCAAGAATTTTCAAGGTGAATCTTTCCACAGTAATCATATATGGGAAAATACTTCTTTACCTTCTTCCCTTTATCTATCCTTCTCTCTACCATCCTTTCCTTATTTAGCTTCCCTTCAAAGCCATAGGACTCTGAAAATTCTTTACATATCTTATCAAAACATGATACTATTTCTTCATGTGATGATAATACATGGGAGACTATTTCTCTTCTAAATTATATCTTATGACCATGAAATGTATTATTTTTCTTACTCTTTTGATCATGCGTATTGCTGGAGTTCTCATTCCTTCTACTGGGCTCCATTTTTAATCAATGGAATACAATAGATTAGTTTATGAATAACAATACCTAATCCCAGACTTGTAAAATAGTTAACATAAATTAAATAGTTTATGGATATAATCCATATTCATAAAAATGTCTTTTTGAGGAATTATATACTCATAAACCCATCATAATGGTTTGTAATGAAAATGATAATTATCCTAAGCATATCCCCAGGGAGTGTCATAACCAAGAGTTCAGTAAGGCCCGTTGTCAGGCACCAGTTCCCGTTCGAGTCTAGATCAATGTGGTATTTTCGGGTTTTACCCCTAAGTACATCTATGCCAGAGCTGCCCTTACCTGCTCGTATCCAGAAAAGGATGTAAATCTCGGAAAACTCACAAAATCACTACAATATCAAAATTTATGAAGTTCTTCTATACTAATCGTCAAATTATATCTTAGGGATATGTGCTCTAATCGGAGTTTATCTAAATCTTGCTTCAAAGGATATTATTAAACTTTCTCTGATACCCACTGTAACGCCCTGACCCCAGTTACCCAGAGTCGGTGCATTATTTTAATACATTGGAATGATTACAAGGAATCAAGTCCCGAAGGACCGGTCAGTTTAGCAGTCTTGGAAAATAGATTACATACATGAATGTTACATTACACTTCATAACATACAAAACAACATAAATAATCCTTCACGAATGTTATTATTCCCTTGGCATAACCATTCATATCAATCACAATACACTTCTTGGAATCCTTGGAAAAATAAAACGTAGAAAGGGGTGAGCTCAGATGCTCAGTAAGGATAACAATACAGCGGAAACCTTTATAAATAAGCATAAATATTTAAGGCAATTTATATGTAAAAAAATCCTTTTATACATGAACATAATCATAATATGGAAAAAATAAAATGAAGTAATGTCATTTACTTATTCACGTGGATATTCTACTAGTTTAATAATCACTTGAAATATCACTAACCACTTTCATAATGATGGAATGTGTAATGCCAGACTATCATAACCACATAGTCAAGGCCTTGTGCCAAGACTACAAATAAGATTTTATCAAGGCCTTATTCCAAGACACTAGTTTGTCTCATGAGACCTACCGATTCATCAAAAAGATATAGTGGGATCCACCCGTCACTTACTAAGTCCAATGCATTTTTTGTATGAATAGGTTTAAACATAACATAAACATTCGTAATAAAACTAGTATACGAAATGTCAATACATTCTACATAAACCATGAATGGTATAAAAAAACACATCCACAGTCAAACATATCACAACACCTTAAATAAAATATGGAAGTTTTGTATCATAATAATCCAACTTCAAATAAGTTTAAAATCCATCAAAGGATGTTGACATATATGAAATCAAAACTATTTGAGAGAAATATCTCTTTTCTAAAATCATTTAAATGTCACAGATTTATAAAGGAAGTAATTTAAAAGAGATTTTTGAATCAATTTGTCCCATACCACATAGAAGCTTTTGAAAATTATTATCATTTCATATTATTCATGTCCATATAAATAAATCCTTAAAATAAATTTGAAAACATGGACATTGATTAAAAATATTTAGAAAGATAGATATTTAAAATATTTAAAATTATGATCTTGATAAAGAGTAACTTTCAAAAATCTTTAAAATATTCATTTTGAAATCATTTTTATGAAAAATGAACATGGATAATAAAAATTTCCCAGTAAATACTTACACATAACCAATCTCTGATAATAATGAGATTGAGGAATTAACTCTTACCAATTTGGTAACTTACGAAACAAACACCCAATGAAAGAGGTATCATACAATGAATATGTAAGTACACATAAATTAAAGTGTATTACACAAATAATACCAATATGGGCAGCACATACACCACATAAAAGGTAATGGTGGCAATATGGCATGAATCTCACGAGAATAAGGAGTGATATAAAAACCCCTTACCTTGTATTTTCCTTGGTTGAGGGTAGGTTGACCTCTTGTATAATAGTTAAATCATTTTCTTAAATTATTAATGAATCATATATATAAATATGAGATCATATATGATCATTTAATATTGTTTTGATTATAATATTTTAGTATTATCGTCATTTCGGGTGTTAACTAATTCGTTTTCCATTATATGATTTGTTACTTAAGACGTGTTTGTTATGGATAGGTTGTATCTTATTCATATCCATAATGATGTAAATCCCATAAACATTATTTTTAGTCATAAAATGAGAATTAGTCTTGAATTGATATGATGGGGAAATGAATCTCATCGAGTTTGTGGAGACGGTAATCCGTCAGTACGCACGAACGCTACTTCCATTTCATTTTTCATTTTAAAATGAATAAAAACCAAATTATAGATAGGTATATTATTATTAAAGTATAATATAGTATCTTATATATGTTACTTAGGTTCATTAACACCATCCTTTATACGTTCCATGTATGGTATGAACGAGTCATATCACTTTGAGGGGGCGGTAGTCCGTACTTCCTCAAATGAAATTATCGTATATATATACAACATGAAAAAATAATGGAATGATATAAAATTGAAGTAAATAAGATTATATATAAAATAAATATCATTAATATCATATTTAATTACAGTTTCATCGTAATTTCCACCATGAGAGGTGGTAGGAGATAATTGTATAATCATCCTTTCGTGAGGCGTTTGGTTGCCATCCACAGATACATTATGTTCTTCACCCATTATATGGAGGTGTGTGTAAGTGTAGTTGTAATAATTCTCATAAAAATATCCTATTATATTTTGGATATTGGGTTTGTTACAAAAGAAAATAATAAGAAGAGTTTTGGGGTTGGAGAAATAAAATACAAGAAAAGAAGCTAAGAGAAGTTGTTACCTTTAATTTGGGTAACTCCCTTTGGTTTGAACAAAAAAGGACTCTTGAAGTGCCTTCATCCTAAGTTAAGGCTTCTAATAATAGGAGAGGGGTGTAGGGAGATTAATTGGGTAGAGGTTGGAAAAGCCAAAACTCTTTATAGTTATAAATAATTGGTTATAAGTGGTGTCCTTTTATATGGGGGAGGAGGGGCTCTTTAGAAAAGAACTTGATGAATTATTTTATAATAAAATCATATTCTGTTTATAATGGATCCAAAGTGGATTAATCAAAGTTGAAGGGGGGGATAGGTTAAAAAAATCAACCAACTGGTTTTAGACATGTTTTGGTCACTTTATTAACCTTATATTTTTGATTTAACTCTTAGTTAATTTGTTTCACATTTAGCATGTCTCTTTGTATTTTTATATTATATGGTTATTAAACTTACTATAAACTTCCAATAGACCCACAAGTTGTCCATTAATGAAACACCTATCATGATATATGTCCTTTGGCCGAACCTTAGATTTTTAGGAATATAATATCAGTTATTAATATAATATTTTTTTAAACTCTTTTATGTCAATTTCGTCACTATTGGGCCTTTTGTTTTTGATAAATTCATCATAGATTTATTACTTCAAAAAAAATTCATACAACCAATAAAAATATGTCATATTCACCTAGAAAATTATTGGAATTCGTAAATACTCTCAAATTACATTTATTTCGGTATTTATAATATCATTTATCTTAATCATTCATTAATAAGGTAATTACTACATCATCATTATGTAATTAATAAATTAAATTATATAATGTCTAAAAATTATAAATAAAATATAATTATGTAGGAAATCTTGTTAGATTTATAATTAATATTTATTGTAAAAAATATTACTTATATAACACCATATATTAATTAATTACTAAAAGTTTTTTGTTTATGTCAATTTTTCCTTTACATTAAATTAAATAATCTAAAATGTCATTGTCATTCATAAGTTGCTCCATGGGGTCCCAAAATCGACCCAAAGATGCCCAAGGTCGTACTTTACTCATCCAATAAGGTTATGACATGTTTTAAGATAATTTTGATTTATTAAAATATTCTTTTTTACATTGAATTACCCTATTTGTCTTTAACCGCAGTAAATAAAATTTAAAAGTAACTATTCCCTGAAAATTATTTTTATCTTACTGAACCACATTTTACTCCTTGATATTAACCGTGTCTCTTGGATTTTCAAAATTCAACTCACAAAAGTGGTAAAATTATGCTTTATGGGAATTTTCAAATTCTCCTAGGAGGTGGGTAAAAGACGGTGAAAAGTTCAATAAAGTTTTTATATATCTAAAATTATTATAAAATGACTCCAATGAATTAAAATGACCTTATATAAGTATTATGTATCTATTTTGACATAAATTAGTTTAAATAAAATAAATTATTATTTAAATAGAAAATCGGTTTTAACCAATAACTCAGTGTTTTTAACTATTCATAAAAAATTTACGATTCTCCGAAAGATACAAAAAATTCATCCTAAGCTATATTAGATATTATGAATTCAAAAATGATGTCTATTTTACACAATTCAAAACATATAAGTTGCATTAATTAATTTATATTAATTCTCGTTGTCAAAACAAATAGTGTGTTTTTAAGAAATAATAACTATAAAAAGATTGGCACTTACTTATGTCTAGTTTAAATGTGAAATAATGTCCAATGACCCGCATTGGATTAAATGGTAAAAATATGATATAATTATACATTAAAATCACTCAAATTCATAATTTATCACAATTAATTATTTCAATTAAAAAAATTTGTTTTTAATTAAAATTTAGTAATTTTCAGTATTCATGAAAATATGAAAGTTATCAGAGAAGTACCAAAAATTCACCCTAATCTAATTACAATATTCTGAATCCAAAAATGAAGTTCATTTTGAAAGATAAAATTTATAAAATTTCAAAAAGTGGGTATTACTCTTCTTAACGACTAGTATGATTGGTTGTGGTGTGTTAGAACTCGAAGTTGCATATAACACACTCTATTGTACTATTCAAAGAGAAGCATACCGTGAAAGCATGGGCTGTTACAATTATAAACATAATTGATAATCATTTAATAAAAATATTTGACTTAGTTATATTTTATTTTCATCATAATAAAATATTATTTTCGATAGTTTTGTTAAGTATTTGTTGGAAAATGTTTGTGTCATTTCATTTTTAAATATTCAATGTTCATAATTCCAAGATCATTTTAGGAACTAAAATATATTATATATATATATATTTTCTATAATATCATATCATAAGTATTTTAGTTATGATTCATGGAAATTATTTCATTGAGAAGCTGGTTTTAATAATTTTCTCAAATAAGGGGCAATATATTTTTAAGGATTTAGATATTTACATTTACATTATATAATTAAAATTATTATTTAATTATTATTTTACAATATCCCAAGTAACTATTATTCATTAGTTACCCATTATATAAATTTAATGTATTGTTCATGTAAGTGGTTAAACTGGTGCAAACAAGAATAATATTTAATATATACTAGAGTTCAGTTAAAAAATTGATTCCTTTGGAATAATAACATTATTAAAGAATAATAACGATATGATTTCTATTTTTTAATGCTATGAATCATGGGAAACAGTATTGGGATTAGTAATAAAATACTATTGTGAAAATGAAATATGTAACATTCATCGAGGTGGTAATCCACAAAAATGCACAAGTGACACATTCATTTACCATAGATTTTGTGAAAGAAATAGAATGGTTTATAATTTTATAATGTTAATAATGATATAAATAAAATATTAATACATTAAATAATCTTTTATAACCATCTATTTTTGGTGGTGATGAAAAATCAAGTATTCCAATCATGGAGGTAGTAGTCTACACACCATTTTTCAAATCGATATGAAGGAATGTGGAAATGGATAATAAATTTTTATAATAAAATTTTATCATATTGATAATAGTTAATTTATTATAATTTTATTAATATTATATGTCTGTGGGGTTAAAATAGGAATAGAATTAGGAGAGGTCGTTTGAGAACATTATATCTCCCTTTTCACATTATCCATCTCATATCGCCTTATGGATCCCTGGATTGGTATTTTGGGGAGAAGATGGATTCGATGAAATAAGGATAGAGTTGAAGAGATACTTTGGAAAAAAAAATTCAAAAAAATTCTATTATAATTATATTATAAATGCGGTGTATGTGAGATCCTTTTATAAGACAAGGGAATGAAATTTTTATGCATATAATTTTTTAATATAAGAGAGCACATGATTCACATGTATACTGGATCCAAATAAAACAATAATAAATTTTGGGGTGAGTATCATTTTAAAATACCTCAAACACTCATTTCAACTCATGTTTTAGGCATGTATTTATTTCTTCTACTCTTATAGTTATCAATATTACCATTTTTTTACCACGGTAATTGTTTTTTACATAATTAATTCAATTTTATTTCCTAAAAATTAAATTAAACTAATTAAATTATTGGGAACTACTAACTAAAAATATTAATTCCATTTTATCAAATAAAATTTATATGTGTAATAAAAATAAATTTGAACATTAGTTCATGTAATGTGTAAAAACCATTTTTAGGAAAAGTTTTTTTAATAATAAAATTAATATTTAAGATACAAATATCAATTTTGAGATTCCTATGATATCAATTAATTTATTGTTAAACAAATTAATATTCTTATGACTTATAATGAAATACCAAAACGAATCCTAAATTGTTATATTATAATTAATGATTAAGGTGAACAATTTTTTTTGGTACAATAAAAGAATACTTAAGTTTCAAATTGTTAAAAATAGTTATTCTAAATTAAATGATGTTTTTTAAATGATTAAATTTATTCCATAAAGAAATTATTGGTCATGAAAAATTTTATATAAATTTTTTAGAAATTATTAGATCAGGATTATGTAAAAACTAGTAAGAAATTTATGAAAACATAAATTTCATTATTCATGTAAAAATCATCTATTTCAAAAAAAATCGCAAAAAAAATCTTAACCTAGTTTTCAAAAGATAATTAAAAAATTATTTTCATTTTTAAATTTTAAATTTTAATGTTAAATAATTTAACATTTAAATTAAAACAAAATATGTAATGAAAACTTTTTTTAATAGGAAAACTTCTTTTTTATATATTAACTATTCTTATTCGTCATTCATATCTATGAATAATTAAATTATTTTTCATTTATAATTCATATAAAAAATAAATTATATTAATCATATATTGAGTTTCTCAAAATGAAAATTCATATCTATTTAAAGGTAATTTTTTAGAAAAACATATTTTAATGAATAAGAAGAATTTATCCTTATAACGTGCCTAGTAATTACTATTGGATGGATGTTTTGTTTTCTATGTATATAATAACTATGTAAAATTAAAAATTAATATTATTTTAAAAAATACACAATATAGAAACCCAGTGTTTCAAAAAATATTTCTCTTTTAATATTTAATCTCTAATAAATATCATTAAAATTAATTATTTATATTCTAAAAAATTAATTGTAATATTAAGTTGATATTAATATCTTTGTTTCAATTTTACAAATACATAATATTATAATTTATTAAATATATTAATAATAATAATATATATTGTATATATATATATATGTATATTTTAATATTTCCTTTTTATTTCAGTTTTTATCATATTATTGTTATATTATTTTAAATTTACATATAATTATAAAAAACATTGGTATACCTATTAAATATTTATATATATACACATTGACTACATTTCGGATGAACATATATCCAACAACTTTATTTCCAATAGTTATATCTGTAATGGCCAAATTCTCATTGTTTTTATAACCATACTAAAGTCATTCATTACATTAAAAATCCTCAAGTCATTATTCTCATTTTAATTTTTTTAATATAGATATCACAATATTCTTTCTCATTTTATGATGTACTTTGTCCTAATATGTTTTATTTTTATATTAGTGATCCTCAAGGGAGAACATAGTCCAAGAATTCACTTAGTGTGGTATATTTTATTATTTTCTGTTTATTATCCCCTTTTAATTTATAAAATTTTAATATATTTAATAATATATGGTGTGTAATTATATATCTGGGGTAATGATTAGTTTCATGTACTTTTTTTAATGATTTATTATAAATGAATAATACATTGTTAGATTAATTTATTTTATCTATGACTTATTTCACAATTAATTTAAATTCCTTTGAAAAAATATAAACAACTTTTATAAATTTAAACATATTTTTTTGGAAAGAATATAATACTAAAAAATGTGGGGTGCTATATTCCCCCATTAAATAAATAGTTTCCTTACAATTTTAATTACAAATTTTTAATAAAAACACTTATGGGTATCTAAATGATAATCATAAATAAAGATATTGATTCACAAGATACTCAAACCATGCTATGTTATGGAAGACTAGGCAATATATATTTTACCTCATATTACGAATATATTAACTTTACCAACCATTTATTCCAAATATTCCTCAGTAGCTTACTCTTAGAAGATTAATTAGATATTTCTTCCACAACTTCATTTTCAACACCCTGTTTCTAATTAAATATTAAAAATTAATTTATTATTATTGTATCTAATAAAGTCACAGTAATTTATCATAAGAATATGAAAGATCAATATTAATATGTCTTATTTTATGAAAAAATTATTTCCACCTATGATAACTATATATCAAGTATGAAAAGTCAAATAAAACAATAAATCCTTTAACCAAGGCTATCAATGTTCATTTCTCAATATAGTCATATAATAATTTCATTAAACTATAATTGACTTATTTATAACAATTTATAATGATAAATTTAATTATCCAATGAATATTCCTCGGGAGTTCAAGGAAAGGTGGGAAATCATTGTCCCACTCAACTTAAAACAGTTGAATATCGTTTTGATTATTAACAAACATTTTTCGGGGTGATTTACCCTTGGTTCATCTATGGAACAACTGCATCCAAATTAATGTATAAAATTAGGGATGTAAAATTTCATAGAAAACCACATACTCAAAACATTACTAAAATTAGATGATGTTATGCTATACTTATATGAAGCCCTTGAATTTCCACTAATGGTCACAAATCCTAAACCTATAAAATAACTAAACCAATACTAAAAAATTCATAATTCTTCTTTGATTCCAACAAAGGTACCCAAGGTCTGTGATACTGGTACTAGTGATAAAAATCATTCATTTTATACTTTCTTTGACACCAGGAGAGATAATTCAAGAAAAACATTTCATTTTTTACAACATTTACATAATATAAATGTTACATAATACAATGAAAAGAAATAAAAATAAATGAATGTTTAGATTATTTGAGTATTTAGTGCATAAAAACATATTTTATGATAATTTTGAATATATATTTACAAATGATCCACAAAATATTCTCTTCTAGACATCTCTTAAATTATTGCTTTATTCGTAACTAATAGAATGAAAATAAATGAAACAGTTTATCTCAAATGATCTGTAAGATAAAAAACCATATAAACATTTTACTAAGGTTTAGTTAATTATCATATGATAAAACATGATCAGAGGAGAAATATATTAAAAAAATAATATAAAGCTATAATAGTTTTCTATAAGTTATGATATATGGATGTATATTTTCAAAGGAACAACATATAAAATGGATAATGTGATTGGATTCATGTGTAATAAACACAATATTTGTAGTATTGTTATAAGAATGGAGAATATAAATTTGTAATTTCTATAGAATATAACATAACAATGAACTTTGGAAATAACTTAATCATATATAACATCACCTTTGGGAGTAACACACATACACCCACAACTATGAGATAAAATAATTATACTCATCTATGCATTACCTTATCGAGGCACACACTTTCACCAACACATTTGAGAGAAATTAATTACACTCATTTATGCATATACCATACAATTTAAACAAGGAAGAAATTCATTGGAGGGTGATATAGCACACCACCCATCATCATATACACATATGAGTTCCACTTGAAAATAATCATTAAAAAAAAACAAAAAGAACCCATTGGAAGAAAATGGGTATCACAACTTTTTCAAATGGAATTAGATAAATAAATAATTCATAATACCAACAATAATCATAACATGATAAACCCATGGATACAAAAATGTTTTCAAGAGATATTTGATAACATTTTAGGTAAATACCCCACAATTAATGTAACACCCTGATATTTTATGAGAAGTATATTTTTTTATGTCTTATATTACACACAACATCAAAGGAATCTTTCTTTACACACAAAATTATCTTGGCTTTCGTTATATGCAAGAGAAACCTTCCTCGATAGCGTGTGTTGTACACAATATCGAGTTTCACTAAACAATGATATATTATTAAAATATTATATAAACTAGCCGTTATGAATAGTAATATACACTTTTTGAAATTTTATAAATTTTATCTTCTAAAATGGACTTCATTTTTGGATTCATAATATCAAAATTATCCTAGGGTGAAATTTTGGTATTTTTCTGAAAACATTCAATTTTTTATGAATAGTGAAAACACTAGGTTACTATTTAAAAGTAGACTTTTTATTTAAATTATTATTTATTTTATGTAAATTTATTTTAGGTCAAAATTGATACATAAATACCTATATAAGATAAATGTAATTCATTTGAGTCATATTATAATAATTTTAGATATATAAAAATTTTATTTAACTTTTCACCGTCTTTTACCCACCTCCTAGGAGCATCTGAAATTGTACAAAAATAATAATTTTACCACTTCTGTGAGATGAATTTCAAAAATCCGAGAGACACAGTTAACATTAACGATTAAAATTTTGTTAAATAACATAAAAATATTTTTTTGTGAATAGTAACCTTTAACATTTTTTACCACGGTTAAAAGTAAATAGGGTAATTAAGGGTAAAAATGTTATTATTATTACCATGACACTTGTCCAAATTCTATTAGATAAGTTTAATTCGACTAAAAACAACCTTAGGAATAAAATATTACCCTTTAGGCCCCCTTGGATTAGATTATGACACTTATTATTATTTTATTTAAAGAAGTGTTAAAATAGTTAAAATCAATGTTTAATTACTAAAAAAAATTATAATGTAGGGTTATACATAAGATAAAATCGACTATAAATATTCATTAGAAATATAAAAATATTTTCTAAATAATGGTATTTTATTTATAATTTTTATACATTAAATAATTTAATTTATTTATGACACAATGATGATGCAGTAATTACCTTATTAATGAAATATTAGCATAATTGATGTTATAAATACCCAAATAAATGTAATTTGTGACTTTTTATTAATTAAACTAATTTTTTAGGTTAATATGACAAGTTATAATTGATTTAATTAACTTTTTCTGAACTAATCATGCTGTTATGAGTTTTACAAAAATCAATTACCGAATAGTTTCAAAATTGACATAAAATAGTTTTTGAAACAAATATTATATTATTAATTGTTATTATATTCTTAAAAATCTAAGGTCCAGTAAAATGATTTAGATAAGGTTATATATATTAATAATGAACCACCTGGGGTTTTTGTTTCTTTTTATAGTAAGTTTATTAACCATATAGTGTAGGAAAACAAAAAGACACGGTAAAAGTTAAATTATTTAACTTAGAGTTAAATCTATATGATAAGGTTAAAATAGAAACCTAAACATTTCTAAAACCAATTGGTTGAGAGGATTACGACACATTCCCAGCTTATCATCAAAATAAATCAATTTGGAGCTATCAAAAACTGAATATGACTTTATTATAAAATAATATTTTGAGTTTTTCCTAAGGTTCCCCTCTCCTCCCTTATAAAAGGGAACCTCCTCCCTCTCTTCCTCACACCATTTTGAGCCTTAATTATAGGCCAAACCCTTCCTATTTACCTTATCAACTTCTCTAGAAACATACTAGAGGTATTGTGATTCTTCAAAGACAAATTTTAGTGCCTTAAGAGGAGGTTTCAAATAGGCGTGTTGAAGAAGAGGTAATATCCATTACCGATTCTTTCAAATTTCTTTCTTCTTTTAATTAATATTCTTTAGTTGTTTCATTGTGAAGTAATAACAAAAAAATCACTCATATACGTATATGTTATTATAAATATGAAACAACCTTGTGAAGTAATAACAAAAAAATCACTCATATACGTATATGTTATTATAAATATGAAACAACCCTATTTCACCTTCTATCCATCCTATGGAAAACGAAATCACCGTGCATGCGTATGTACAGAATATCGTCTCCACGCCGTGGTGTAATCTGTTTTCCCCAACCACCTTACTTGGATGAGTATAATGGTGTAAATAATAACCATATATTATTATTATAATGTGATATTGATTATTAAATAGTATACATACACTTTTATACAATTCCACGATCATGGGAATGATATCCTCGCTCGTTCGTACGTACGACCTACCATCTCCACGATGTGATGCGACTCGTTCAACATGATCATAATTGAATAATGATTATATAAATGAATTTAATGAATAAATATGATATATATTACACTAATTCCATTCTATAAATTAGGCATCTATAACCTAAAAAGAAGAATACGAATTTATTTGACAAAACATACATAAAGCAATAAACACCTGAATAACAAGTAGCAATGAAATATTACTAATAAGAAGATAAGAATATGACCATATATGATATCATAACAATAAATATTATTCTTTAATAAGTCAATGACATTATTTAAATCATTATACAGGATATTAAAATACGTACAAAGCAAATCGGGCCTATGGTAAGGGATAACTATTCCAATCTCATTTTTATCCGAGATTGTTTATTCATAAGTATTTACCGGGTTTATATTTATCATCCATTTCCATGTTTTCTAAAAATGGTTTCATGAATATTTAAAGTCCCTTTTACCCATTTTTTACTTTTACAACATGGTATCTAAGGAATCTTTCTTTTTTTACCATATGAGTTACTTTTTAACTTTTCTGGAAAAAGTACGAGAAGAATGTTTTTTTAACCTATATGGCATGAACAGATTTTTACAGTTTCATAAAGACTTATTATCATGAAGATTCCTCTACAAGATTTCATGACTATCTTCCACAAAATCCTTTTCTTTTGAAATTGAATGGCATTTTCTGAAAAGAAAATGATTTTTAAGAAGGAAGGATATTTTCCTCAAGAATTCTTTTCAAGTGTTTCATCAAAACGATCTTCCATATATGATGACATTATTTCATATATGTATATTTCAAGAATAATGCCTCTATGATTTACATGGTTTAATTTTCTTATGACGAAATGATATCCATTTGTTTTATATGGATTATGTTATAATGGGATGATGTTTATGAAAACCATTTTATTCTTTGGGTTATGATGAATGATTTATGTTTATGTTGGGGTACACATAAGAATGATTTCATTATGAGATGGGTGGGACCTATATCTCCCTCCAATGCATTGGGTAAATATTTATATCTCATGATATAGACAAGGCTGGAATGTCATGTTAATCCGGTTTAGTGATACAGGACTGGAACAAGGAGTGAACTCGGTTCAACAATGGACATTGTCCCCTATGATGGTCTGGGCTATGAGTCTAGACTAATATGAAATGTTTTTATATGATTATGTGTGTATAACACAATGTTTCATGTTTTAGGTCATGATTATTAGGATTATGATTCACTAATATGATTTATCCCATGTTATGATATTATGATCTCTTTTGCAGGTTAGTATTTTCAAAATGTTATGTTCTTATGAATATGATATGTTTGATATTTCTTTAATTTACCCTTACTGATCATCTGAGCTCACCCTTTTTTATGTTTTCTTTTCCACAGGTCAGAAGGAAGGGTATTAAGTAGGATATTCCAAAAAGGGACCCTAGATATGATGAAATAAATGGGAGACAATTTATGAACCATTTTTTTATGTTTCCCAGTTTCTAAAGACACTATACCTATACGGTTCTACTCTGGTTTTGTTATATGTTTTCATAAGCATTATTTAATTCTGAACTATTAACCATGTATGTAATGTATGGGTCATTATAGTTGTTATCCGAGGAAATTTATAGTCAACCTTTGGAAACTAGGATGTGAAAGCCTTAGTAGGAACTCTAAGGATATGTCTAAATATAGAACACAATATTAGTGTCATAGAAATGGCCATGAACAACCTATTATAAGACCTAAAGTGTGAAATTTTATTCCTGATTATGTCGTTTTCCTGTTATAATTCGTGTTTCTCACACTATGCTTCTTGGTTTTAGTCAATGGATGGAACCTGAAGGAACCGTCTTAATACTGAATGCGACGGGCAATGCAATGATTGTTCCCCTGAGCAACTAAAATGTATGGGAGCTGGAATGAAAAATCTTGTAGCCATTCTCACACAACATTCTCATGCTATGAATCATGCTGGACTTCTAAATGAGCAAAGGAAGAAGAAAAATTCTGTTGAATCCTTCATGAGGAAGCATCCACCTTCATTCAGTGGGTCTTCTGATCCATTAGTGGCTGAACAATGGATCAGTACCACTGAAAAGATATTTTCAGTTCTAAAATGTTCTGAACATGATAAAGTCATCTTAGTAGTATATAGTTTGGAAGTTGAAGCTAATCAATGGTAGAATCTTATTAAGAATACAAGGCAGAGGGATGAAATTGAGTCCATGGAATGGGATGAGTTCAAGAACATATTTTTCAATAAGTAAATCCATCGTATTCCTAGAACAAAGATGGAGAGGGAGTTTCTTTAACTGAATCAAAAGGATTATGAATCTGTTGGTACCTACAAAGCAAATTTTAAAACACATTCAAGGTATGCCTCCAGAATTATTATCCAACCTGAGGTTAAAATCGATCGATTATTTTGTGGCTTAAAACCAAATCTTCGAAGAGCATTATCCATAAGGGACTTCAATAGCTACGAAGAAATTATTCAATGATCTCTCAAGGTTGAGATGGAGATTGGAGTAACCCATCAATCATATGGGTTTGATAAGAAGAGGAAATTGGAATTAAATGGAAAATCTAAAGACCACACAGAAAAGAAGATGAGTTATCCCTTATGCTCAAAGTGTGGAATGAAACATGGAGGTAATTGACGTAAAGGGACAAGTAAATGTTTTAAGTATTTAAAAGAAGGTCATCGGGCAGTTGAATGTCAAAATAATGGGAAGAAGATGTTTAATGATGTGAACAAATAAAGGGATACACAGAATGCACCTCCTACACTTCAATGTTTCAAGTGAAAGGAAATGGGGAATTATGCCAATAAATTCCCTAATACTAGGGTTGTTGATGATGATTGATGTCAACAAACTCTTAAGGCCAATGACAAAGGAAAGTCACATGCAATTTCTATCGGTGATGTGGAGTATGATAATGAAGTGGTGAAAGGTACACTTACCATCCACTCTAAACTATCAAATGTTTTATTTGATTCTGGATAGACCCACTCTTTTATTTCTGAAGAATTTTCTAAGGGTATTTCCATATTACCTCAGTAATTAGATATTGAGTTAGTTGTGACAACCCCTAATGGCACAACAGTCACATCAAATGTTTATAATTCTTCTCTGGTTTATGTCTGTGGGAAAGTGCTTCCTGCAAATCTTGTGATCCTTCCTATAGTGGAATTTTATATGATTCTTGACATGGATTGTATTTCTTTATACGTATCTCATATCAATTTCTAAAGAAGGGAAATCGCATTTAATATTCATGATCAATCTATTATCATCAATCAATGAAAGGATTAATAGAACCTTTCAGTGTAAATTTCTTCCATCATATGGGTCTTGATTCTAATAAATGAATGTTATTTATCTCAAACGGTTGGAGAGAAACTCACTATTACGAGTATTCCCATTATATGGGAGTTTTATGATTTCTTTCTGGAAGAATTTCTCGGTCTTCCACCAAATCGTGATGTTGAGTTTTCAATAGAACTCATACCAGGTGATATGCCTATTTCAAAGACACCTTATAGAATGGCCCCAATTGAGTTGCAGGAATTAAAGAAGCAACTCCAAGAGACTCTTGATAAGGGATTCATAATCCCTAATGTGTCTCCTTGGGGAGCATCTGTTCTGTTTGTTAAGAAGAAAGATGGATCAATGATACTCTTCATTGATTATAGAGGACCTAACAAGATCACTATCAAGAACAAATAATCTCTCCAGTTCATTGATAACTTATTTGACCAACGACGCGGAGCTCAATACTTTTCCAAGATTGATCTTCATTCAGGGTATCATAAATTATGGGTCAAAAGGGAGGATATACCAAATATTACTTTCCATATAAGGTATGGACAGTATTAATTTATAGTGATCCCATTTGGTCTTACTAATTCCCCTGCAATCTCCATGGATCCAATGAATAGAGTCTTTAAAGACTATCGTGATCAGTTTGTGGTAGTCTTTATAGATGATATTCTTTTCTATTCAATGAGAAAGGAAGAACATGAAGATCACATGAGAATTGTATTAAATAACCTAAAAAAGTAGAACCATTATGCCAAATTTACCAAGTGTGAATTTTGGCTTCAAAAAGATTAATTTTTGGGTCACATTATCTCAAAAGAGGGGATATGTATGGAACCAGCAAAAACAGAGGATATCGAAAGATGGTCGATACCAACAACAGTAACTGAGATCCGAAGTTTTTTTGTTCTGGCTGGATATTATCGATGTTTTGTGAATGATTTTTCAAGGTTATCTAATTCACTCACCAGGTTGACTAGAAAAGGGGTAAATTTCATGTGGATGGAAGAGTGTGAAGAGAATTTCAAGGCGTTGAAAGGATGGTTATACAATGAACCTGTGCTCACAC
Organism: Viscum album; assembly: GCA_963277665.1. NCBI lineage: Eukaryota > Viridiplantae > Streptophyta > Magnoliopsida > Santalales > Viscaceae > Viscum > Viscum album. The sequence continues at coordinate 1,925,617,055 of OY728148.1, forward strand.
TGACTAGTAGTAGAGAAAGGTTTGTGATCTACAGTGATACATCGAAGAAGTTATTGGGGTGTGTTCTCATGAAAAATTATAAGGTGATAGCTTATTCCTCATGACAGTGGAATATCCATGAGCAAAATTACCCATCTCATGATTTGGAGTTAGCCACGGTAATCTTTATATTAAAATTTGGAGGCATTATATTTATGGTGAAAAGTGTTATATTTATACTGATCATAAAAGTTTAAATTATATTTTCACACAAAAAGAGATGAATATGCTCCAAAGAAGATGGTTGGAGCTGATTAAGGATTACGACTTCTCAATTCATTATCACACTGGGAAAGAAAACAAGGTGGTAGACGCATTATGTCGACAAGACCATGATAGCTTATCAATGATGAGGATCACAAAAGATCCAATATTTATGGATTTAAAAAGGATAGATCGTGGGATTATAATTAAATAGAAAAATCTTATATTTCTCAAATTAATGTTTAACCGTCAATACTTGTGATGATTAAAGAGGCACACAAAGAAAATGTAGAGTTACAAAATAAGGTGAGAAATGTTTTTGAATTCAACCTTGATTGTGATGGGATAATATGGTTCTGGATTCGGGTTGGTGCTCCTCCCATCCCAGAATTAAAGAAGGAATTGCTGGATGAGGCTCATAATTATTCATTCTCTATTCATCATGGAAACACGATTATGTATAAGGACCTGAAAGAGTACTTCTAGTGGGATGGCATGAAAAGAGAAGTTGCTGAATATGTCTCTCGATGCCTGGTTTGTCAGTAAGTTAAAGCTGAGCGACAGAAGTCTAAGGGGATGTTACAATCATTACCCATACCCAAATGGAAATGGGAAAACATCACTTTGGACATTGGCACCAGACTTCCTAAAACATCAAAAGGAAATAATGATATTTGGGTCATAGTTGATCATCTTATGAAGTCGGCATACTTCATTGCTATTAGATAAGTTTTCTCTCTGGATCAGCTATCCATGATATATGTAAAGGAAGTGGTAAGATTGCATGGAGTACCACATTCCATTGTATCTGATCAGGATCCGAGGTTTACCTCATTGTTTTGGTGAAGTCTTCAGCAAACTCTAGACACAGATTTGAGTTTCAACACTTCTTATCATCCCCATACAGACGACCATTCTGAGAGAACAATTCAAACTCTAGAAGATATGTTAAGATCGTGCTCTATGTATTTCAAAGGTGGTTGGGATCAAAAACTACCTTTGGTGGGATTTCCTTATAATAATAGATTTTACTCCAGTATTCATATTTCTCCTTATAAATCTCTCTATGGAAAGAAATGTAGGACTCCAACTTGCTGGGATGAAGTTGGGGAAAGAAAGCTAGTAGGAACTGATCTTGTTGATGAGGTGGAAGAAAAGGTCAGATCTATTTAACAACACATAAGAGAAGCTCAGAGTCGACAAAAACATTATGCTGACAACCGAAGATAAGACCTAGAGTTTGAAGTGGGTGATAAAGTGTTGTTAAGAGTATCTCCTTGCAAGAGAGTAATGAGATTTGGAAAGAAGGGAAAGCTGAGCCCTAGGTAAATCGGTCCTTTTGAAATTCTGGATCATGTTGGGAAGGTAGCTTACCAATTTTCGCTTCCACCGAATCTCTCTCAAGTTCACTATGTGTTACATGTATCTCTCCTGAGAAACTACATACCTGATCCTTCACATCTACTATGCTCAGAAGTTGTACCGTTGAAGTAAGATCTTTCTTATGATGAACAGCCGATAGAGATTCTGGATCATAGAAAAAATGTTCTACGAAACATGACCCCTCACATGGTGAATGTTTTATGGAGGAACCACCAATTAGAAGAAGCTACATGGGAGCTTGAGGATATGATAAGGGAGAGTTATCCTCATCTTTTTGTTACGAAGTGACGAATTTCGAGGGTGAAATTCAATTTAAGGGGGGTTGAATGTAACACAATGATATTTTATGAGAAGTATATTTTTTTATGTCTTATGTTATACGCAACATCAAAGGAATCTTTCTTTACACACAACACTATCTTGGCGTGCGTTATACGCAAGAGCTACCTTCCTTGATAGCGTGTGTTGTACGCAATATCGAGTTTCACTAAACAACGATATGTTATTAAAATATTATATAAACTAGCAGTTATGAATAGTAATACCCACTTTTTGAAATTTTATAAATTTTATCATTCAAAATGGACTTTCATTTTTGGATTTGGAATATCGAAATTATCCTAGGGTGAAAGTTTGGAATTTTTCTGAATACATTCAATTTTTGATGAATAGTGAAAACACTAGGTTACTATTTAAAAACAGACTTTTTATTTAAATGATTATATATTTTATTTAAATTTATTTGAGGTCAAAATTGATACATAATACCTATATAAGTTCAATTTAATTTATTTGAGTCATTTTATAATAATTTTATATATATAAAATTTTTATTGAACTTTTCAACATCTTTAACCCACCTCCTAGGAGCATCTGCAATTGTACATAATACTAAATTTTACAACTTCTATGAGTTAAATTTTGAAAATCGGAGATACATGGTTAATATCAATGTGTAAAATTTGGTTCAATAAGATAAAAATAATTTTGTGTGAATAGTTACTTTTTGCTTATTTTTACCACGGTTAAAAGTAAATAGGGTAATTAAGGGTAAAAATGATATTATTTTTACCCTAAAACATGTCCTAATTCAATTGGATAAGTGTAATTCGACAAAAAACAACCTTAGGAACAAAATATTACCCTTTAGGTCCTCTTGTATTAGATTAGGACACTTATTATTATTTTATTTAAAGAAGTGTTAAAATAGTTAACATCAAAGTTTAATAATTAAAACATTTTTAATGTAGGTTTATACATAAGGTAAATTAGACTATAAATATTCATTATAAAGCTAGTAATATTATTTACATAATTGTATTTTATTTATAATTTTTAGACATTATATAATTTAATTTATTTATGACACAATGATGATGTAGTAATTACCTTATTAATTATATATTAAAAAATTGATGTTATAAATACCCAAATCTATGTAATTTGAGACTTTTTATGAATTCAAATATTTTTCAAAGTTAATATGACATGTTATAATTGATTTAATTAACTTTTTTCGAACTAATCGTGCTGTTATGATTTTCAAAAAAATCAATTACCACATAGTTTCAAAATTTACATAAAATATTTTTTAAAAAAAATATTATATTATTAATTGTTATTCTATTCCTAACAATCTAAGGTCCGGAAAACTGAATTAGATAAGGATATATATATATATATTAATAATTAACCACTTGGGTTTCTTTTGGCTTTTTATAGTATGTTTATTGATAATATAGTGTAAGAAAACCAAAAGACACGGTAAAAGTTAAATTATTTAACATAGAGTTAAATCTAAATGATAAGGTTAAAATAGTACCCTAAACTTGTATAAAACCTATTGGTTGATAGGAATATGGCTCATACCCACTTTAACTTCGAAATAAATAAATTTGGAGCTATTAAAAACCGAATATGACCTTATTATAAAATAATATTTTGAGTTTTTTCTAAAGTGCCCTCTCCTCCATTATAAAATGGCACCTCCTCCATCACCTCCTCACACAATTTTGACCCTTCATGCTCGGCTAAACCCTACCCATTTCCCTTATCAACTTTCCAAGAAACATACTAGAGGTTCTGGTCTTCTTCAAAGTCCAATTTTAGTTCCCTAAGAGGAGGTTTCAAAGAGGCGTGTCGAAGAAGAGGTAATATCCATTACCGATTCATTCAAATTTATTTCTTCTTTTACTTCATCTTCTTTAGTTTTTTAATTATGAAGTAATAACATCAGTATCACTCATATACTGATATGTTTTTATAAATTTGAAACAACCCATATTTCACCTTCTATCCATCCTATGGAAAAAAGAAATCATCGCGCGTATGTACGTACGGAATACCGTCTCCACGCCATAGTGTAATGTGTTTTCCCTCACCACCATACTTGGATGGGTATAATGGTGTAAATAATAACCATATATTATTATTATAAAGTGATATTGATTATGAAATAGTATTCATACACTTCAGTACAATTCCACGATCATGGGAATGATATCATCGCTCGTTCGTACATACGGCCTACCGTCTCCACGATGCGATGTGTCTCGTTTTACATGATCTTCATTGAATAATGATTATATAAATGAATTGAATGAATAAATATGATATATATTACACTAATAACATTCTGGAAATGAGGTATCTATATCCTAAAAAGAAGAATAAGAATTTATTCGACAAAACATGTATAAAGCAAAAGACATCCAAATAAAAAGTAACAATTAAATATTACTAATAAGAAGATAAGAATATGACCATATATGATATCATAACCATAAATATGATTCTGTAATAATTCAATGACATTGTTTAAAACATTATACAGGAGGTTCAGATACGTATGAAGAAAATTGGACCTAAGGTAAGGGATAACTATTCCAATCATTTTTTTATCCGAGATTGTTTATTCATAAGTATTTACTGGGGTTATATTTATCATCCATGTCCCTATTTTCTAAAAATGATTTCATGCATGTTTAAATTCCTTTTTACCCATTTTTTACTTTTACCACATGATATGTAAGGAATATTTCTTTTTTTACCACACGAGGTACTTTTTTTACTTTTCTGGAAATAGTACGAAAGTAATGTTTTTTAAACTTATACGGCATGAATAGATTTTTACAGTTTCATAATGCCTTATTTTCATGAGATTCCTCTACAAGATTTCATGAATATTTTCAATAAAATCATTTTCTTTTAAAATTGAATGGCATTTTGTGAAAATAAAATGATTTTTAGGAAGAAAGGATATTTTTCTAAAGAATTCTTTTCAAGTGTTTCAACAAAACGATTTTCCATGTAAGATGACATTATTTCATATATGTACGATTCAATTATAATGTCTCTATGATTTACATGGTTTCACTTTTATTATGATGAAATGATATCTATTTTTTTATATGGATTATGTTATGATGGGGTGATGTTTATGAAATCCATTTTATTATTTGGGTTATGATAAATGATTTATGTTTATGTTGTGGCACACATAAGAATGATTTAATTATGAGATGGGTGGGACCTATATCTACCTCCAATGCATTGGGTAATGATTTATATCACATGAGATAGACATGGATGGAATGACAAGTTAATCTGGTTCAGTGACACAGTACTAGAACGAGGAGTGAACTCGGTTCAGTAATGGACTTTGTCCACTATGATGGTCTTGGCAATGCGTCTTGACTAATATGAAATGATTTTCAATAATTATGTTTGTATACCACAAAGTCTCATGTTTTAAGTTATGATTATTTGGAATACATTTCACTACTATGATTTATCCCATGTTATGATATTATGATCTCTTTTCCAGGTTAACATTTTCAAAATGTTATGTTTTTATGAATATGATATGATTGGTATTTCTTTTGTTTACCCTTACTGAGCATTGGAGATCGACATTTTTTATGTTTTCTTGTCCCCAGGTCGGGAATAAGGGTATTAATTAGGATATGGTAAAAGTTACTCTAGATATGATGAAATAAATAGGTGAAAATTTTTGAACTAGTTGTTTATGTTTCCCAATTTCTAAAGACACTATACCTATACAGTCCTACCATGGTTTTGTTATATGTTGTAATAAATATGATTCAATTCTGAAGTATTAACCATGTATGTAAATTATGGGTCATTATAATTAAGATGATAATATATATAGTATTTACACTATATAGATAAAAGGAATAATTATTAGCCAATAATTTTCTCAATAAATTGATGTATGTATATTTATATGAAAACCATTGAAATAAAAAAAAATTAATACATGGAATTCACAAAGTAAAGACATTGGAAAAATATAATTTTTATAAAAAATCGATTATTATGAAATATATTTGTAGCGACATATCATTCCTATGATTGAGAACATGTCACAACTCATCCTTCAAAATACGTTTGGTGGTATTATTTTAATAATATCCTCCTTAAATGATAAAATGTGACCAAATATCAAGATATAGATGAAAAAAACTATTTGGGATCCTTAGGAATCTTTCCTTATAAATATGAAATAAAATTGAAAATTTTGAAATAAATATTAAAGTAGAAATATTTTATTAATTTGGAAAAATAATATTCTCTTTTTGAAACCATAAAAACATAGAGAAAATGAATCATAGGAAAATAAAAAATGGTGGAATGATGCATTCACAAGAAATTATTTAGAAGATATTCATTTCACAATTCATCAAAAAACCCCAAATAGAAATAGTTTATAATATCATTAAATCCATTTAAAAAAGTAAAAAATATAATTAATATATCTTAATCAATAACTGAATGATAAATAAGGACACCTTAAAATATATACATTGAATATTTACTTGGAATATAAATAAACTAGACCAAAAAGAAGATGCAATGTTAGTTTCTCTTACAACATTTAAACTATTATCCAAGGGGAAAACAAAATAGTGAAAAAAAAACATATAAAACCCTAATATTAACAAGATAATTATATAATTATGGATGTTTAAGGGATAAATGAGTAAATATTCCCCATATTTATTATCATATAAATAAAAGTATATTTTATAAATGGGATTCATGATGAAAACTTTACATCTTTAATATATTTTTATTATAAAGACAATAAATATATTACATGAAATTTAGATTAAATACCATGAATGAATTATAACTCATGATATAATATATCACATATATAGTATATATACCAAATAAAATAATACATGGTGCATAATTTCAGTCATGACTCATTTATTTGGAAATTGAGGTAATGAAACCCTTACCTCGTTGTTATCTTTGAAATAAAAACTGCAGAAATTTTTAGAATTATATGGATTTTTGAATCTATTATATTTCCTTAAATAATTTGATAAATTAAATCAATATCTATTATATACACCACAAAAATAAAAAATGTTGAGTACACATCATATATCAAGGGAAAAAATTGAGATGCAAAACCCAAAAATTTATTCTCCGTTAAAGTAAAAAAACTATAAAATTATGTATAAAATAAATAACTAACATGATCAGATATTACATATAATTATTAATTTATAAAAAAAATTAGGAAATTAATTTGTAATCATTTATTTCAAATATATTATTTATTTTTATTTTATTTTCATTATCCGATGTTGTCATTTTATGTTATTTTTTTAATTCTAGTTTCATAATAGTTGTGTCGACTTATCTTCATATGTTCAAAGTTTATGATTTTAATTTCATTAATAGAATATATGTTTTGTAATTACTTATAAAGTTATAATTTCAACTCATAAGTCTTTTAGTTATGGTGAAAAATGATAAAGTTGGTGACAAGCATGTTTTGGTAATATTCATAAACGATGGGTGGTATCTTTGTTAATAGTAAAATATTAACATTAACACCATAAGATTTTATATTTTTTCCTTTAAAAAATTAATAATATTATATAATTATTTATATGTAACATTCTTTTTCAATATACCATTATATATTATGGAATTATAATGATTTAAATGTTATCATTATAACTTATCTACTTCTTTGGCAGTATAAATAAGAATAACCACATTTTGAAAATTTTGGGTAAAGTTTTTATTTATATCAAATATATTCAATAATTTATAATAAATAAGTACAAAATTTTTAATAATGACTTTTCATGCTTCAAAAATATGTTTTCTTCAAAAATGGTTTTTACAGCATTTTTTCCCTTGATTATAAAACATGTTTTTGAACATTTATGAAATTTAATTTTTAATTTTTCTATCATTTTAGAAATCATTATATCAAAAAATTATAATGTAATTTTTTTTTGAAATGATTAATTATTCTATTAGTAATGAAAGATAATGAATTTATGGAAAATTATCATTTCTATTCAATAATGTGAAATATATTATTTTAATTTTAATTGATTTTAAAAATTAATTGCATAGTTTTGATTAAAATTAATCTAATTAATGAAATTATAAATGAAATTATGTTGACTTTCGGTATAAAAATATTTTTATACATAAATTTTTATTTTTTTCTAGGAAACCATATTTCATTGTATTTGGCATGTCTGTTTGAAAATAAATTTCTTCCACTTATTTAAATTGAATATTGAAAAATGTATTCCATATTTTTAATAAAAATAATTAACATTATATAATATTCTCAACTAAATTTTTTGTCAAAATGAATATTAAACATAATTATAATTTTCAATCATGGTGAAATTATAAATAAGGTTAAGCTGTGTCAAAATGAACTGATAAGGCCACAATTTTTTTCATGATAATTTTTATTTGAGGAATCAATTTATAAATTTTTCATCTCATTATATAAATTTATTTTTTGGGGGTAATGTTTTATAAGAATTATTTAACAATATTTTAATACCTTAAAATATTCATGGTGTGCCCATCCTCCACTTATAAAGGACACCCCTCTTCCCTTTTACCAACACCCTCATGATCAGCCTAGCTAGAAAAACAAGTTCCATTTCTCTTATAAACTTACCTAGTCATGAATTAAAGGTTTAGTAGTTATTAATAGATCATTTAAATGGACATAAATAATTTATATAAAAGAGGTATACTGAAGAAGAGGTAATTATCGTACACCAACTCATTCAATTTATTTCTTCTTCTGCCTACTTTAAATTTATATTATTAGTAATAATATAATAAATTTATTATCTTAATACTAAAATGTTATTATGATTATGTAACCACCATTATCAACTCTCTTTTTTTATCAATGGAAATGAATGTATATCTTGTGCTTACATGTGGACTACCATATCCATGTAGCGATATAATTCATTTTGCATACCATAATTCATGGTTGGTTATTATGATGTATTTAATATTTATAAAATATAACTATGATATAATTATTATTTTTAAATATATCATTTCAACTACCTTCTAAAATTTCATTATGTTGGAAAAGGATCATGTCATTCGTGCATATGTGTGGACTACGACCTCCATAATTGATAAAAATTGATTTTCATTTAAAATTTTCATGGATGTTAATAATGTGATATATAATGAATATATATATTATATTTATGATATAATAAATATTATAAATGGATAATAATTATTTTTCTTCTATCATTCAATCCATAAAAAACTAGAAACATCATTCACGTGCATGTACTGATTTCTGTCTCCATAAAGTGATGTAATTATTTTTTTCATCCCCAAATTATATAAATATTTATAAAATATTATATAATAATTAAATATATTAATAATTATGAAATTATTAATATTGAAAAAATGATGGAACATGATCACATTATGTGGACCTGAATTGTAGAGTCTAAACAAGTGTGATTAATGAAACAATTATCACATATAAATTGGATTTTAATAATGTTTCATTAAAATGGGTGATAATATTAAAAAATAAATCATATGTCGTAAAATATGTATGAATATTATAATAGAATAGTTTTATAATAAATCTATATTAATTATATATGAGTATTGAATGCATGCGAAGAAGGACATGTCATGAGTTAAGGGATTTAAGATTCAATCTCATTTTAAATGAGAATTAATATACATGAAATTCAATTTAATGAAATTATATAATATTTATCTATTAAACTCCATTAATTATTATTATAAAATATTGTTTCTTGAAATCTGAATTTTTAGTACAATTTTCTTCTCTTGAAAACTCAAGATTTTTCAAAAAAATAGTTTTCAAAAAAATCGACCTTATTACTCCAATTTTGGTTGGAAATAGTTTTTTCATACACCCATATATATATGTGTGTGTGTGTGTTTTATAAATTATTTTTAGGAATTTTTTCTAATATTCATATATGATTTTTTAAATACATTTAATCTCATTTGTTCTCATTTATTCTTTTTTCTCAAAATATTTTAAAAAAAACGTCTTTTTTCTGAAGAAAGTACTTTATACAAAAAAAATTGTCCAGAATATTCATTTAAAAAATTATGCCTCAAATAAAATTTATCTTCTTCATGATCATTCATTGATTTAAATATACCTTAATATTTTTCCATGGTTATTTTCAAAAAATTCCTCATTAATATTTTGGAGATATTTCGATTTTAAATAATTGATTTCAAAATAAAAAATGTATTTTCCTAATGAAATGGTCGAAGTGATATTCTAAAAGAATTTTTCATCAATGATGACATCCTTTGATGAAAATTATCTTTCACTGGGGAGATGATTCTATAATACTATCCTCATTCTTTAATTGGATGGTTTGGGTAATGATAATGAAATATTTATGAGTTCCATTTTATTTTACAATGGTTACGTTATGATGAAATATAAAATGTTTTTAGAATATCAGGGATTACATATGAATATAATAAGATTATGTTTTGGGTGTATTTGTTATTTCTCTCCAATGCATTGGGTAAAGATAGATATCTCATGAGATAATTATAATACAAATTAACCTAATTTTAAATTAACAAAAACATGTGGGGACTTAGTATCATGTACATAAATTTATTTGTAGACCAGGTTTCATGTCCATAAGTACATTCATGGACTGTGTTTCATGTCCATTAGTTTATCTAAGGGCCTTATTTCATGTCCTTGACTAAATGAGTGTACATGTATTGATTTATAAATGTTACAAATAATATAATTTTATGTTTTTTCACATTCTTATGTTTATATTGTTCTCACATGTATCATGATTGATTATTAATGATACTACGCACTTATGAATATTATTCTTTTTATGGAAAATCTCTATTCCATGACTCCTGATTAATGATATTTAATAGAATGGGTATTACTTCCTTATGTAAAAATTATATTTTCTTACACATATTCTCCTCAATGATCATTGATTGATATCTCTTAGGTGTGCCATTAAAGTGTATCTGATCTCACCCTTTCTTTTGTTTTCCCTCCATGGGTTTTTATGGAAGGTTCTATGTATAATATGTATTGAATGGTCTTAATATAAATAACTATATGCTAAATGATGAAGACATATAATAAAATAATATATTTACGTATCCAATAACAACATTTTATAAACTTATAAGACTTTTTTATATAATAAAATTTATTGTATTGGGAAAAACTATGTTTTTCATAATTCAAATAAAAAAATTATTATAGAAAAAACTAAAAAAATTCACCATAAATAATATTAACAACAATAATTTTAAAATGAAGCTAATTTCATCAAATTAAAATTTAATTTTTTTAATCTATATTTATAATACAAAATATAATGAATATTTATTTTTATATAAAAATAAATCTTTTTATATAATATTCAAAATGTGGAATGTGTAAAATATATGCGATAAATAACTTATTACATTAATAATTACCCAATTATTTCATTCAATTTGACTTATATTGTAATTTTTGGAGTTTATCTTGGGATTGGTATAAGAAAAATTCTAGTAGTGATACTTCCATTCCATGCTCATAAAAATTAGATTCATAAGGGATACATCTACAAGATAATGATTTTTTATTCCTTTTTATACATATATTTCATATTATTATTACTTAATATTATACCCAATACTTAAAAATCTATAATAAAATAATCAGATTTTATTTTTAAATATCATTGTCTCATTTGAAATCGGTTTCTTTATTTCAAATTTTCTATTAACATAATATTAATTTAAATCCAATACATACTAAAATATCAGGTCATTAAAATAAGATCCTTGCATCTTTTTTTCCTTGCATCACATGAGTTGGAAAGATATATATGTCTAAAGATATGAAAACATTGAGATAACCTTGGTTCATTTTTTGGTATGTGCCCCTCAATTACTAATGAATATTTTCAATGTATTTCACTAAAAATTAACGGGTAGGAAATACGACAGATAAAAGAATATATAGGGATGTATTTTCGTTATAAAAATATGGTATCTACTTTACCACAAAAAATTAATTCCTTTTGTACTTTTATAGATATATTTTAATGCTATATAACTTATGGTTTTTCATGTACAATATAGTGTAGGACCCACTTTCACGGCTAACATGAAAAAATCCTTTGTTTATCAAAAAACATGATGATGTAGATACTTTTAAAAATATTGTAATAAAAGGTTATTGAGTTATATAATTATTTTTTATCAATTTTTATTCTTATTGGGATTATGCATTTACACGTCATTCTTTAATTATGAATGATCCATGATTACTGATTTATACATTTAAATTTAATGCATGAACTAGTTACATGAATTATTTCTTAATTATGGAATGAGTTTGATTATATTATGTAAAAATATATTGATAAATCATATAATTTATAAATTAATCATAGTTATTAATATTCATAAAATACAAATTTAGTAATTAGTGAGTACATAACATACTGTGAGTTTAACAATATTTAATTTTATAATAATAAATATCATTCATTGATAATATTTGAATTTCAATTATCTAAGAACACTAGATTTACTAAAATTCAATATAAATTAATAACATATATTTTATTTAAATTAACATGGTTTTATTTTTATCATTTATTTCATAATTATTAACTTTTCAATTGGATTTTCATTTTAGGCATCACTAGTATATATGTGTTAAAACTCAGACATAAGTTATAATATGTTTTTGATTTTTTATTTTTAATATATTATTATAATATTTTTTTGAACCTTATTCTCCCATTAAATTAATGATTACCCTAGGGTAGTAATTTTTTTGGAACTATTATTGGGGATAAGTGAAAATTATAGAGTCTTAGTTTTTGATATATTAAAACAATTAATGAATATTTAGCATGAATTCTCATATATTCAATATTATTGAAGGTGTTACTATAAAGTAAGAATAATCTTTAGAATATTGGTATAATATATTTTATGATATAGTGTTAATTCATAGTTTTATGAAATATAATAAATAAGTAATAAGACATATAATTTTTTTTTAATTCCTATTAAAATTAGAATGTATGAATTAGGCAAACCTTTTTGTGATTTAGGTGTTCCTATGAACATTATTTCATAATAATTAGTAAAACATAATTTTATTGATGGAGATAAACTCCACAAATTTTTTTCTTCTATTACAACAAAAAAATTATGAAATGTGTGTGTGTGTGTGTGTCTGTGTTTTTGTTAGGCTTATCTAAGGTTGTTTTGGTAAAAGTGGATAAATTTTATGTTCTAGTTGATTATCATGTGCATGAAATTTGTGATGAGAAAAAACCCTTATATTCCGAATTATATTTTATCAATTGGATGGAATTTATTATATGTTCCATGTGGATGTTATCTTTGATATTTATTGGTGATAAATGGATGTTCAATATTCTAGACGACATAAAACTGTTATGAATAAAGGGAGGTTTATAAAGAGTAAAGTGGTTTAAATACATAGGAAATTTTTACTATATGAATGGAAAGTAAAAAGATATTGAATAGAAAAATTAAAAGAAATAAATTGATGAAAAAAAGGATAAAAGAGGGATGATTGAGATGATAAAGTTGTGGAAAAATATAATGTGAAAGAGAATATAAAATAATTCCAACTAGTTTTTTTAATTCCTGAATTTATGTTTGATTATTTATGATTTACTAAATATTGGTTTCGTAGTCCTATGTAAGTTAATATGGTTCTAACTTGATGGAAACTAAATCTTATTTTATACAAATGATGAAGACCCATCAATGAAGATGAATATATTTATAGAATATTATTTGATCAGAAGTGGGTAGATTTTTTTTATTATACAAATTTTTATATAGTGAAGTCTTGTCATGATAAATTACTATAAAATAAATCATGGTTCATAAAAACCCCATGTTATTTATTTAATTTTAAGTATTTTTTTTGAATTATTTTTAAAACACATTTATGTAGCTTTTTAATCGCCCTATCTTTTTATATATTAATAGAATGGAACTTTTAATTTCAATTGTATATTTTTATTTTCTATGTATTTTGAAATGTTAGATGAAGGATAAAATGAAAAAAAGTGAGAATGAGGATAAAATTCAACAGATAATGGAGTGTTATTTAAATTAATTATATTTTTACATTCTGATTTGTTTAATTATATATAATTTATTTGTGTTTTAATTTTCATGTCACACTTAGATTTCACTAATTTTTTAATTATTGATACAAATAATTTCATATGAATATCATCATTCCTTTTAAAATTTTTGAATGTGTAAGATTATGGGTGGATGAGTAAATATAATCATGTTTCTAAATTTAATTTGAATGTTGATTGATTTTTGTAAACAAAATTTTTAAGAATATTGAATTTTAATATATTTCTTTGTGAGACATACATTGAGTACCATGAGATATATTATTACTTTTAAATTTCGATTTATACAAAAATTTATTTTAAAAAATTTATAAAAATGTCAAAACATAAGTTTATATATATAATGGAATAGTATTTTATTGACCTATAGGTTTTAACATACCCCATAAATGTTCTATCTGTCACTAATAATGCAATGAGGAAATTGATTATGGGGATAAAGCTTCATTATTGGTAAACATTTTAATGATTATATTTGGATTATTTGATTATAATTATAACTTTATCTGTGATCTTATTCTTATTATTATTATTAGCGTTTGTAATAGATCAAGAAAAATTATCTTGGTGGATTCGATACTTCTTTGTTTAGATAAATTCCATTTGAAAAAAATAAAGGAAACAATTACTTTTCTATGTTCCCATGTATCAGTTGGAATGAAATTAAAAGGATATGATTTCTAAAAAGAATAATTAGAAGTACCAAAAAAAATTATTTCATACCTAAAGATTGAATGAATGTATAAAAAATGAATTATTTATTTTTATAATAATTTAGGCATTGAAAATTTATTTTCATTTGTTTCTTGAAATATTTCCCATAAAATTAAATGTTTGATTTGATTGAAAATTATTTTTTATATTTTGAAATGAGAGACATTCCTTATGGTGATGAATATATATATATTAGATGTGTCACAATCCCTAAGTCGTTGGTATATGTTAGTTTTTATTAATTAATTTATTTATTCTATTTCTATATGTTTTGAGTGTTTGGGACTTATAAACCTAGAAAATGGGGAAGTATGGATGAATATTTGGTTAATGCATGGTCAAAGATAATCATCTACTAAAGCCGTGTGAATGTAGAATGGGTGTTCTTAATATAAATGAACCATTACTTCATGTTATACCAACCATGTGGGGAAACCATGTATGTTCCTAATGTATCTATAATTTATTTCATAATTTTCACACAATTTCCCAAACTCTATGGCAACATCATGTGAATTTCCCAGAAAGTAAAAATTGATTTAACTATATTCCCCATTCAATTTATATCATATATTTTCTTCTCCACTCTTATACTAAACATCCTAGAGCCCCCTTTTTTATATAAAGGATCCTCCATTTTAGATCCTTAATGGTCTTTCCTTGATCTAAGATATCTTCTCTATTGTTATTACCTTCCCCTATATAATTTATTGGTTCTCTTCATTCCCACTTCCTTCCATATAAATGTTCTTTATTATTTCATACCATAGTTTTCTATGGTGGTGACCATCGTGGAAGATGTTAGTTATAAATTAAAATGTCATGGTTTTTAGATTTCATGATGACCCTTTCTCCATAATCACTAACATTTTGATGATAGAGAGTTGATTTCAATTGATTTTAGGTAGGTGTCTCAACATAATATCCTTCAATTTGTAATAAATTTTGTAAATGAGATTTATAAGAGTTTTCATTTTCATATTATTATCTAAAAAAATTTGGACTACTTTATAATTTTTCTTTGAATTTATTGAATCGGATATTGAAAAATTAATGGATTTAAATTGATTTTATACTATGTTTATTAAAAAAATGGTTTTATGCCCAAAAGGTCTTTACTAAAATGTTGTAAAATATTTTTTAGTTTAAAAAATATTTTTTCAACTATCTTTATATTGGTTTTCATAAAATTTTAAGGATGTTCCATGTTTTTACTTTGTGTTATAACCTATAAATACTTTTTTAGTTATTTGATTATTTGATATTGATATTTATTGTTTATTTATATTGTTCCCAATTCTATTTTTTAATATTCATGATGGTTTATTGGAAATTAAAATTTGATATCTTATTTTGAATAGGATATATGTAGGAACCTTTCTTATTATTTTGATATGATAACATCATTCCTCGACCTAGTGTTATTACATGATAGATTGGGTTTTTTCATTTAATGTTGTTACATAAGATAATTTTTAGGTTGTTTTATGGGATTTTCATGATTCTATTATCACTGGTTCACCATAGGCTGAAAACTATTCACATCTATCAAGCCATAGTTTACCCCTCTTGTTTACATGATGTGAGTTTAGGGGACATTACCTATGTAATATATGATTTATGTGATTCATGAGGGTTAAACCCCAAGGAATTTATTTTATTAATTTATGTTTTTGAAAATGAATATATAGAATCTAGAATTAGTGCGTTATTGATTTTGGAATTTTATAGAATTTGTGGTTATATAGTGAAAGTCATGCCTCGCACCAGAAAACTAAGTACCAAGATGCAGTTTGAACCCTGATATTTAAAGAGTGATTGTCTGAAAGGTTGAAATATATTTTTTATTCCTAATGGAGGATGACGCTCTACATTATGTGATGTTCTGGAAAATTTTAGTTTCTCTAGAGATATAGTGAGTCCAATAAAAAAGTTCAAGACTATGTCGTATTATTATTGTCTTTCATTACTCCACATCAATGATTTAGGATCCACTGTAGATGGTTTCTATTTTAGATATCAATATATATTCATGATATTTTTAGCTACGAGGAGTTACATTGTAGAAGACCACTATTATACAACCAGTGAATTGAATAAAAATATACATATAAACATTGTTTCTTACACCATTAAAAACGTCAATCATGATTTAATGGTTCTAAAAAATCAATAATACTAACACTGAAAAACATGGTGTATGATGTTTTTCATAAATAATATTGAGAATAACAGTTATAGCTCAACTAGTTACAACATGGTACATGGTGTAACGTAGAAAATTTTTAAATGTAGGTAGTTTAAATAACAATCCTAAAATTGATTTATCTAGAAATTTTTAAAGATATTATAACTTCATAAAAGTAAAATATTTTATTTATGTCATTAATATTATAATTTAAATGATCAAAACGTTGAGATTAGAATTGAAGAATTTGGGTTGTTATTTTAGTTTGAATTTAAAAGTTTCAATACTTACTAATCTAGATATTGTAATTATATTGTGTAATAGATATGGTAAACCATCAAAAAAAATAAATCCTTACTGAATATCAGGAATCAATGGAGTTTGAGGCTGATGGAACTGTGTTGAAGTCATGTTTTTGAAGAAACTATTGTGTTATTCAATAAAGATCTAGAATTTAATAATTCATGTATCACGGAAGAACACACTTTTATATTTGTGTTACCATTAATTATATGAAATAATTTTAATATCAAACCACATTTTTACTCTATTTAATAATTTTTTAAAATATCCATGTGCAAGAGTGGAAGAGTCCACATTTCTTGGTTAAATTGTGATATTCTTCAAAAGTTTTAGTCACTTACTAGTGAGATAGTTATCAATCATCATATAATCAAATCGTTTTTATGCTCTCAATGGAGAATCCGTTTATAAGTGAACAATATCAAATCGATGTACTCATGATCATAACATTTTGACATTTGTTAAGTATACATTATTAAATTCATGTTTATTTTTTACATTTTGAATACAATATATAATTTTATTAAAGTAACTGAAAAATATGTTTCACCCTAATTCACCCCCACCCTCACGACTTAGGGTGTATAATTGGACCATAGTACAAAAAGTGGAATTAGAGACATTTGTTGTTTCATGAATCTATTATTATATTGATACTATTATGGAATACATTTTTAATGATAAGAGAGTTACATTTTTTGATATATGTAATTTTTATATCTGATCAAAATAGTTTGATATCTCACCTTAGATCTCTTGGGATTGATTTTTATGTTGTTAAAGTTATTAGGATACAAGAAAGAGATCCCAGGGGAAGGTCCATGACAAAAGATAATAAATAATTACTGAATAATGATTAAAAGGATTATCATTACTTTATGGTCACTTTATAGTCATATTTATTTGAAGGATATGGACTCTTCAATGTTTAAAGGTATTTAGAATGAAATTTCAAATATATTTTAAGATTACACCAATCTGATAGAAGAAAAATTAAAACTCTTACAAAATAGGTTTAATGAATTTAAGATTAGTTGCAATGAAAATTATGAGGTTTATTTATTGATATTAATAATGTATTTTGTTCCATATGAGTGCCTAGTTAGGAAATAAATTTTTATATCATAGTGAAAAATATTATTAGATGATTCACCTATGTATAATATAATGGTATTCGTGATTGAAAAATTGAATCTTATTGAATTATATCTTAAGGACAAAGAATTTAAGTTGGTTACATATGAGATTGAGGTAAAACTATAAATATCATTAAAAAATTCATGTAAAGATACTTCATTTAAAGATGAGAATATGTAATTTTTATTGACTAAAAAATGAAGATGATATAAGTAATGATTTACTATAACCCTTTGAAAAGAATTATAAAAGGGGATATGAAGATTTCAAGGAAAGATACTAAAAACTTATTTATATTATAGGATGGTTGGAAGAAAATATTCTAGATGTTTGAAAATTTTTGATTAAGATGAAAATGAATAGGATGTCTCACGATCACTGCAGAAGTTGTTTCCATCTAGAAAGAACTTCTATTCCTGAAATTCTAGGGGTAAAAATATCTATGGGAAATTTTTTGTAATTGTGGAAGAATAGGAAATTTATGATGATCTACTAGAACGTAGCTAAACAAGATTTGTTTCAAAGAATAAATTATATAAAAATTAGGGGTTTACTAAAAAACATCATGTTATATTAAAGAACATGAAAATGAATTTTATCATCTAGATAATGATATTAGATACTCTAAATAAAATATTATGAAACCTGAAGATGATGTAAATCTAAAGTTGAATTATTAAAAAATGTCAAAAATCAGTTGTTATCCGAAGCTATATTTCTAGGATAAAATAAAAAAATTGAAACACTTCAATAATATGTTTTCACGTAGAGAATTAATATTTACCATAAATTAAAATATTTTGTTAAAATAAGGTTCATTTTGATATGTTTTTAGATGAATATTTGGAAACAATGGATTAATGGGTGACAAAATTTTTAAAATAAATTTTGAGTTCTAAGGGGAAAAATTTTAACATAAAATATGGTATTTTTTTATGATGAAATTGTAACATACAGTTCTAAATCATGGGGTATAATAGGAGCTCCAAAAGACCTCATTAGTGCCTCTCTATATTCAATAGGATACCGATAATATGTGAGAGTCAATTTCTTTCAGTGGGGAGAATACACTCTAAATATCATGTAGATGGGAAGATCATAATAATAATAATAAAACAAATATCTGGAGTAATCATGTGGATAAAATAAATGACATGTATTTCATACAATGAAGAAAATAGGATCCCTTAGTGGGAAGATAAAAAAATTAGAGTCATAAGAAGATAAATAATAGTGGGGTTCTATAGATTGTGCCCCAGTTCACTACTAGATTCATACTTTTTTTCATAGTCATTCACCATAGGCCCCTTTCCTTTCACTAGCTATATAGTAAGAAAATTTACAAGATTACATCAATTTTTGAGTAGGGATTGAGTACATGACTTTGTAAGACACCACATATTCATGCTTAATATATGTGAACATAATATATAAATTTTATGCTATGAAAAAAATTTCTCAAATAATCATAAAATCATATATTTGTTGTGATATCATGCACTAACCAAGGTTTCATAAACCCTTGCCCAACATTCTTTGTCTCATAATCAATAATGATATCGAATAAGTTAAAATATGTACCACTATTAAGGTAACACTACACACACCTCCCTAACGGTGATCATCATCATAACACTTCATGGTAACTAGAAATCATCCATTAAATCACTTATGAATATATCTCTAAAGGGCTATAACCTCCCACCTTTAGGGTTGTTTGGATCACATTATCTTTCAATAGGTTATCTAGCCACATATTCACATCCCTCTATAGGGATAGACACATCCTCCTTCAAGATAATTTGGCTCGTGTTAGGTTGGTTAAGAAACCACATAGTCAAATCAATATTTAGGGATATCCAAGAAGTCGTTAAGGATATTTCAGACTTTGATGAACCAACCTCATGTATCCAAAATTAATCTAGATACATGAAGTAAAATTCAATAGGATATGAAACAAAAACAAAAACGTGTTATATAAAGGAAAAAAATAATATAATGAACAAACCAAAAGTGTTACACATAATCAAATGGTAAAAATCATGAAATCCCCATAGACACACACACAAACATGAAACACATATCATGAATAGGTTAATAAATAATAATAATAAATTAAATTCAACAACAAATAAATTGAAAAAACGGTAAATAAATACTAAAAATTGGGTTTCTGAAGTCTATGTCAATAAAAACAACACATTGTGGTTTGAAATTTTGAGGAATACCTCTAAAACCAAGAACCCATCCCATTCAGCCTTCATTTTTAACACATCAATTTCAAAGGTTCACATTGTGTTCCTAGAACTAATTATACCATTTTATTTCAAAATTAATAATATAATAAAAGATAATACCACACTCTATCATCGAAATTATATAATAATTATTATATTTCCAAATTATCCTTCTTGATATTTTCCAACTAGATATTAGTGAATAATTTTGATTTCCAATCTGATAATAACAATCCCTCTGTAAGAAAATCTTAGAGAAATTTATAACAAGTATTATTTATTATTTTTTATAATCCTCTATAGAATAATATTTGAATAAATTATAATATTTACTCTATCTAATTCTAGGAAATTTAGAGATTATTGATATTTAAGAATTAGTCATCCTTGATTTTGATAGGCTTATATAATAAACTATAAAATTAAAGAATAAGATACATCATGGGTTTATCGCATGGGTATTTATTAGAGTGAAACACCCAGAAAACATGAGATAGGGTATGGTTATATCTTTCCATTTAGGAAAGCAACCCCGAGGTACAAATTTACATACAATGTTTGGGAAATATATATGATGTATACATGATATTTTTCTTACAATTGATTAAACCAGACTTGTTATATATTTGATGTGAGAGTGTGAGTGGATGTGAGGTTTTCAAGGTTATCACCAAGTGATTATGTAATTATATTGTGTTTTGTTCTTGATATTCATTTTTTCTATCTATAACAGGTATTTCTTATTTTTTATACATCATAGAATTGTGATTCTGGTACCATGATGACCAGGTGGAGCCTTGAGGTTGGTTCGTCATGGTCTAAATTTCCATAAATGTGGGAATGGATATCCATATATAGGGATGGTTATAGATGGATGGTTAAACAACCAAATTTAGTAAAAATGTTCTTAATGGATGGTGTGGTTATCCATATAGAGGGATGTTTATATATGGCTAGATGGCCAACTGAAAGATAAAGTAGCCCCAACATACTTAATCGAAGGAATGAAAACCCCTATTGAGAGATGTGCATAAGTGACTAGCTCAGGGATTTTTAGTTAGTATGAAGTGTTAATGATGAAGACCACCATCGGGGTGGGGTGTGAATTATTAACTCAAATTCAGTAGTTGGATGAATTTGAGGATATCCATCCTGGTGAAAATCCAAAGAAGGTTGGGCTAGGGTTTTTGAAAGCATGGTTACTGTATGATAACTCAAAACATGTGTGATTATATTATTAATTTGTAATTTAAATATGAAATGGAATATAATATTATATATTATGTAAAATTCAGGTAAGGACACATTGGTTGTGTCCGAAATATTCATGTTCTCAAAAATTACATTGGAATTTTGAAGAGATTCTAGATTTCATGAATAAAGATCTGATGAAGGGAAAGGGACCAATTGTGGATGGATATGAAAAGAGTGTAGAGTTGGATAATGAATAGCATGGAAATTGGAGGACCCCAATATTTATTTATTTAATTTCTTACATTTTGAAATTGTTACTTGGATAGGAATTCCACTTTGAGAGCATGTTTATCTCTTGATGTGACATATATGTTATCTATTATTTTTTCATTATTACTATGATTATTTTTTTCTTGTTTTTTATTACAATATACTTGATGACATGATACTAAGGGTATAGTCTGGCCACTAATGGACATAGTCCCTCACTGGTATTTGACAACCTATTGCATATGGGGAAGTGAAAATGAGGTTATATGGAACTGTGATTAGACCCGGTTGTTTGGGTTGGGTTTTTACAAAATGGTATCAATGGACAATTTATTATTTGTATTTATTTATCAAAATTGGACATGTTAGAAATAAGATACTTATGTGGGGCTTGGGTAGGATTCTTTCCATGTTCTAGTATAGCACATGTGTAGCAGACCTCTCAGTTACCATGAATGGCATTTCAGTTACTGTATTAATGAGATTTTTTGGTGCATTCATGCATCCTGATTAGAAAAATTGTTTCACGTTCTATATA
This sequence comes from Viscum album, assembly GCA_963277665.1. Taxonomy (NCBI): domain Eukaryota; kingdom Viridiplantae; phylum Streptophyta; class Magnoliopsida; order Santalales; family Viscaceae; genus Viscum; species Viscum album. The sequence continues at coordinate 1,925,639,786 of OY728148.1, forward strand.
TATACCTATAGTTGTGATACATAATATTTCAATATTTAAATGAGCTAAATTGTGATATTTAGTTATGATATCTTCTCATATTGGGTAATATAATAGTTTTCCAATACTATAATGATATATCTCTATTTTGAATTTATTATATTAACTGAGCATGCTATATTTTTTAATATATATATGGATGTGACTAACATGTAAGGATGATAAATTTTATTTTTCTAGATTAGTATAACAATGTTTGTGTGTATACTCATAGGAATAACTATGATAATACATCAGTCTGGTTATGATCAATCTTAAATATAATTAATTTCTTTATTCATTATATGACTCTATGGGGATGTATAACATGAACACTGGATATAGTGGAATAGGATGCTCTCATTCGACCAGTAATGGTATATGATGATATACCCCATTATGCTTCTATATAGTAATTGGTGATTCGGGATGTAGATCCCAGACATCCATAACTCATTCAAATTGTGCATGTCTAAGGTGGAATAATCCATAAGACAATGAATGATCATGTTTAAGAAATCCTTCCCTAGATTCAATATAATTATATGGTACTAGTGGACTAAATTATGTAGAAGACTTAAGAAAGTACATATGGATCATTTTCAAGAGGGTGCATACTATTGAAGAGGGATGAAGGATTCTGGAAATCATTATGTTTCAAGGGCCCACCAGAAGATGGAGGAATTTCATGATTTAGGTTGGGATATGAGATGGTCTTACCTAGGAAACCCTCAAGGACCTATTTCTTGAGTAATATATTCCTAAAATGATGAGGATGGATCATTCCCATGAGTTTATAGAGTTACAAATATGTTGTTTGACAATATCTAGATATTTTACATGGTGTATGAAGTATCATTGCTTAAGTCATTTGTTGGCTGGGAATAATGAACTTAAGGCTTAAAGGTTTGTGATATGACATTGATGGAAACACATATATCATGTGAGAAGACTTTATCTAAAAATTTAAAATCCATTTCGTCATACGCACTTAAACATTAAGAAGATTATACTGGAATATAGAATTAAAAGTAACTTTTGGATCATAAATTTCATGTTACTAAACTCTCTCTCACTACTACGTGAGTTTCATCTAGTATTAATAACATGAAGGAGAAACCAGTGAGAAAGGGAACAAAATATATTCAGAAAATGAATTTTTTAAAATTCACTATAGGAGAAAATTAAATAATGTTCTATAATTGATGGAAAAGGGATAATTATTATATTGATTTCATGAAATAATTCAAGTAGTTCTGCAACTTGGGTTTGGATGGTCATTTTTTAAACATTTGTCAATTGAATCATTGATGTGTAATGTGAGATCAGGGAAATATCGAAGTAAAGGACCTAAATAGTTGATGAAAACATACCAGATTATGGAAAATCAGGGATAGGTTTGTAGAGCTATGATATGTTAGGATTACATAGTGGAATAGATTCTAAAAGATGACAGAGAGGTACCACTTATTGTTCGAGGAAACTTTCTGATCACATTTACCATATATACTATCTTTTTCAATACCAGTGGTTCTAATTCATTAATTTATACACAATTAGTTATAGGAAATAAATTATCATCCAATTTATCAACTTATTTAGTCTCTCTTGATACATAATTGGGTAATAAAGTGGACAATCTCCAAAAATTCCAAAAGTGTCCCATAGTCATTAATTATTATGGATATCAGTGGGGATTCCTGATTTTGATGATAATGAAAATCAATGGTATTATTGGAATTGAATTCATGTCTATATTTAGAGAACACATTGATCACTACTAGAGATGGGTTTTGTTTACTTCTCTAATAAGAGAGAAGTTAATGGTGATAATATAATTGGAAATTGGAGAATGATGAGTTATACTATGAATAAGTCATCTTAGTATGATTATGGTGTAGATGGAATGCTTGTATCTCTTCGTGGGATCAATGGAATCCATTTCAACTTTACCTATAGTCTGAGATCCCTACCGATATTTCTTTTATGATGATTTCATAGGAAATACACTTGATAGGGAAGTTATTACTGTGATAAATATCATATTGTTTGTACAATACACTTCAATACCCCTTATCATATAGTTCCATCCATGTTAGAGGATCTAGAGATAAAAATTGATTATTTCAGGATGAAGGGAATTATCAGACCATGGACATCATCAATGGGTGAAATTGTTTTGTTCTCCAAGAAGGTGGAAATTTGACTTTGACTATGTGTTGATTATTAGTAGCTCAACCAATTGAAAGTAAAGTTATCCTTTTCCCATGGTTGATAAACTTTTTTATTAGTTAGGGAGAGCCCAATTGTTCTCAAATATTGATCTTATATTGGTATAATACCAACTATTAGTAAGATAAGATGACATTTAGATGAAATGATTTAACAAAAGAAATTCATTTTACGAGTACATGATGATGTATTTTATATTGATAAATGTATTGTAAATTTTTATGTACCTCACGAAAAAGATCTTCCACACTTATTTGGACTCATTTTTTAGTGTATGTTAATGAAATCCAATCCTACACAAAAACACTATGGAAATATGATATACACCTTGAAAAATTATTTAGTATGATTTTATGGAATCATCTTAATGCGAAGATATCAAAGTGTGACTTGTGGACTTAGAAAGTGAGGTTCATATAGTGTGTGATTTCTAACATAGGTATATCTGAAGACTTATATAATATAGAGTCAATGATCTCTTGGACACACCCCCAAAAAAATGATCGAGAACAAGGGCTTTCTAGGATAAGCAGGACATTAATAATTCTTTATTCAAGATATCTCCATATTATAAGCACCCATTAATGTATTGATGAAGATGGGAGTGACTTTTCAATGGTCAGAAAAGTGTCAGGTGAAATTCCTTGATATTATGAGTAAGTTTATGAAAACTCTATAACTCATAATTCTCAATCTATGGATTTGATAAGAACAATACATTGATGAATCAACCATTGGTATGGGAGAATTATTGATGCTGACGTGGTATGTAGTAGCTTATGGATAAAAAATCAATGACCCCATGACTTGAAATTCCATATCCATTTTCTAGAGATTTAATTCATGGTTTACACTATTATTTGTTAGATATATTCACTCTTTTGTGAGAGGTTTTCTTCCTGTTTTGACCCTAGGATCCAAATGTTTATCACGCATTGAGGAAATAAAATATGAGGTAGAGGCACTATGAAGAGTATCTTCAGATTCTTTACATCGAGATAAATATTCCCAGAGAAGGGTAACAACATTGAAGATGATCTTCACTATAAGACATAGCTTGGGTAGGATCTTGGTAAGCATCCATTAGAGTAGCAGTAGCTCTGGATGATATTTTTTGATAACTCATGGATTGATTCTTATGATTATTATGGACTAATAAATTTGGATCCATTTTCGGTCACATATTCTATAGTAGATAATGTATATTATGGACTGGTGACTTGCCTAGATTATGTTGTGACATAAGAATAAGTATCTAGAAGTGATCCAATATCTAGGTCGTCATTGGGAATCAAAGATGTGATCCTTGAACATGGGAGAGTATTAGTCCCCACCTAAATCAATGTGATGATAATGAGGTACCTACATACCCCTATATTGGTAGTTCTTCTTGGTTTGATATAGATGTACCATGATTTCATGCACTAGATCTGGTGACCCAGGTTGAAGAGGTGCCTTATTGGGTTTGATTCTAGATGTTGTACCTATTATATGGTAATGTTTGAGCCCCAATGTCATAGTGTTTTGATCCAACCACTTCAATATACCATGTGGCAGTGGTATGATGTCATGATAGAATTTGTGACTGGGTTACCTAATACCCTAAGGGGACATAATGCTGTCTGTGTGATTATAGATCAGGATATTAAAGTCACCCACTTTTATCAATTAGAGAGACTCCCTGAGTAGATGGTCTAAAAACTGATTTTTTCCATGAGAAAGTATACTTACACGAAGTAATATGGATCATTTTTTCAAAAGATATTCATTTTTTATGTCATGGATTCTTTAGAGATTGTATAAGGATGAAGGGAATCAATTGAGATTAAGTATACCCCAACAACCTCAGATAGATAGAAAGTCAGAGAGGGAATTTCAAATACTTGAGTATATGGGTTTTAGCTTCAATTATATACTTCAGTGGATAATGGGATCAAAATATATACATGGTTGAGTTGTTACACAGAAAAAGTTACTAGGTTTCATTTTAGATTACTCTTTATAAGGATATTTATGGGTGGCCATATCATTCACCGCTTTGCTAGCATTAGGTAGATGTGGTAGTTGTTATGGTGCCTAGATTGGTTCGTTAGACCTCTATGAGAGTACAACTGATTAAGAAGAGGCATATCATCACTCAGAGCATGAATAAATCATATGACGACCATGGGGGGATACCTTTAAATTTGACTATGGGTGATCTTGATTTCTTAAGATAGAATATTTATTTAGTACGTCGATATCTAAAGTAGAAAAGTAAATTAGAACCACATTTTATTAGATCCCTAGATATCACCAAACATTTTGGGATACTATTATACCATTTAGATGTTCCTCCAAATTATTGAGGCATGAAGGATGTGTTCTAAAATTCTTATATTTATATATAAATACCAGATCTTTCACATGTTATAGATTGTGAGGATATTAAGGTATAGAGATATGTATTTTATATGGATAATCTAGTGTATATTATGGACTGATTAGATAAATTCCTTCAAGGGGTGATGAAAAATGCTTCTTTATTCATTGGAAATATGGAATGATCTATTAGGATATGTGGAAGTTGGAATATGATTCACAAGATTAGTGGAATTAGTTTTTCAAATAGGCCTTCTAAGGATACTTCTTTATGATTATATATCTTTGGATGGGGGATAATTATAATATATATATTTATATATTATTCTTAATCCTTCTTTTTTAATTTATTATTAATTTATTCAAAAATTCTATTTTTTAATATAAATTATACTTACTTATGATTAATTGTGTTATGTAAGGTTAAAGGTGTGTTTTAAGACCATTCAAATGGTAAAAATCCTTTCCAATGGGTTGTGTAAGGGTTAAAAATTTTTTCTATGGACTGTGTAAGGGAAATAATGATTTTCATAACGGTATCAACATTTTTAATTTTATAAATAAGGCTATAAAGCCTCTTTATAATGGATGTTTAGTTTTCTAATGTTACATCATGCACAATGTAAAGGTAATAGGATTTTTAAAATGGTATACCATGTGCTACATAATGGTATTTCACTCAAGTAAGGGTACTGCAAAAAGGTACCAGTGCACTTATTAAGGGTTCTATCTCATGTATGAGTCCATGGGGGAAAGGATGGGTTTTCAATGGCTTCTTAAGGTTAAACATGTGCGTAAGGTAGATGGGGAAGGGTAAAAACACTCCTATGAAGCTGCATAAGTGTATTTCCAACTATATAATGGTTTACCCATGTTACCCTTACATAGAGAATACCCCTTTCACATGGGTAATGTTCTACCTATTTTTATATTTCTCACTTATTCTTCCAAAGATCATATTTATATGAGTTTTAAAAATATTAAATGATGAAAATAATAGAATTAAATTCTTCAAATCATTTAAACATATAACTCAAATTTATTTATTTACATAAACACTCAATATAGAAGAATTTATTAATTGAAAAAATAAATATTGATACTTAATTACTGGTTTTAATTACCTAATCATGAAGAATTATTTCCTTTCTATGATACATTAAATATGATAACCTTTTTTTTAAGTTTTTAGTTTGAGTTTCTAGAATATCAATTTTCATGTTTGGTAAGACTTCCTCTAACCAAATTAAGTAATTTATCCAAATTTCCTACAATAGAGAACCACATCGCCTTTATTTTTTATGGGCATTACATTTCAAGGGATATCCATAGGATAATTACATAAAGTCTATTCTTCATTTTTTTTAAATTTAATATTCAATATCCATTAAATTAATGAATAAAAATTTCTAAATGATAATAATGAGTAAATTTTCAAGAATCATATGGAGAAAATATTGTAATTTATTCTAAAAATATTTTGATAGAGTATTTTCAATAATGAAAAAGAATAAATGATATAAATTTTTCAAATATTATCTTAGATCTAGAACATTATTATCACATGAAAGGTCATAACTATTCTCTAATGAATAATTTGGAATTACCAGAAATTGAATTTGGAAATATTTTAATTATTCTGAATTTTCCAAAATACGTAGTGACATTATTGCATGTATGGTTTTATTAATTTGGATATGAAATTATATAATTTGTTCTAGGAACCCTAGATGAACATATAATGATGAAATGTAAAAAAAATAATGTCAAAGAGGTTGTGTTATTAGCTATAGAGGTATCCATTCAAGCTTTCAAACTACACATGGTGTTTTAGCCTTGACATTGATTTTGGTAACCCTGAAGTTGGATGTTCCTTACAATTTATGGGACATGTATATGATGATGAAAATGATACTGAGAGTATAGTCTCCCCACTGATATACTTATACCCCCAGAACCAATTTCATATACGGAGGTTTTTATGAGATCATGTGGCCCTCTTCTCAGACATAGTGGTTTCTGTTGGGATGTTATAGAAATATCAGAGACAAAGTCTGTAAGTAAGAAGAATTTAAGGAAGCAACAGAAAGGAACAATTCACCAAATAACAATAAATTTTGGTTAATAAATGTTTTATTCAGAATATACAGATACGATGTGAGGATATGGTGAATAATCCTGCTAATTTCATTAAAAATAACATAATTTTAGATATCATATACAAGAGGCAACACTGAGCTTAAACAAACCACAATATATTATTATTTTATGACATTCATAACATACATTATAAATTAGTGGTTATGAATTTAAGTAACTGAATTATGAAATATATTATGGTTATAATAAAAACAATTATTGATAAATTTTTAATAGGTAAGTAGTTGTGCTTTAGTAAAGTCATATTATTCTTCAAAATAAGTTTTCTTCTCAAATTATTCATATTTCATTTTTGTGAGTGAATATTATAATTAATTTTGGGCCTCTTAGAAATTTTATTTGATAATATATAATATTTTTTGAAATCATAATATCAAAAAAATATTTTGGGGAAATTTTGGTATTGTTATAAATAGATTGATTTTTCATTGAATAATAAAAAATCTATATTTATCGAAAACAATAATTTAATTTCATGAAATAAATTAATTTAAAAGAAACTCTATAATTTAAACTTTCTATTAACTTTTAATATGATTCAATTAATTTATAATAATTTAATGAATTGTTTTTGAATCATCAACATTCATGATTTTGATGCAAGTTAATTTGTATACTTAAGAACGCATTTTTCAAAAAAGTGTTTTCATTTCATTTTACATATTTATATTAAAATAATATTATTCTACACACAAACACACACACACATATATATATATATTTATATATGTCTTAAATATTAAAGATGGAATAACCTTTTTTGAAATAATGGGTTTATATTTAGTAAAAATTCCCCTTTTATTATGGTTACATTGAATAGTACATGTCGTAAATATTTTTCACCTATATAAGTGTAATACGGGTAAAATATTGTTATGACCTTGAAATAATGTTTCCAAATCAACACAAAAAATGAAAATATTTTATTGGATGGAAAATACTAGATCATAGTCATCAAAAAATCTAATATATAGAATTTCAGTTCCATTTTCCCTTCATAATGAAATTTAAATAATTTTATGTAATGAAAATTTCAAAATGTAACTCTATTGAAATTAATATATCTAAAACATTTACATTTTGATAAAATTTGGATAAGTTCAGTGATTTTTTTTATTTTAAATAGGAATTACATTCTTTATCGTTCCAATTCATTTATAATTTTTGTTATTGAAAAAATAATTTATATTGTTACACAACACCGACACCATATTTATGAAATAAATAGAAAAATGAAATAAATGAAATTAAAAATGAATAAGTAATACAATTATTTTGACCAATTGTGTTCCAGGATTTTTTTTCAAAATTATAAATTTCTATGTTTCTGTGTGATTTAGATTCAAATTTCATAACTATCATGATGAATTTAATGTGAAAGAAAATGAAAATTTTCAAAAATTACATTAATGATATTTTTCAAAAAATAATATTATATTAATTTATATAAATATCGTAAAAATAGTTATAGAGGATAAGTGTTATTAGAATTGGTTGATAATATCATACCTTGGTAATTTCTGAACCGATTTTTACCTTATAAGTAAAATTATAACCCTTTAATAATAAAAAATTCATCATCGCAATTAAAGTTAAAATTGGTTAATGAAGGGGTTAAACCAAATGATATGGTTTAAAATAAGGAAATCCCATATATAAATTTATTTGAATGATGATGTATTGAAAATAGAGAATATTTTGAAAAATAATCGATATTTTGAAGCATTTTAATTAGAAATGAAAATAATTATATTTAAATCATTTATATAAGGCCCAAGACTTAATCCTTACTTAATTTTGAGTTATTAGAAGATTACACATTGAGGATCTTTTCAGGTTTAGAGTTTTCGAGAATTAGATCATGAAACTTTCATTACATTCCACATTTAAACAAAGTGGTTACATAAAAGACAATATTCATTATTCCCATCAACGGAAACATATTTAAAATAAAACATGGATTCTTTCTTGACACATCTTTGATACTATCATCACATCATGTACCTTTCCCTTGACCTGTGAAAAAACATTTCAAAAACTTGGGATGAGCATAAAAGGCTCAGTAAGGGCTATAAAAATATGGAAAGGAAACATGAGTTCATATATACATAAGAATGAAATCATACTTTACCCATAAAACATATGAACTTTAACATACCTCATCAAATCATGAATAAATCATAGAAATAATAAGACATAAAAGGTAACTTGAGGCATTCATAACATTCTTACGTAGGGAGTAATCCTCTTGGTTACATTTGGAATACCCACCACAGTATATTCCCTAAATCTCTTCGGAGAAACCTTAACATTTCACTCCTTCACGTTACCCAATTCATTGGAGAGCTATATCGAGCTCACCCACCCTTAGTTTATCACGGAACCACCAGTCTTTATAATAATGCCCAAGAACCTCAACATAATCGTATCACATAAAACATGCATAAAGGAAACATAACATTTCCACCTTTCAATCACAATATATCAATACAACACATTGATATAAAAACATTATTAAAACCATTTTCAATTCAAAAATAAAAGAAAAGTAAAACATGGTATTTATTTTTATTTTAAAAATAATGTATGGGTTGTAGAGGAAGCTGAAACTCAAATAATGGTCACGACGGCGGAGAAGTCATTGTCGCCGCATACGTACGACAAAAACATTCCCTTTTGTCATTTAATAAACACTTCGTATAAAAAATATTCCTTTTGAATAAACGTAAAAGTCAAAGGGGTTTATACACCGTATAAAAGAAGGTTGTGTTGGCCTCTGAGCGGCGTCTTCCCGAGCTTCCGTGGTGGCTAGGGTTTCACCTCCTCTCCCTTTCCCCTTCCCCCTCTAGCCTAGATCGGCTCGGCTCCTTCGGCCCTCGGGTCGGCGTGGCATTCATGTATGACGCGTCTGGGTTCCGAGGGTCCTTCTCCGGCTCCCGCTCCTGGTGTCGCCAGAGCAGTGGTGTTCCGAAGTGCGGCTCAGCGTGCTCGTGCCTTCCGATGACGACGTGTTCTATGAAGTCTCTGTGGTGCTTCGCTCAGATCTGTCGAATCGTCCACCGGTGACGAATGAGTTCCGTTTCGGTTCTTCCGTCGCATCCTGGCGTCGCCTCGAGTGGTGCCGTTGGGTTTCCGTGGGGCACGATGTCGATCTGCAGTTCCGGAGGGGGGAGGTTTTTTATCTTGCTGCTGTGTTTTTTCTGCAGGGTTCATGCTTGGCTGATTCTGGATGCTGTTAGTTTGTGGTTTGGATCTGGGTTTATGGTTTGCGATTGGACTGTTCCGGCGTTGTGGCGGCGACATGTTCCGACAATAGTGGAGCATGATGGATGGTTTTGTGATTTTCTGCAGTTTAATGGAGGAGTTTCAACTGTGTACCTGTTGGTTGTTTGTGTCAATTTCAACGGTGTGCTAGTTGATGTGGATGAGGTCGTTCGATTCGCGGCTGACTGTGGTTTGACGTCGCAGATCGAGCGTTTTGGTGGATCGTGGCGCTTGATGTCGACTGTGGTTGTTTTGTGCTTTGATTTTGTTTTTTTGGTGGGATGTGATGAAGATGGTGGTCTGTCGTTGTCCCGGCGTTTCTCGCTGGCGATGTTTGTAAGGCGGGGAGTATCTCGGATTCACGGTGATGCCAGAGGGGGTCTCGCCGCCGATGAACAGTCTGGTTGGTGATGGTGAAGCAAATGGGTTTGATGGCTGGGTGAGTTTCGAGATGAGAGCGGCCCGAGGAGGCATGGAAAGGTGTGCGGTAATGGCATGTTGATCGAGGACAGCTGGATGGTTTTGTGAGTTTGAAATTTGAAAGTTGTTTTGAAATGTATGGCATGGGGATGTTTTGTAATGGGTACCGGCAACCCTTAAACCGGTTTTCATTCTATTTTTAATAAATGGTCAGAGGGTTATCCTCTGACGGCTTTTCTGGTATAAAATAAGGTTGTGTATAAAATATAATATGCCTCAATGAAAGGAGATTGAGACGAAGTCCCTTACAAAGATGGTATCATTGGTTTAAAAAAAATCAATTACATAATTATGTGTGACAAACAAATACACCAAATATAATTGGATATTAAGTGTAAAATAATCAAAGGTCATTCACACATATTCAAAGGATGACATATTCAATAACTACTTGTTGAACCCAAAGAAATCGAAATTGGGTTCAGAAGCTCCCTTGACAGCCTAACGGTGTCACATAAAAATGAGTTGATGAGAGATAAAAAAACGGTATATCATCACTTGGACATAAAATTTATATCAATAAGGATATATGAGAACATATCCCAACATAACAATATGTAAATTAAAAGACCCAACAAAAGAAGTCTTTTAAAAAGAGGTGGGTGAAAGGATCCCTTACCGACTTGGGTATATTTAGAAACATACACCTTGTGAAAGAAAAACAATACAACATTGATGTAAATACTCATAAAAGAAATTATATTACACAATGAGTAAAATAATGGGTAGTACATACACCACTCAAAGGAAATAATGGAAAATGTAGCATAAATCTCACGAGAATAAAAGTGAGATGAAAAATCCCTTACGAAAACTCGGCAGCCTAACGACGCCACATAAAACATACAAAAATGGATTGATGAGATCAAATAGGGTATCTCATCATATTAACTTAAAGTTTATATAAAGAGTAATATAAAAGAACATCCCCTAACATAAAAAAGGGGAGCTTAAAATAAGTGACCTAAAAGAGAGTACTTAAAAAGAAAGAGAGAGGTTAGATCTCTTATAAAAATTCGGCAGCCTAACGACGCCACTCAAAACTTCCAAAATGGATTGATGAGAGAGAATAGGGTCTCTCATCACATGAACATAAAAATTAAAGTAAGAGTAATATAACATAATATCCCAATAACACGAAAGATTAGCTTTAAAAGGAATGACATAAAAGAGCGTACTTAAAAAGAAAGAGTGGAGTAGGATCCCTTACCTCAAGTCCAACTTGTCTTGTTCGTTTCTTTATATTCCTGAATAATAAACTTTGGTTAATTAATAATTTCCTAAGTACTTCCTTTAGTGATTATTATTATGTTCATATCACATATTATAATGTTATAATAATTGTCTAATAATGTTAGTTTATACCAGACGTTTTTGCCGATGTTTGGTACGTGAGTCAAAAATGAAGTTGTTTGAAAAAATATTTCCCATGTAGTTATATGTAAATAATTTCTAGAATAGTATTAATGATTAAAATATCATATATATCCAGTAAATATTCATTTTATACTATTCCATATCATTTGGAGATAAAAAACAGAAAGCACCATTCATGGAGACGGTAGGCCGTACGTACGCATTAACGCTACTTTCATTTTTTGTCATATTAATGGAATTAAAACAAAATGAGAGATATATATATATTTTATAATAACAGAATGATATCCATAATTTAGATGTAATATATTACATATATATCCATTATATATATGTTCTTATAATATTACATAACATTTTGAGATAAGAAATGAAATGTACCGTTCATGGAGACGGTAAGCCGTACGTACGCATGAACGCTACTTCCATTTCAATTTCATATTTAATGGAATTAAAACATAATGATACATAATATTATTTTAATTTCAGTATGGTATAATATATAATATCATTAAATATATCTTTTATACGTACCACATATGGTATTAACGAATCACATCACTTTGAGGGGGCGGTAGTCCGCACTTCCTTAAATGAAGATATCGCGTTTACCAATAATGGAAACCATAAAGGTACGCCATAAATGAAAAATACAGAATCTTAAGTAAAACATAAACATATTAGATATCATATATAAATATAGTGTCATCTTAATGTCCACCTTTTAAGGTGTTAGAAGAATGTTGAACAATCATCATTTCGGGAGGCAGAAATTCACCATCCACGGAAACAGTATGTTCTTTAACCATTAGATGTAGGTGTGTGTAATTGTAGCTAGAATCTTTCTTAAAACAACATCCTATTATATTGAAGATACTGTATTTGTTACAAAATAAATGAATAAAAATATTTTAGGTGGTTGGAGAAGCAAAATAAAACAAAAGGACTCAAGTGAAGACATTACCTTAAAATCGGGTAACTCCCTTTGGTTTGAGCTCAAAAGCTTCCTTGGGAAGACTTCTGCCCAAAGAGAGGATTCAAGGAGTTAGAGAGGGATGTTTAGAGACAAAAGGGGCAGGGGTTGGCCGAGCCAAAGGCTGTGGGAGTGTGGGTATGGAGGTAGATGTGGGGGCCTTTTATAAGAGGAGAGGAGAGGCACTCTTGTAAAGTTACAAAATGTTACTTTATTTTCAAAAGATTTTCGGATTTTAAAGGTCCCAAGTTGATGAATTTAGAGGATAAGGTGTTAAAGTTTCGAAATCCACTCATACAATAGGTTTTGGACATGTGTAGGTCTTAGATATTACATTATCTTTCCATTTTATTTAAATCGTTAAATAATGAGGTCATCGCTGCATCACCATGATGTCACAAATAATTTAATTTATTTAATGTCTAAAAATTATAAAAAAAATACTATGATGTATAAAATCTTTTTATCTTTCCGATGACTATTTATAATTTAAAAATATGACTTGTATAACCCCATTTAAAAATTGTTTTAATAAAACATCTCATGTTTGTGTCATTTTTACTTTAACATTAAATAAAAAGATATTTATGTCATTTTCAAACCAAAGTGGCTCCATGGGGTCCCCAAGTTGACCCATGGATTATCATGGTCGGCCATGACACATCCAATGAAGGTAGGACATGTGTCTAGGTCATTTCATTTTATGAAAACATTATTCTTACCATAAACTACACTAATTACCTCTAATCGCGATTAAAAACTTAATAAGTTACTATTCACCAAAAAATTATTTTTATCCCATTGAACCATATTCTACTTCTTAATGACAACCATGTATGTCGGATTTTTGAAATTCAAAACACAAATATGCCAAAATTTCATTTAAAGTGAAAAATCAGTTTTTATAAGTACCACTTAGTGGTTTCACTATTCATTAAAAATTGAGGTTTTTCAGAAAAATCCCAAAAATTCACACTAAGCTATATTTGATATTCCGAATTCAAAAATTAAGAATATTTTACAAAATTAAAAACATATAAGTCACATTAATTAATTTAATAATTAATTCCTGTTGTCAGAGCAAATAGCGTGTTTTTATGAAACAATAAGTATCAAAAGATTGACACTAGTTTAAGTCTGATTTCAAAGTGAAATTAATTCCAATGAACACTATTGGATTTAATGGTAAAAATATATTCTAATTTCACTTTAAAACCAATTCAAAAGATAATCTAATCATATAAATAAATTAGATTAATAAGAGGTTTTGAATTAAAATACAACATTTTACACTATTCATTAAAAAAAGAACTTTATCAGAAAGAAACCAAAAAATTACACAAAATAAATTTTGATGTCCCTATTCTTAAGAAGAGTTTTATGTGGTCCAATATAATGTATAAGAGTGAACAAAACTATATTTAATGACGGTTCTCCATCAAAAGGCGATAAGTGATCCTTTAGTGAAAACTAGGGCATATACGCCTAAAATTGAATTCTTTCCATATTTTAAGCCTTTATCTTTTATTGGATAAATGTAAAAACATTTAAAAACATATATAATCATATATAAGTAATTTATATCCATTCCCGCAAATACAACGGCTACATGTTAACTCCCATTTAAAATAATATTATTTTATTATTAGAGTGCAACGTAAGATTCCCAAGAAACTCGTTGTTGCGTGTTGGGTACGCCATCGAGCATATCGTCCCCTTTAAAGTCATATTAATATTTTATTCACAAATATGGATAAATATGAAAATTTCATATTCTTTATTTACCTGGGGTGTTACATCCTTCCCCCCTTTTGGGAATTGCTTCCTCGCAATTTTTAAAATTGAGCTTGGAAACATCCTTGAAAGTCTCACATCGGAACAAGAGTCGGTAAAACAATCACATTAAAATAAAGGAAGATAAGTACAGAGGTCACCCGAGTTAACCCATACTAGTATTCCATGTAGAAAAACATGGACATGGAAGAAAAAGAAAAGGGTCATGTTCTTGAGGGAGAGTGATAGAAAACATGTCTAGGAGAAAGTTAACCATAAGAAAATCACAAACTTGTGATGGGTTAACGGTATTCGATTCCCCAGTAAGAAAATTTAATAGGTAACATTTTTGTTTTAAGTTACTTTTTATTGAGGAATTTATTCATATGGAAACATAATCACTTATCATGTTGACTTTCAACTTTTACTAGATTCCTCAATCAAACTCATATTTTTTTCCAAAAGACGAGTATTTAGGGAGACTTGTTCGCATTAAGAGTACTATAATAAACTTTAGAGAATCACCTAATCCACCAAAGAGAACTTTATACTTCCCATATCCTAAGACCTTAACCAAAACCAAAACCAAAAAGGTTAGTTCAAGGTTACATAATCCAGAAAAGGATAACCCTTTAAAAAGAAAATCTATGCTTAATCTCCAAAATTTGTCCAACAAAACCCAAAGTTCAACGAGGACCATCCGATAAACAATTTGTCCATAAAATTCTTCAAATTAAACCAATCTAAAATTGAAACCCAAATATTTGAAGGATTTAGTCACATAGTCTTCCAAGTTAAATTTTAACATTTATCTCCAAACAACATCAGTTGCTCCTAAAGTCTCATATTGAAAAGTAATTAACCTAATCACATATCCTCCATGATAGGTTAATCATTTTCATAAATAACCAAAAATCAACTTACTATTAATTCATAAAATCATATAACTAAAAAGAATCAGTCAAACTAACCAGGGACTTCACGTAGTCCAGTGGTAGGCGATAAATACCAGTTGCACTTTGGTTGTGGGTTCGATTCCCGCAGCTTTGTCCGACGCGACGGGTTGTCACACAGTTTGCGTGTTTCCCTTTTTCCAAAACTATATAATTCTCAAATCATTCCCCAAAAAGGGATAAAATCATCAAAAATAACCATAACATAATTTAACCTCAATTTTATCTCATGCCTTTCACTTCAATCATAACATATAGTAACCCATAATTACCTCAAAAGTAATAATCATATAAACCCAAATGGTTCTTTATAACTATGTCTACAAAAGAAAAGATAACTATTCCTTGAATAAAATTTTCATATATTAAACTTCAGGGTTACACATAATATAATTAGTCTTCTAATGTAACCCCATCATCATAAGAGACTTAATACTCTTAAGAATTTCACCATAACTCTTGAAGCCCTTATATGTTGAAATCTTACCCATTCAAAATTCTTCATGACCCATTAACCATTCATTTCCAAATTATTCTGAAATACTTCTTTCCTATAAACAAAATCATGAATCATATCCTAATATTCCAAAATAGGAAAACAATATTTATGAAATAATCCATACCTTTCATTAGTCGTTTTCAGTTTCTTATCCTCAATCGGAATGGCATTAGGTATTGGTAAACGAACATTTGTACGCTCTTGGTGATCCCATTCACGAAACATCTTCATAGAACATGTGTTTTCATAATGACCATGCACGCCACATTTAAAACATTTAATTAATCCCTCAGAAAGAACTTCTTTCCCTTTCCTCGAGTCAACTGGATGCTTCATTTTTCCATGGCATGTTCTTGATTTATGACCTTAATTTCCACATCTATAGCATATTTTTGTCCCTTTGAATCATTTTCCTAGGTGTTTCTTTCCACATCTTTGACACATAGGTTTTTGAGCACACTTACCTTTGTGATTATTACCTGTACTTCCCTAGGGATTTGTTTCTCGCATATATGATGCCTTAGAGAAATCAACAAGGTTTAGGTGGTCAATCATGACTCTAGATAGTCAGTTGAGGATAATCACAAGATTTCTCATTGCAGCTCCCATATCATTCAGTTGCTTGCTCAAAAAACTATCACAGTTTCCTTCACATCCATTGTTACATTGGTGCCTGCTAGATCCAGCCATTTAATAAAACCAAAAAGTCCAGTGTGAGTATATCAAAAAAACCATCATGTACTGATGAGAAAGATAAACACTAAGATATACTTACTCATTCACTTTATCTAAAACTAGGACTCTTTCTGAAATCCTAACCATTATAGTAATGCCACTTATGCTTAAAGAATACCCTAACCTCTAAAGTTATCTAAACTGACCTTTGATACCAACTATAAGGCCCCATCCTTAAACCTTACTTAATCTTGAGTTATTACAAGATTACACATTGAGGATCTTTTCATGTTTTGAGTTTTAGAGAATTAGATCATGAAACTTGCATTACATTCCACATTTAAACAAAGTGGTTACATAAAAGACAGTATTCATTATTCCCATCAATGGAAACATATTTAAAATAAAACATGGATTCTTTCTTGACACATCCTTGATACTATCATCACATCATGTACCTATCCCTTGACCTGTGAAAAACATTTCAAAAACTTGGGATGAGCATAAAAATCTCAGTAAGGGTTATAAAAATATGGAATGGAAACATGAGTTCATATATACATAAGAATGAAATCATACTTTACCCATAAAACATAGGCACTCTAACATACCTCATCAAATCTTGAATAAATCATAGAAATCATAAGACATAAAATGTAACTTGAGGCATTCATAACATTATTACATAGGGAGTAACCCTCTTGGTTACATTTGGAATACCCACCACAGTATATTCCCTAAATCTCTTCGGAGAAACCTTAACGTTTCACTCATTCGTGTTACCCAATGCATTGGAGAGCTATATCGGGCTCACCCGCCCTTAGTTTATCACGGAACCACCCGTCTTCTTAATAATGCCCAAGAACCTCAACATAATCGTATCACATAAAACATGCATAAAGGAAACATAACATTTCCACCTTTCAATCACAAGATATCAATACAACACATTGATATAAAAACATTATGAAATCCATTTTCAATACCAAAATAAAATAAAAGTAAAACATGGTATTTATTTTCCTTTTAAAAAGAAGGTATGGCTTGTAGAGGAAGCCGAAACTCAAATAATGGTCATGACGGCAGAGAAGTCGTTGTCGCCGCATACATATGACAAAAACATTCCCTTTTGTCGTTTAATAAACACTTCGTATAAAAAATATTCCTTTTGAATAAACGTAAAAGTCAAAGGGGTTTATACACCGTATAAAAGAAGGTTGTGTATAAAATAGAATATGCCTCAATGAATGAAGATTGAGACGAAGTCCCTTATAAAGATGGTATCCTTGGTTTAAGGAAAAATCAATTACATAATTATGTGTGACAAACGAATACACCAAATATAAGTGGATATTAAGTGTAAAATAATCAAAGTTCATTCACACATATTCAAAGGATGACATATTCAATAACTGCATGTTGAACCTAAAGAAATCAAAATTGTGTTAAGAAGTTCCCTTGACAGCCTAACGGCGTCACATCAAAATGAGTTGATGAGAGATAAAAAAAAGGGTATCTCATCACTTGGACATAAAATTTATATCAATAATGATATATGAGAACATATCCCAACATAACAATTTGTAAATTAAAATACCCAACAAAAGAAGTCTTTTAAAAAGAGGAGGGTGAAAGGCTCCCTTACCGACTTGGGTATCTTTCGAAACATACACCCTTGAAAGAAGGACAATACAACATTAATGTAAATACTCATAAAAGAAAGTATATTACACAATGAGTAAAATAATGGGCAGTACATACACCACTCAAACTAAATTATGGCAAATGTAGCATAAATATCACGAGAATAAAAGTGAGATGAAAAATCCCTTACGAAAACTCGACAGCCTAACGACGCCACATAAAACATACAAAAATGGATTCATGAGATCAAATAGGGCACCTCATCATATTAACTTAAAGTTTATAGAAACATTAATATAAAAGAACATCCCCCATAATAAAAATAGGAGCTTAAGAGAAGTGACATAAATGAGAGTACTTAAAAAGAAAGAGAGAGGTTAGATCTCTTACGAAAATTCGGCAGCCTAACGACGTCATTCAAAACTTCCAAAATGGATTGATGAGAGAGAATAGGGTCTCTCATCACATGAACATAAAACTTATAGTAAGTGTAATGTAAAATAATATACCAATAACAAGAAAGGTTATCTTTAAAAGGAATGACATAAAAGAGTGTACTTAAAAAGAAAGAGTGGAGTAGGATCCCTTACCTCAAGTCCAACTTGTCTTGTTCGTTTCTTTATATTCCTGAATAATAAGCTTTGGTCAATTTATAATTTCCTAAGTACCTCGTTAAGAGATTATTATTCAGTTCATATCACATATTATAATGTTATAATAATTGTTTAATAATGTTAGTTCATACCAGACGTTTTTGCCGATGTTTGGTACATGGGTCAAAATTGAACTTGTTTGAAAAAAGATTTCCCATGTAGTTATATGTAAATAATTTCCAAAATAGTATTAATGATTAAAATATCATATATATCCATTAAATATTCATTTTATACAATTCCACATCTTTTTGAGATAAAAAACGAAAAGCACCGTTCATGGAGACGGTAGGCCGTACGTACGCATGAACGCTACTTTCATTTTTTGTCATATTAATGGAATTAAAACAAAATGAGAGAGATATATATATGTTATAATTCCAGAATGATATCCATAATTTAGATGTCATATATTACATATATATCCATTATATATATGTACTTATAATATTACATAACATTTTGAGATAATAAATGAAATGTACCGTTCATGGAGATGGTAAGCCGTATGTACGAATGAACGCTACTTCCATTTCTATTTCATATTTAATGGAATTAAAACATAATGATACAAAATATTATTTTAATTCCAGTATGGTATCATATATAATATCATTAAATATATCCTTTATACGTACCACATGTGGTATTAACGAATCACATCACTTTGAGGGGGCGGTAGTCCGCACTTCCTTAAATGAAGATATCGCGTTTACCCATAATGGAAACCATAAAGGTACTCCATATATGAAAAATACATAAGCTTAAGTAAAACATAAACATATTATATATCATATATAAATATAGTGTTATCTTAATGTCCACCTTTGCAGGTGATAGAAGAATGTTGAACAATCATCGTTTCGGGAGGCAGAAATTCGCCATCCACTGAAACAGTATGTTCTTTAACCATTAGATGTAGGTGTGTGTAAGTGTAGATCAAATCCATCTTATAAAACATCCTAGTATATTGAAGATACTGGATTTGTTACAAAATAAATGAATATAAAGATTTTAGGGGGTTGGAGAAGCAAAATAAAACAAAAGGACTCAAGTGAAGACATTACCTTAAAATCGGGTAACTCCCTTTGGTTTGATCTCAAAGGCTTACTTGGGAAGACTTATTCCCAAAGTGAGGCTTCAAGGAGTTAGAGAGGTATGTTGATATACTAAATGGGCAGGGTTTGGCCGAGCCAAAGGCTTTGGGTGTGTGGGTAAGGAGGTATAGGTGGGGGCCTTTTATAAGAGGAGTGGAGGGGCACTCTTGTAAAGTTACAAAATGTTACTTTATTTTCAAAAGAGTTTCGGATTTTAAAGGTCCCACATTTATGTATTTCTAGGATAAGATGATAAGGGTTATAAATACACTCATCCAATAGGTTCTGGACATGTGTAGGTCTTAGATATTACATTATCTTTCCATTTTATTTAAATCGTTAAATAATGAGATCATCGCTGCATCATCATGATGTCACAAATAATTTAATTTATTTAATGTCTAAAAATTATAATCAAAAATACTATGATGTATAAAATATTTTTATCATTCCAATGACTATTTATAATCAAAAATATTACTTGTATAACCCCATGTAAAAATTGTTTTAGTAAAACATATCATGTTTGTGTCATTTTTACTTTAACATTAAATAAAAAGATATTTATGTCATTTTCCAACCAAAGTGACTTCATGGGGTCCCCAAGTTGACCCATGGATTTTATTGGTCGGCCATGACACATCCAATGAGGGTAGGACATGTGTCTAGGTCATTTCATTTTATTATAACATTATTCTTACCATAAACTACACTAATTACCTCTAATCGTGATTAAAAACTTAATAAGTTACTATTCACCAAAAATTTATTTTTATCCCATTGAACCATATTTTACTTTTTAATGACAACCATTTATGTCAGATTTTTTAAATTCAAAACACAAAGATGTCAAAATTTCATTTAAACGGAAAAATCAGTTTTTATAAGTACCACTTAGTGGTTTCACTATTCATCAAAAATTGAGGTTTTTCAGAAAAATCCCAAAAATTCACCCTAAGCTATATTTGATATTCCGAATTCAAAAATGAAGTCTGTTTTACAAAATTCAAAACATATAAGACACAGTAATTAATTTAATAATTAATTCCCATTGTCAGAGCAAATAGCGTGTTTTTATGAAACAATAAGTATCAATAGATTGACACTAGTTTAAGTCTGATTTCACAGTGAAATTAATTCCAATGACCACTATTGTATTTAATGGTAAAAATATATTCTAATTTCACTTTAAAACCAATTCAAATGATAATCTAATCATATAAATAAATTAGATTAAAAAGAGGTTTTGAATTAAAATACAACATTTTACACTATTCGTTAAAAAAAAGAACTTTATCGGAAAGATACCAAAAATTTACACAAAGTAAATCTTAATGTCCCGATTCTTAAGAAGAGTTTTATTTGGTCCAATATAATGTATAAGAGTGAAAAAAACTATATTTAATGACGGATCACCATCAAAAGGCGATAAGTGATCCTTTAGTGAAAACTAGGGCATATACGCCTAAAATTGAATTCTTTCCGTATTTGAAGCCTTTATCTTTTATTGGATAAATTTAAAAACATTTAAAAACATATATAATCATATTTTAGTTATTTCTATCCATTCCCACCAATACAACGTCTACATGTTAACTACCATTTAAAATAATATAATTTTATTATTAGAGTGTAACATAAGATTCCCAAGAAACTCGTTCTTGTGTGTTGGGTACGCCATCGAGCATAGCATCCCCTTTAAAGTCATATTAATATTTTATTCACAAATATGGATAAATATGAAAATTTCATATTCTTTATTTACCTGGGGTGTTACAATTTATGTAAATCAATGTGTGTCCCTTCCCTCCTTAATAAAAGGACACCCCATCCCTCATTTATTTACCACTCCTTGAAAACTTTACCTTAACAAAATCCAACCAAATTTTCTTCTTTAATTCCTTATACATGAATTAGAAGTTTTGATATTCTTAAAATATGAATCAAAGAGTCCTTGAGAAGGTATCTAATTCTAGTGTAACAATACCTCGGGGAGTGGGCTACAATATATCCTATCTTTTAATAGTGATGCTCGAAGACATTGTTGTCTTTGTTATGATATAAAACCCCTCTCATGTAATATAGTATTTTCACCATGGTTTAATTAGAAACTTTTTATGGGGTCTCACCCATTGTTCCAAAATATAGGCTTCTCCCATCACCATTGCATCGTGGTATGGGAGGTTATTCTATGGTCTTCTAATTCTCCATCGACCTATAAATTTCCAAACCCAATTTGAACGAGTACTTTTCCACATTTTTATATCAATCATTATGCACCCAATAGATACTTTCAATTGTCTTTAAAACCATTTTTTATCAAATTAAACACCAGCCTTGTGAGATTAATTCTATGGGGGTTATTTTTATTTTTTATGTAAGTGTCTCGTTACAGGGGTTAAAAATCATGAATTACATGATTTTATTATAAATATTCTTTGGTTATTTTTTAAATTTTTTTTATTTAATATCAATGTTCATTTTCATTAAAACAAAATTGGCACTATTTATTTTGCTGAAATGCCTCAACCATGTTTTTTATTTTAATAGGGGATTGTTAAGAATAGGGGTCGTAACTCATTCATGTGAAAATGTTTTATAAATTGTGGTTGTATTTTTTCAATAGTTTTTTTAAAAGCATAACACATTAGGATCCATGGTTAAATTTGGAAAATGGATTTATCACTCTTACTGTCTGTTATCCTACTAAAGGTCAGATATTAATAGACTATGATATGAATCAATTTTGATTTGATTAAGATGATGTATATTTTAGTGTTTTATTTTTATGTCTATATACATATTCCTATAGGATATTTCAAAAATCATGTTATTTTCCATTTATGATTGTTTTCTCACATGATGGTATATTTCATGGTTAGTTGATCACTTCTTTATATTATGGTGTATCTGTTATTTTTTTTCTTATCCTTTCATTATTTTTACCATGTCCTTATCATATTCCTAGTTTATATGAATATGAAGCACTCTTATGAAAAATAAAGGATGTTTTTTAATATGATTATCTTGTAAACTTTCATTATAAAATATCTTTTTTTCAAATCAAGATGAAAATTTGTAATTGTACTTAAATCATTGAATATTATTTAGTGAAATTGTACTATGATTTGCAGTAACACCCTAATTTTTCATTTAAATGTTTTTATATGTTTTATAGGAATTAAGGAATTGGATGGCTGAATTGTAGCATTTTATATTATCATGGTTATTTTCATTATCATAGTAGGATGGTTTAGTGGTTATATAAGGTCACATGTTGGGTCATTTTAGTGTTTTTTGGGATTTTTCTGGTTTAGATGTTTTTATTTACATTATTTATCTCAATTATATTTTATATTCTTTCACCTGTCCTTTTGTTTTATTTGGTTATTCATGAGACTTGTGTTGTTTTTTTTTCACCTCACCATGTGGAGGAAAATCATGGGTAACTATTTATTCCCATCAAATGAGAAATAAAAATTATAGAATCGATGAAATACTCAAAGAATGGGTATTTTTTATCTACAAAAAATGGATGGAACATCATGGAATGATTTATTCCAATTGGCTAGATCACACGGTTCTTAAAACCCCAAGATGACGCGCCATCTCCTATCCTTAGGAATGTCATCAAAATTGGTCATGTGATTCACATAATCTCTTCAGGTTCACAAAAATCACATCTAATATGACATAATGTTCTTGGGATGGTTTCTATACAACCAATAAAAATAACGTGGAGTTTTCCTAATAAGATCCTCCAATCAAGCATCATATCAGATGACATACATATAACATTCACTTGAATCCCCTCATAAAATAAGGAAATAATACTGTAAAAGGTGGAGGATTCATGAAATAAAAGTGACATTGTTTTTTAATAAAAAGGGCTTTTCATCCTCATATGATCACTGTTGATCACACTGAGGCACTTTGACATGTCATATTGATATCATGAGAGGATATTTGACAAGCCAACATGATCTTGCAAAGGTACCCAGATAAGTCTCCTTGATTATAAAAAATCCTCCCAGATATGCTTCCAAGTCTTGTAATGACACCTAGACATGTCCACCCTATCTTAGAAGGGAACTTTGTAATATCTATTTGATCATTCAATGTACCACGTAAAATAAGATATACAATCCATACCAATTCTCGTATCTCCCATGTAGATTATTACTAATAATAAAATACTCTCAGAGACAACAAATAAAAAAAGGATGAAAGGCTTGTCAAATGAGGAATAAAATCTGTAAAGGTTGAGTACCCTCATAAAGGGAAGATGCATTGATTTTAATGTGAAAGGGTTAAGGAAAAACCATTGATCACCCAAAATCCTTTAAGAAATCCATCTTTAACTTATGAGGGGAACTAGGTACGCCTTCCTTGATCATGTGAAAGCCTTTCAATAGGTGACCTGATCTCTCAAGGACTACCATAAATGTCATAATTTATTTCATTTTGAGATGGGTGGGACCTATATCTCCCTCTAATGCATTGGGTAAAGATTTATATCTCAGGAGATAGACATGGATGGAACGGTAAGTTAATCTGGTTCAGTGTTACAGGACAGAAACGGGGAGTGAACTCGATTTAGAAAGGGACTTTGTCCACTAAGATGGTCTCGATAGCAATGCCTTGGCTACTATAGAAATCATGACATGTGCTGAATGGTTGCCATAATTCCATGTTTTATTCCCATTATATTTTATCATTATTGATGTTCCATTATTATATATGCCTTACGTACTTCCACGATTTAGGCTCAAGGTTTTAATGTTTAGATTTCATGATTATGTTTTTTCTTTCAAATGTTTATGGATTGTTTTATGTTATCTATGTTTGCCCTTACTGAGCATTTGACCTCACCTTTTATATGTTTTATTTTCCCCAGGAAATATAGAAAGGTTTTAGGTAAGGAAACGAAAAGGGGAAGATCGTTATGGGAGATGTTGAAGATCTTTCAACATGATTAGATGTTTATATTCCGAGTTTTCAAAGACACTAAACTATTACGATCCTTGTGTGTCTGTTTTTATTTTGTATTAAGTATTCCGCAAAAGTAATGTATCTTCCTTGTACATAAATCTTTGGGTCTCTACATTTGGTATTAGAGGACAGTTTTAGTTATCCTTTGGAAACTAGGATGCGAAAACGTTAGTGACATCCCTAGAGATATTTCTAACGTATGTCTAGGGATGTACCTAAGGATAAGTATACGTATAGGATATAGCCCTAGAACTATTGTAATGATCATAGAATATAACCTAGGATGTTTGATATTGTAGTTAATCCTCCTTTATTATGATTTTTGCCTCTCACACTATTCTTTTTAGGTTTTAGAAAATGGCTGGAAACAAGATGATTCACGATAATGGATAATATGATGGACAATGGAATGATATTATTCATGAGAAACCAAATGAAATGGGATTTGGAAGTCCAAACATCATTATTATGCCAAATCAGCAATCTCATAATATGATCAATAAACTCAAATTTGGTAAGTTTCCTGACTCGGCTAATAAGAGAAAGATGGAGTTTCATGATGATCATAGAGGAAAGAATGTTCAATTTCCCCTATGTAAATCATGTGGGAAGAGGCATCAAAGAGAATGTTTCAAAGTAACTGGAAGAAGCTTTGGGTGTGGAAAATAAGGACACAAAGCCAGTAAGTGCAATGGAAAAGGTTCAATTAACACCATGGATGTGGATAATGGTATTGTTATGACATCAACAATGGTTAAATGTTTTAAATGTGGAATGTACATGAATTATGCAAACCAATGCCTTAAGGGAATGTCTCATGAAGATAATTTTTATGGTCGTATGGGTAGTATTTATGTTGGTGATGATGAAGAGACTACAAATGATATGTGAGATGAAAGACTTGTTGAAGATCGGTCAATGGTTTAATAAGGTAGTGGAATGATTACATGCTTATCAAGTGTAATGTTGTATAAGTAATCTCATGGTACTATGGAATAAAGAGACATCTAAGGATTGTTACACTGTTGTCTTTCCTTATGTTTTGAAAGTGCATGATGAATGGTACCAGTAACCAGGAAAGTTTATTCATATATTTTCAAAAAGTTGATTTTATGCGCATAATGAAGGGATAAGCAGAAAATTAAATGATTGATAGTATTCATGATCTCATGACTAATATAAGGAGAAGGTTATATCATGGTTTGAGTATATAGAATTTTTGGATTTTGGTATGTGGAAAGAGATAACTTTTGACAGAATTCATGTTTTCACTAAGGTTTAATAGGTATTCATTTTTCAAGAGAATACATGATTAAGGTATTCAAATGATTGGAATGTGACCAGCAAGATATATGGGGGATAAATGATGGTATTCACATGCTTGGTTGATGACCTTTCAAGTAATCGTTTTCTTTATAATATGAGATTGGACATATGTATTTTGGATAAGCCTAAAGATTGGAATGAATTATGTTGGACATAAGTTAGTATTGTTTAAGGCTAGATTTTTTTTATAATGTAGTTTTAGAAAAAGTACAACCTACAGGATAGGCGACATCCCCTCGCGTCAGACAAGGCTGTGGGAATCGAACCCACAACCGAAGTGCGACTGGCCTTTATCGCCTACCACTGGCCTACAGGAAGTCCCTGTTCTGTAGAAACTAGTTTTATTATTTTAAACAGTAAGATATATGAAGTATAAGTCCATTTGAGAAACCATATATGATTAATCCCACTATAGATCGACTTATGTATATTTAATAACTTTTGTTATCCTTTTGTTTGAGACAGATGGAATGACCCGTCATTCTTTCAAATGATCTTCTAACGCATCACAAATAACAAATTCAACTTCATTTCTTTAAGAGATGAAGTGAAAATTGTTCAAGGCACAAACAACAGTGATATTATACCAAAATAAAGTAAGTATTTATTCTAATTCAATTTCTTCAACATTAGAGAAATGATCTTGAAAACCAAAAATGTTTCCCTAGTGCCATTATATCCGATGAATCAGATGGTACCGTAGATCATCACAAATTTATGGCTTTGGGATTGTTGGATTTTTCAAAACCATGTTCTCTACCACTCTCCATCAGAACCTGATGGTTAGATTTTTCTTCCATATCCATATTTTCACCTATGTTCTCCTACTTGAAAACCCATTAATGAGTTAATTTGGGTAAACGTTACATTTCATACTTTATTTTTTAAATCCACATTTTGGTATTCCTTTTTACGATGTGGGTTTCTATTAAACAAACTTTCGAGTAGTAAACCATTTATAACCCCGACGAATTTCGATGGAAAAATTCATTTTAAGGGGGGTAGAATGTAACACCCCGATATTTTATGAAAAATGATCTTTTTAATTTCATTACTGTATTGTGTTGTACACTACACCAAAAGGAGGTTTCAAAACACGCTTCCCTGACTTGGCTTGCATTACACGCAATAAAGACCTTCCTCGATAGCGTTTGTAGTACGCAATATCGTGTTTCACAAAACGAGATATTATTATAATATTATTATGAACTAGCCGTTAGTAATACCCACTTTTTGAAATTTTATAAATTTTATCTTTCAAAATTCACTTCATTTTTTGGATTCGGAATATCGAAATTAGCTTAGGGTGAAATTTTGGTACTTTTCAGATATCTTTCATATTCTGATGAATAGTGAAAATCGCTAAATTTTAATTAAAAACAACTTTTTTAATCGAAATAATTAATAGTGATACATTATTAATTTGAGTGGTTTTAAATTATATTTATAATATATTTTTACAATTTAATACAATATTGGTCATTGGATGTAATTTCACATTTAAACCAGACATAAACAAGTGTCAATCTTTTGATAGTTATTATCTCTTAAAAACACGCTATTTGTTTTGACGACGAGAATTAATTTTTAAATTAGTTTTTGTAAATCATATGTTTTGAATTTGGTAAAATAGAAATCATTTTTGAATTCATAATAACAAATATAGTTTAGGCCTAATTTTTGGTATTTTTCTGGAAACATTCTTTTTTTTGATGGATAGTGAAACCACTAAGTGGTAGTTAAAAACTGAATTTTTCATAAAACTCAATTTTACCTCTTATGTGAGTGGAATTCCGAAAATCCGAGAGACACGGTTAATATAAAGGACTAAAATGTGGTTCAATGAGATTAAATTATTTTTTGTGAATAGTAACTTTTTACTTTTTTTACCACGGTTAAAAGTAAATAGGGTAGTTAAGGGTGAAAGTGTTATTATTATTACCTTAACACACATCCTAATTCTATTGGATAATTGTAATTCGACCAAAAACAACCTTAGGAATAAAATATGACCATTTATGTCCAATTGGATTAGATTAGGACATTTTTTTTTAATTTATTTAAAGAAGGGTTAAAATAGTTAAAATCAAAGTTTAATAAAGAAATCATTTTCAATATGGGGTCATACATAAGATAAATTCGACTATAAATATTAATTAGAAAGATAAAAATATTTCCTACATAATGGTATTTTATTTGTAATTTTTAGACTTAAAATATTTTAATTTATTTATGACACAATGATGTTGTAGTAATTATCTTATTAATGAAATATTGAGATAATTGATGTTAGAAATACCCAAATAAATGTAATTTGTGTCTTTTTATGAATTACAATAATTTTCTATGTTACTATGAAATGTTAGTGTTGATTTAATTAACTTTTTTCGAACTAATAATTCTGTTATGATTTTCACAAAAATCAATTTCCAAATAGTGTCAAAATTGACATAAAATAGTTTTTAAAACAAATATTATATTATTAATGGTTATTATATTCCTAAAAATCAAAGTTTCTGCCAAGATACTTATATCATGATAGTTATATCATTACTGGACCACTTGGGGGTCTCTTGGATGTATATGTTAAGTTTATTAACTATATAATATAAAAATACAAAGTGACATGGTAAATGTCAATCTAATTAACTAAGAGTTTAAACTAAAAGATAAGGTTAATATAATGACCTAAACTTATCTAAATTCTATTGGATGAGATTAGTTCGACCCATCCCCACATTAGCTTAAACATATAGCAATTTGGAGATATTATAAACCGAATTTGACTTTATAATAAAATAATATATTTAGTTATTCCAAAGGTGCCCCTCTCCTCCCTTATAAAAGGGCACCTACTCCCTCTCTTCCTAACACCTCTTTGAGCCTTCAATCTCGGAAAAACCCTGACAAATTCTCTTATCCACTTCCCTCAAAACATCCTTGAGGTCCTGGTCTTCTTCAATGAACTATTTTAGTGACCTAAGAGGAGGTCTCAAAGAGGCGCTTCAAAGAAGAGGTAATGTCCGTTACCGATTCTTTCAACTTTATTTCTTCTTCCACTTCTTCTTCTTTGGTTGTTTCATTATGAAGTAATAAAATCAGTATCACTAATATACTGATATGTTATTATAATTATTAAACAACCCTATTTCACCATTTATCCATCCTACGGAAAACGAAATCACCGCGCGTGCGTACGTACGAAATACCGTCTCCACGCCATGGTGTAATCTACTTTCCACCACCACCTTACTTGGATGGGTATAATGATGTAAATAATAACCATATATTATTATTTTAAAGTGATATTGATTCTGTAATAGTATACATACACTCCAATAAAATTCCACGATCAAGGGAATGATATCATCGCTCATGCGTACGTACGGAATACCATCTCCACAACGTGATGAGATTCATTCTCAATGATTAACCATTCATAAATGATTATAAAGTATATATAATAAGTAATCATTAAATATTTGACATAATAATGATAATGGATTTTTGTATATATATATGTATGTCATCTAATTAATTCCATTCAATTTAATGAGGAAACGAAAAGAACATTCATGCGTACGTACGGCCTACCGTCTCCATGAACGGTGTATTTCTTTCCATTTATCAATCTATTATATATATGTATATTCTGAATATATATTATAAATAAATAATGTTTTATATTCTGGAATTAATTAATCATGATCTAAGTAATCATATGAATAATTAAAAGTCAAAACACGGACGACAAATGAAACGATTTTACCCAAAACGCTCTTTAACATGGAATTTACAAAAGAACGAGTAATATAAAGTTATAAGTGAACCTAATATGATATCATAACAATAAATATGATTATTTAATAAGTCAATGACATTATTTAAATCATTATACAGGAATTTCAGATACATACGAAGCACATCAGACCTAAGGTAAGGGATAATTTTTGCAAATCTCATTTTTATCCGAGATTGCTTATTCGTAAGTATTTACTGGGGTTATTGCTATCATCCATGTCCATGTATTATAAAAGTGTATTCATGTATGGTTAAATTCCTTTTTTCCCATTTTGACTTTTAACCCATGGTATGGATGTAATTTTTCTTTTATTTACCCTATAAGGTATTTTTTGACTTTTCCGACAAAAGTACGAGAAGAATGTTTTTTTTAACGTATACGACATGAAAAGATTTTTACGATTTTATAAAGACTTATTTGCATGACGCTTCCTCCAAAAGATTTCATGACTATTTTCAAAAAAAATTATTTTCTTTTAAAATTTCATTACATTTTGTGAAAAGAAAATGATTTTGAAGAGAAAAGGATATATTCCTCAAGAATTCATTTCAAGTGTTTTATCAAAACCATTTTCCATATAAGATGAAATTATTTCATATGTGTATGTTTCAAGTATAAAGTCTCCATGATTTACATGGATTCACTTTTCTTATTATGAAATGATATCCATTTATTTTATATGGATTATGTGATGATTGGATGATGTTTATGAAACCCATTTTATTCGTAGGGTTATTATGAATTATGTATGTTTATTTTGTGGCACAAGTAAGAATGATTTCATTATGAGATGGGTGGGACCTATATCTCCATCCAATTAATTGGTTAAAGATTTATATCTCATGAGATTGACATGGCTAGAATGGTAAGTTAATCCGGTTCAGTGTTACAGGACTGAAACGAGGAGTGAACGCGATTCAGAAATAGACTTTCTCCACTAAGATGGTCTTGGAAGCAAAGACTTGGCTCCAATGTAAATCATGACATGTGCTGAATGGTTGCCACAATTCCATGTTTTATTCCCATTATATTTTATCATGATTGATGTTCTATTATTATATATGCCTTACATACTTCCACGATTTAGGATCAAGGTTTTAAGGTTTAGATTTCATGTTCAAGTTTTTGCTTTCACATGTTTATGGATTGTTTTATGTTATCTATGTCTGCCCTTACTGAGCATTTGATCTCACACTTTTTTTGTTTTATTTTCCCCAGAAAATAAAGAATGGTTTTAGGTAAGGAAACGAAAAGGGGAAGATCGTTATGGGAGATGTTGTAGATCTTTCAACATGATTAGATGTTTATATTCCGAGTTTCCAAAGACACTAAACTATTACGATCCTTGTGTGTCTATTTTTGTTATGTATTAAGTATTCTGCCAAAGTAATGTATCATCCATGTACTTCATGCTTTGGGTCTCTACAGTAGGAGATCACAAACAACATCTCAAACACTTCATGTCTCGATGCATCACAATGATACGCCATCAAGATAAGTAAGAGGCGACCAAACTGAGATGTTTTGTAGAAACTCTAATTGTCCTAACATTCGTTTGGTATGATATCTTTTCATACGGATCCATTTTAGGATTTTAAGGATTATATAATTAACTCCCCCTATCATTTTATCTCTTCGCTAAGGAAAATTAAAACTTTCGACGTCACAAACTATAAAAAATGAGAAAATTAGATGATTTATAACATTATCACTAAATGAAAATGGTTTTATCTATTAGCTCAGTATCCCTCTCTCACAGTCGGAACTACAATATATCTATGCTGAAAATATTTTTTATGAGCTACAAATACCTATGATCTTAAGGATGTATCTAAGAAGATTCAATGAGTTTGATTAAATGGAGAAACATCAAGAATATTCAATCCGACTAAGTCATGTAAAATCTCGGCCCATTCCCTCGGCATAGAGAAAAGGATGTGGAAAGTTATAACCCACTTATATTACACTAAAACAAGTAGTTGTGGTTTTTAAACTATATAGGCATGCCCCCAAATCATTTAGAACTACCAATTGAATTAAATTATAAGAAAAATATCCTTCATCCATAAAAAATAAAAGATTATGGTATCCTATGATTTAAGGAACAGATAAAAAAAATTATTCCTTACAAAATGAGCATGTCTCCTATTATTTTATTTCATCTATTTAAAATAAATTTATCAAGCTACAAGTATCTAGTAAATCCAATGAGTTCAACCTCGCTAATCATCCTGACTGCTATCCTTTCCATGAGAGGTCGGGTCACACAATCCAGGATTTCATGGTGTTCAAATACATTCTAAAAATTATTTTTAATTCTTGAGAGGTGAAACTAGGGAATTCCATCACATAGGTGAATTGTGTAGCTATCATCCTATATGAAGAAGGTGCTGATTGGAATGAGGTTCCGACTAATCATAGTCAGATTTATTACAACTACATGACTAGAATGATGGTTAACCGAGCTATTTCTACCCTAAGATAAATTCATTACAAATAAAACATTCATGATACCTAGGTAGGAATCATTAAATACACCTTTATTTAGTGGACATTATCATAAAACACCTAAAAATGCATATTAGAAATAGGAATATTCAACTCCTACATAGTCTCTAACTCTCGAATACTTCGTTCCTTTAACATTTGTAGAATAGGAACAACCCAATGAAATAGAACCCTCATCAGATAAAGAGAAAATGTTTTTTTCAATTAATGTGGTTCACATAATTTACACCTTCTCTGCTGATAAATATGATTATGTGTATGTGTTATCCGTAATTTACTAGGGATCTAGAGGCCAAAGATGTAGGATCCTAGGATTCATGGAATAGAGCAGGTGTGGTCAAACTAATTATTTCATTCATATACCATTATAATTCATATATTCAGGTGATAACCATGGAAGATAAATTCATTAATACAAATAGAAAAAATGGGATTCCTCATAGACCTATATATGTCATCAAATCACAGTAATCCTACATGAACAACCAATAGGGGTGAGACTATCCGATCATCCAAGACATAGCAGAAGGCATTTTGACCCACACCACTAGAAGTAAATGCTCATTTGATCTCTACTGAATAACCAATCTTGTCCACCTCAAACAATAAAACTCTTAATCCCAATAAATAGCGAGAAACCCCAAAAAGGAAATTAAGATGTTATTATCTAGGGAAATATCAGGACCTATTATGTTTTTTAAAACTAAAAAACATCCACATCTCAAGAGGTATGGTTAAAAATGGTTCTGAAATCAACATTATTCTAGTTTATACCATCTGAAGTTAGAGATGTAAAGAGGCCATCTTATCTCAAACAAATAAAACCATTCAAGGATACGATAAGAGTTTGTAAAATCCTCCTAGGAAGATCATGCACAAGGATTGGTTAGGTTGTTTCACATCTAATGCTTAGTTAATGGATATCTCAAAATACTTAGCATATAATGTCCTACATGGAATAACATTGATTTATAGAAATGTAGTGGTACCTTCACAATTTCATCAATGTTTTAAATACCACATAGTTGATAATTTCAATATACTACATGGTGAAAGTTCCCCCTTTGAGTCATGTGAATCCATATATAAAAAGGAAATCTTCTATGAAAAGAAAGGCATAAAACCATTGGTGGTTCATGATAAGAATGATGCATCTCACAATGGATTAGGAACTACACTTGAAAATAAATGGATCATTCTTGATAAGGATTATGTGCAACCCATATTGTTGGTTGAGGAAGTGGACATAATCTCAGATGCTTTGGATCCTTCTACCCTTGATAGTACAAAAGAAAATGAGTTTCTCCAAGACATCTCGACAATTACACTTACAGTCAATCATGACAATGCATCATCCCATGCCCTATCTTTAATTGATGATAACATATATTCCATTATATTACCCAACATGTTAGGAAATACATAAATAGACATAGAGATCGAAGAATAATAGGCTAACATCAAGAACACCCCACCCTGTATTTGAGGAAGGCTTATCCACCACTATCGATGATCACATGTAGGTGATTATGGGATCATTAGAAGACTCAGAACCAACATTGATCAGTTCCTCTATGACTTTAAAAGGGAAATAGATTCATATTAAATTAATTAAGTATAACTAATACATGTTTTCATGGATTTATTCAAAAATTATATTGTTGAACCCTGATATGGGTAGACACCACCAAGGCATAACCCATGTCCATCGGGGTTTAAAACATGAATCCTTAAGGAGACACCACTCTCATTCTGAAAATTTGGAAACTTAAGTTAAAAAATTGATCAAATACAACTTTTCCTAGATGTGCAATACCCAGAATGGCATGGCAATTTCATAGTTATGATGAATAATATTGGGTTGATCAGGTTCTATATTGATTTTACAGACTCTATTGGATACTTCCCAACGGTTAAATTCCCATTTCCGATCATACAACTTTCAATCAATAAAAATATTTTCTTCTAAAACATTTCCTTTATATGTTGTTTCTAAAGGTATAATAAGATGAAGATTTACCCCAATGATGAAAAATCCACCATCTTTAATGCACATTAGGGTATAATTTTTTATCAGTTTAGGCTTATTGGATTAATGAATGATGGAATTTCTTACCCATGATTCTTATTTCACATCTTTATGTCCTTTTGGGATCGATATAAGAATTTTTTGTAGATGGATTTTTGTTCAAATATTGATAGTGATGTGATCATGTCATGGTTATTCAAACAATCTTAAGCAATATAAGAAATCAAAAAATGAAGAATCATTTGATAAAGTTCTATTTTGGACTAACATATGGTTAATTCCTTGGATTTTTGGTATGCCATTGTGGTATCAAGGTCAATCTAGAAAAGGTAAGTGAAATCCTAATAATGTCACCCCTCAAAATCATAATGAACTGATGGAGATCCAAGGGATCCTCAATTATATTCATAATATTAAAGATAACCTATATATAAAATATATCCACTAAACAAAATTAATGAAGAATGAAGTTGCAAATTAATGGAATGAGGACTTATAAGAATCCTTGAATTCTCAATAAGTACAGAATGAACAAACAACTCTTGATTCTAATATTAGAAGGAAATTATTTTATGTTATATTTTTATGTAATAGAATGATCCCTCAGTTCACATGCACACCTTTCATAGAATAATGATATAGGAAATGAAAACAATTCTCTACAACCTCAATCGAATGATTCTAGGTACTAAGACTTGATGTTCTAATATTGAGAAGGTCTACATTACAATCATCTTTATAGATGAAAAGCTAAGGAATTACTTATAGCACTATAATGTCAACTTGGTCTCTCATATTCAACTACTCAACTATATCCATAGACACCCTATGTTGATTGGGATTTTGGACAATGTGCAGTTACTCAGAACAAATATTGTATCTAGTTCATATCGCATAAGCTAGAAAAAGAGAAATACCTAGTTGATTTCTTTGAGGCACATCCTACAACAAAAATCACCATAATGGACATAAAAATTCTTGATGTAGAAGTTTTCTATTCCCATTACACTCCCCAAAATAGGGAGATGTATTTTGATGGTTCATACTAAATTCATATTGGCAAGAGGATGGATGACTCGAAGCTTAAATGATTTGGTCTAGGTATTGTATTTGTTTCTCAATAAAAATAAAATTTCCCCTAATATTTCCCACAATTAAAAGGTTTCACTAAAATTGAGGAAGAATTCCAATCCAACATTTTGATATTGTAATTAGACCTACAGATATAGATAGCCTACTTGAACATCAAGGGATATGGAACTAGTGATTAAATAGATCAATGGTCTATATGCCATCAAAAAAGAAGAATTTCCCCTCTCATTAGTTATGATAGGGAAATGATGGAAGAATACCCTTTTGATCCAACATTTCATAATGTGACTAAATAAAAAAATCTCTTTTAAATGTTCTTGATATTGCATCCACTCTCTTTTTCAACACCAATATGGATGAAACAATTTTTCTTCATCATACACTGAAGGTTAGTCTCATTATTCATCATTATTGAAATGGATTAAATAATTCAAGTCAACAATTCCTCGGAGCATGATGAACTTATATCCACATAAATATTGATCAAACCCAATTAAATTACCTCTAAAATTGGACTCTACCATTAAATTTAACCGAGAGGGTCAAAATTGATGTTGATTAGTGAAATTTACCCCCCAAAATCTCTTTACAAATGAGACTTCTATTGAATCATCCTCAGATGAATCATAGAAATAGATACTCTCACTGTCATTTACGAAGACTATGTAGGATAATATGGTGATCATTGGTTTGGGACCATACACTCCAAAACAATTAAGAGACTTGGTTACTAATAGAAAACAATGATACAGGACTATGTTTATTTAACCAATAAATGTCATATATTCCATATTCATGAAAAATTCATCCATCAACCCCCACAATTTCTATATACCTCTATATATTCTTAGTTATTTTCTATAGTGAATGGATTTTGTGGGTACATATCCCATAGGCAAAACTAATAAGTTTAAGAAAACCCTTATTGTTGAGAAGCTATTTTTCAATTGGGATTTTGAAATATTGCTCAACGAAGTCGGCATGAAGAAAATTAACATCATCATGATATCAAATATCATCATCTGGTTTGGTGTCCCTCAAAAAATATTGAGAGACAAGGACACCAAATTCTATTCTAATGAGTTAATGAAATAACACCAGGATTAGAAAAATGAATCCAACCATTTATCCCACTATCATACAATAACAAATTGACCAATATAGAACATCAATAAGACTATTAAAAATATAACCCAAAAATCGATGTATTAAGACCATAAATCCTAGATAAATAGGATCCTTCATGTTTTATGGGCCAACCATTCCACCATGCTCACAACCACATGGGTGACATCATGATTGTTAATGTATGGAACTATGGTATTGTTTCCCATATAAATCCATTTTCAATTTCTCATAATAGATATTTGTTCACATATCAGGTGAAGAAAAATTGCTAAAGTAACTATATGAGAAAAATGGATTGATGGAAAAGTTTGTATACACTACCCAATATTGAAGTCCATAATAATCAGATCGCACTAGAATTCAATAAAGAGGTTCAACTCCACTCGTTGCTTCAAAGAGAACTAGTAATAGATATCAAAACCGCGATGATACTAGGAATGAAAACTCTAAATATGAAACCCAAATGGGAAGGACCTGGTGTCATATATAATGTATATTCCAATGGAGCTTTCTCATTGGACACCGTGGATGGGAAACGAGTTTCCCACCCCCACCCCCAATTCAAATTTTATAAAGAAATAATTTCTATAGATGTCATTCATCACCATACGCCCTAGCCAAAGTATGATAAACTATGAGGAAAATATAATGATTGCATGAAGTTAAACTATAATGAAAATTTCCTTATCTCATGAAGTTAAACTACACGACAGATATGTCTTTACCGTATGATGTTAAAATTCATGGGTTCCCAAAACTATATACGGTTTCACTCTAATTAAAATGAGATATATAAATATGAATAGAACCTATATATTGGTCTAGACACTATCAGATAATCATGCCCCTTACCTTTCATTAAATCTCTTCTATTTTTTGAAGTAATCCTTTTCCCTTCCTTATTTATCACAATGATCATATCTCACATGGGATTAGGAATTTTTTTAACAACATCCCAGCTTGATTGATACATATCAGTTCTTGTTTGGGTTATCATGGTCATTGATGGAATACCATAAAAGAAACATCATACATCCTTGCTGAATGATGTTAAACTGCATGGTAGACATATCTTTCATGATTTATGATTGTTCATTACTAAGGCCCCTGCCTGAGATAAACACAATCAATGGTGTTATTCTCCCACCACATATCCATCCAAGAATGATGTGTGGCATGATTTGTACCATCACATGATATATAGTGATGCCTAGATATCAAATCCATAATCTACCCAAAACATGAATAGATGAAATTACATACTCTGCGTCTATGAAAAACATGTATAGAGATATATTTATTGAAAACCTACATGTGACATTATTCCATCCATCATAAGATACATATTTATGCCTAGATATCAAATCATAGTTGATGATGTAATATCATTGGAAAAAAATCCCACCTCTACATATCGGTAAGACCTTCATAGGGAGTTTCCCATTCATGAACTATGCATCACTTGATTCCTTCTATATTAGGATATATTGTAACACCCATATATACAATACCGGGTCTAACCAAAATATAAAAATGCTCCCCTCTATGTGAATAATACAAAATTACACAGGGAAATCACATACACGAACTATGTGTGGCTTGAATTATTCCATCACATGATATGTAGTGAACCCTGGATCCTAGGCCCATCCATTTATTTCCATTACCCCCAATAATATCCAAAACTATGAGTTAGATATACAAAAAAGGAATCACCATAAAAGAATATGATTATAGTATGATTACTACCCAAATAATATTATTAGTGAAACCCAAGGAAGCCTAACCATAAAAATAACATATACCTCTTTTTAAATGGGACTGAGTCAAATAGACTCTCTTAGACAACCCATGAGTCAGATCTATGTATGGATTCCTTATGCTTGAGACAAATATATACCGTAAAGACATGGAAAATTACATGTAATTCTTTTTAATTATTTGGGAAAATTGCATGTCTGTGAAAATTGACGGCGCATTATTTCAAGGCCTGGTGTTCCCGGAATGAATTACTGAACATTTTTGTGGTACGTTCAGTAAACACACGGTCAACATTTTATATCTTTTGTACTGGTGCTCAAATTAAAAATCTGAGGGACCCATTGAATCTGTAGTGCCGAGATGTTCTTAATAGAAGTTTCAGTTTGACAGCAGTAGGTCGGGAGAAAAATATAGTTTTAGGACTTTTTTAATGAATTGTAAAATAACATTTCAACGTCATTATATTTTATTTTCTCCAACGGATGAGTAGAAATTGGGGACCAGTGAATTGTCAAGCCATTTAATGGCTTGACTCGTCAAATGTGTAACTCCACAATTGTGAATTTAAAAAATTTCATTAAATCATTTAATTAAATCATTAATTCTCCAATGTGATACTCACCATTACCCCTCCTATTTAAATGGAGCTTAGGGTGGGGGTTTTGCATGAATATTTCAAGCGAATAAACTATGGAAGAGTTCTGCAGCATCATACACCGATGAAGGACGAATGTTTAGATGACAACGATTCGGGACCGACGAACGTCAACGACTCTATCCTACGTGGACGCTCCTCCCGCCGCAACAACGACACCTCCAATAGATCTCGTGGTATGAGTTTTATGTTTGATTTTGTTTTAACATTATTGGAATGAGTTTATTAAATATATAATGTTATATAAATATGGTACTACTTATTATCATGTTAACATGGAGGGCGTGGGATGAATGAAC
Organism: Viscum album; assembly: GCA_963277665.1. Lineage (NCBI taxonomy): Eukaryota > Viridiplantae > Streptophyta > Magnoliopsida > Santalales > Viscaceae > Viscum > Viscum album. Next base: position 1,925,679,537 of record OY728148.1, read on the forward strand.
AAGGCTTGGACCCTCTGTTGCTTCGCTCATGTTGCGTTCTTCAGGAATGAATTTCCTCAATTTTGATGGAAACATGAGAAAGAGGGTCACGATGTGAAAGTGGACATCCGGGAGGCTCGTAGGAGTATACAACATCATGAATGGACCACCATAGAACATCTGGAGGCCTGTAAAAAGAAATGTCAGCGCGCCATGTCGGTGATGGTCGGCGGTGGCCGGAGGAGGCCTACGGCAACAGACAGCGGGCGATGGGACGGTGGCGCACCGTCGCATGCCTCGGTGGCCAGAGGTGGTCGGCCCGATCCGCCCGTGCAAGAGAAGGGAAACGCCTATAGGCACCACTGGTGGTAGCAGCCTTTGCCAGTGGGCCATGACAGGAGGGGGTGGCGCAGCCCTGCGACACACCTCGTCGGCTGGAGACCAGTCAACCCCCCTGGTTGATTGTTTCATGTGGTGGGGCAGCAACCCACCAGCCAGATGAAAGGGCCTTGAGTTCACGAGGCCAGCTAAAGATATGTTTCCATTTTCAGGCAGACTAAGGTGGATGCAGGACGGCTGAATGGGCCGGACCCACGGCCCAACGAGCCAACGCAGGTGGGCCGAGCCCCACCCGCCGGGCTGGGCCAACCACGGCTCGGGACCGTTAACCAATCGGTCCAACCCCGCCCGACCATATCAAGTGAACCGGGTCAACCCTTAATGGGTTGGACCTAGGTGAGGTCAGGTAGACCCCGGGACCCATTGCGTCGGGCCGGCCTAATAGAGTCAAACGGGGCTGAGACCTAACTGGCCCCTGAATAATGAAACGCTTGTAACTGATGAACTGAGTGTCCATTTGGCACACCGTCAGTGGAATTCTGACCCATTATTGGGATGTAGCCCCTTTGGAATATTTCGGCGGGGCTGACTGATCATGGAAAGACTGAGGTGTGATCACCCCCATTTCATGAAAAGGGGTGTAACTAACAGACCGGGTGTCTGATCAATGTGTCGTCTATGGCATAAGGACCCTTGTGACAAGGCGGTCCTTTGGAGACACTCAATGTGAGTTTTTTCAGAGACTGACATGGGAACTAGGTTGGATCAGACATGAATCTAACCGGTCCCTTTTTCCAAAAGTACCCATATCCCCCAGATCGGGTGTCCGGTCGATGCACCGTTTGTCACGTTCGGACCCCTATGATTGGTCAGTCCCTTGGGTATGCTTTTTGTGGGACTTCTTTCAGGTTTAAATATGACCGATGGCTTGAGGAGAAGAATATTTCAAAGATCATGAGTGCTACGTGTGAGAATCTAGAGGCTGGATGTGACATGAAGAAGAAGAGCGACCAATACGGGTCACCATCAGAAACTACAGAGTGGGATTATCTAGTTGTACCACTAATCATCCATACCTCTATACCAAGATCAAATATGGTTCATCACCAGTGACCAATACTTTTCAAAAATAGCAACCAAAACGGGTTAGCACCATCGAATAATATGGGTCTGCACTAGTGATCAATATGGGTCAGCATCTAGCGACCAATACGAATCAACATATAGTGACCTATATGGGTTAGCAATCAAGTTACTATGGATAGTATGATCTAGATTTATGACTAGTCATCCATATCCCAGTAACATTGATGTTATACCATTATAGTGAGCTGTCTCTTTTTCTTTGTGTTTCATGATTTAGATCAATCTTGTGATATTACCTTTTTTGTATTTCTTGTGATTTTTTCCATTCTAGATTACTAAGAGACCTTCGGAGGTCTCAGGCTCCCCTATGGAGTTGTTATACTCAACCCTACATGGGCTCTTCCCACACGTGTGTGTCTAGTGCATACTACTGATGGTCTGAGGTAGACTTTGGAGGTTTGGGACTTGGAGGGTCTTGGTGTGACAAAAGCTGTAGGAATTATCTTCTTCGACTCCAGACTTATAGCTACTACCCTCTAGGTAGAGCTCCAAGGTAGATGCGACAGATTATTACTTTCATTTCAGTTTCCATGTCTTGTATTCGGACCCACTGTTTTCAGTTTTTAGTTGTACTTGTAGTTGTACTTTTCTATAGTGGTTATACATTAATTTTGTTTGGTTTTTTCTTCAGTTTCCCTTTTTGAGTGTGTACAGATCCCAAAGGCAATTCCTTCCCTGCTTGGTAAAATCCTTCTAGTGCTAGTCACCAACCCTAGGCCTATGGATGGCGGTCTTGGGGTAGTCACGTCTGAGCCCTGTTGGACAGGTCATGACATATACAACAAGCAGCTCTGGCATATGGTTACCCATGAATAGTAATATAAATTGATAAAAAGTGATTCATTCATCTAAATTCTCCTAATCAATTAAAATTCCCCCATGTATATCCTACATAATTTCACAGCAGTCCTTACATCTTTATGTCATGAAGTTAAACTTCATGGATGTCATCCTTGTCACACAATGTTAAACATCATGATATATACATCCCCCTAAATGATGTTAAAACATGAAAAAAATCACCCAAAATCATTCCTTATCAAAGGACCAAATTTTTCAATCCATGGTAAACCAAAGTATGGGGTGATTCAATCTTCTTTGGAGAACAAAAACCCATAAAAACAAACATGACTTGATCACCTCAGGTTTTCACAAGCCCTCCATGTCCCATAGAAAAGGACACATATCATTAGTGTACCCTTTATTTTATTGTGCATGTAAGCACCTGGTTCAAGTATATGATCTACCAACCATAAAGAAAATTCATTACCTTGTAAAAATGGATTTTGATCCTTGGGATCCCTAATATGATTGTATTGGATATCATCACCATGTAGTGATTCACAATAATTTTCATCATGATTGTCCCATAACATCACTCGTGACGTGATAAACTTGAATTATAATTTACTAAAATATCTTCTCCCTCAGAAACATGTTAGAGTAATCTTCACTCTAAGTTTCATAATTACGATTTTGTGTAACACACCCTCACACTATGTCCATGTGAATCATGATGCTAAACTGTACAAAATTTGGTCGAAGTTGTTAAACCATAATATTTATACTTTGATGGTTAATATCACAAGACGCAAAACTGCTTGTGAAAAATATATAAAACATTTCAAGATAAAAAAACAAAGGTAATCCAGAGTAATATTCAGTTTTTTTATTTGAGACTTCTTTTTTCTAGAGTTTATAAAAACTGTAGAGAAAAAATAATCACGTAATAAAGCTCATAGGGAATAGTTTTTGTCCCTAGTAAAAGCCGAGCGATGATCACTGGACCCCATGGTGTATGAAAAATTTAGAATAATTTTTTTTCACATATCATCATCATGATATCAAGTTCACTAGGTAAAGAAACAAAATTTAGGGTGCTTTAACCCTTCTTTAATATTACATTTTCCATACAACTAATTCATTTACTCATTGACAGAGGTGAAACAACCAGTTAATTGATTTAGTATTCATCACTAGGAACCCCGTGCAATTGGGTATCCCATGATACTTGTCCACCCCTATAGAGAACTGGTGATATGAACTAGATTAACTAAAAGGGTCCTACTAGAATATTCTAGAGAAATGGAACCCTTGAAATTGAATAGTCTAGTTATGGGGATTGTATATCATAGCCAAGTTAACTCAAATATTCCAGGACTATGATTTACTATCCTAGTAACCAGACTATTGAAGTGTATTCAACTTCCTTGATGTTATTTCTCCATTTTTTTACCATTTTCAAAATAATTAATGTTCTATTCCATTCCCAAAACCTTTTATGACCCAAGAAAACAAACTTAAAACCACACAGAATATGATCTAAGATTCGAAGTCAAAATTTAAACATTCCAAGGGTACCAGAACCCTCCTTGGATTTCCATTTTCACCATACCTACCCTCATCATCAAGATACTGGAATCTTAAAAAACGTTTTATGGCCCTTAAAAAAGGGTGGGGATCCTCTTTTTTTACCATGAATGAAATCCCTATGGGGTCATTCATAGGGGCCTCCATCCCACCAACTAGAGGCAAATACTTTATATAGGAATGGACCTATAATAATTTTGATTATCGATAATGACATGGAGGAACTCATCACCTTAGGGTGATTTTGTTCATCCCCAACATGGCATACCCATTCTATATTCATCGATTAAAACTTTTCAGTTATGAATTACACAATATATATTCTAACTATCCATTTGGAATTGATATAACTGATATTTAAAACATCCACCAATACCATATATCTTAAGGATTAAAGAAGTTGCATATTTTCATGGAAATTCATCAGAAATATTTTTTATAAGGATACAGGGTTCCAGAACCCTTCATGAATATTCATTATTCAGAATATCTATTTAGAATACATGGTGTTGGAACCCTTCAAGAAAAATTATTCTTCAGGATATAGGGTCCTCTAACCCTTCATGAAAATCTATCTTTCACTACTAACAATATAATGATCAAGATCCAATACCAAAAACTAGAGAAATAGAAGGTCATAGATTAAAGACCATAAACTATAACTACAGAAGGTCAGAGCTAAAATACTATATGCTACACCAATTAAAATTCTGAGATAGAAGACCTTAAACTATAGTTGTTTATGGTCTTTTCCAATGAATGTAACTTATATATTTAGATTTTCAGAGCTTGAATAACCAAAAGTAAAACACAACAATGGCATAATTTTCAAGACCTTAGGTAACAGATCGATGTAGATTCAATTCTCACCATGCTACAAACTCAAAAATGTAATCATAGGAAATTTTCATGTCCTTGATAACTATAAATTAACTTTGTGTTATCAATGAAATATTCATAAATAATTAAATAGAAAAGTCAAAAAACATGTTTTGTTGAATACCCATATGATGGATGCATGAGGAAAAAAGTGTCCACAGCAACTAACCTATAAGAAATATTGGCAAAATATTAGTAGTTAAGGTTGAAAAATAGGTAAATCTTGAAGAGATTTTTATTTTTCATTAGATAGAATCAATCATTTCCCACAAATCCCATTGAATTAGGGAAGAATTAGAGAACCCTTCCATCTATGACATGTGTTTACACAAATTATTCTTTTAAACCAATTGATTTGAAGAATACTAGAGTAGGTACATCATTAAGGAATCTAATGTTGGTAGAAATTCATGAGAAATTACCAAGAGAAATCTATTGTGGTTTAATCACTCAAATCAAAGCATTTTGGTCGACTTGATATTAAATAAAGGATGAGTATCCATGATGATCTATATGAAATAAGTTCAATGAAATTCCATTAAAATCATGAATAAAAGAATATTGGATAATGTCATATTATGTTTAAAAGAATTATTCATCAATAAATTAAAAACAGAGGAGTCTATACCTTTTGTAGTCTCACATAATGTTATAAATAACTGAAAACTGAAATAGATAAATAATACATATATTTTTATAGTCTAGTAATTATAAATTTGGGTTATTGTATATTTCCAAATTACCCAAAATCTGGTGAGAGGTTCCAATTGTGTGATGATTTTTTTCCCATACTGTCTCTTCTGGTGCCTCCAAAGGGTGAAAGGTATTAATTAAATAGGATTGATCTTCTTGTCCTTTATAAGTAGTCACTAATAATGATTATTGAAAAATTTGGTATCATATACTAGATAAACGTGCTTCATATTCTCTTATTTATATAGTCAATAGACCAATCTAAGCATATATCTCAATCTTTTTTGATGTTTTTACTTAATAACCTTCAAAGATTCCAATACTAATCAGGTCAAATAATTTTTTTGATTGAATCCTTAAAGGTAATTTTCACTATTGGATAGTTTTTTTTGTCTAGAATAATTTTCAACATGACATCATATAATGAATAACAATGAAATCAACTAACCCCAAAATATTAAAGTGTGGGATAAGGTTTTCATATTTGCCAAGAAACACCTTTAAGGGAGTACTTAGGATCAGCAAAATGATTTGATTCCAGACGAGCCATCCTGGTATATAGTCATCTTTAACCAGTAGAGTGGTTATGTTTTTAGGAGTAATGATTAAAGGAGGCTATTAGACATCAGACCTGTTAGATGATCCGATGAAGAATTATGAGAAGAAGTCTCATTTACTTCCCTCTTAATCGATGCATCATATGTAACTAGTATTGAAGGTCCATTATCCTCAACAAACCCTATCCCATTAATTGGATTTTCTTCACTATGATGAAAATGATTATTTTTAGGATTCATAAAATTATAAGTCAACACCATTTCTACTACACATAAGTTTTTTGGTGAAGCATAGGTCAGGTTCACTTGATATACCAATTTGTAATATACACCACGCAGGTAGGCTTCCACAGAAGCCCAAACATAGTCAGAAGAATATAATATTGGTTTTTCGACATGTGGATGAATAATCGCAACATCTTCTCTTCAAATTAAAATGTGATACAAATTTTTTTGAGTAAGTCCAGGATGTCTCTCCCCGTTAATAACACTGAAACGGAGAGTATAAACCCTTTGAATAAATACAAAATAGTGAGAAATACAATAAGGGTTATATGGATAGTGTTTATAATATTTTATACGTGGGTCTACAGTACCCCATCCCAAAGAAAAATTTTAAATGAAACCTCAAATAGATATCCATTTATGTTATTGAAAATGAACTCGGTCAGTGAAGGACATGGTATGATGTTGAAACAATCATTTTGGATCAAAATTTCAACAACATCCGCAAAACCTAATGACATTGCATCAAACACAAAAACATTCAATAGCCTAAAAAATAATGAATAATTAGGGATTCTACTATTGTTGTGGTGTTTTTAACAATGTATATGCTTACCTATCCATCCAAAATAGAAATGGAAGGGGAGGCTAATCTGGTAATGTATTTTTACTTGATGAATATGACTAAGGAGATGATAATGGTGAGAAAGATTTGGAAAGGATATATTAATAGGATTCCCCTATGATAATTGTGATTCCATAATCAAGGTTCCGAGTCAAATTATCAAGCATGAATACCCACATAAGAATATCAATCCTTTCAAAAATAAGGTTAAAACCCAATTGATGAATTCCTAGGGATAAATTTGGCCTTACCTGATATCCCCATGAGGCATACTCCACATTTTAAAGGATGGAATAATAAGAGAATGATCTATTTTGAACCAATCAGGAAGGGAATTGATGTGTCCATATTATGTTAGGTAGAATCCCTTTATAGTATAGGAATAAATTGATCAAATACATGGAAGAGATGAGAGAGCGTACTCTTAAATTCTTACATAAATTCTCATTTATGATGGTGATCATTTCCCATCCCAAATTTGAATATTATGTGGTTTCAAACTTTATATCCATAGTTTGAATAAATTCATCATATATGTACCCAAGAGGTGGTATTCCTCCCAATTAGTAAATATCCCAAAGGTTGATCCCTACATTGCTATGAGATAGATGAAATGAATTAGTTCTCAGAAACCAGTGGATAATCATCTCCTTGAGATGTTTTGAGTGATAATACAAGACACATTAAGAAGTCAATAACACTTTATAATGATGAATAGTGTGTAACTAGTTGTAATTTTATGAGCATCTCTACCTGACCTAGAACTTCAATGGCTATTAATCATTTAGGTTGTTGGCATATCACATGTCCCATGTTGACCTCTAACTAACTCTCGAATCATTCAAGTTGTATATGAGTATTCTCAAATATATCTAATAAATTGTATTATTTAAATGATCACAATTATATTTTCATTATTGGGATTTAGTCAATATATTGGAAATCCCCTAGAGCGGTTCAACAACCAATAATCTATATTAAGAAATCATCATTTGAATATTGTCATGGGAAGTGGACATCCAGTGACATGGAATATTGTATTCTTTTGAGGGATTGAAAACTTAATTATATACAACCAATCCATAAAATTTAATCTGGGGTGATAGAGGATAAATCAAATGTTATAGTGTGATAATCACCTTTAAAGCCTATTTTTAAGAAAACATGTGATAAATAGGGTTAACATTATGATTTCTTGCAATCATATTCCTTTAAAAGGAAACATTAGAAGATTCATGAGAACATGGATCCTTTTGTAGAAAATAGGAATAACATGTCTTATAAAAAAGTAACCCTTCCAAAAGTGTTTCACGACTTGAATAACACCATGAAAATTGAAAAAACCATACAAGGATTTGCGATAACATGACCTGATCTCATGGATCATGTGACATGTAGAGAATCATGTGATTACATGAACTGTTGAATGAATTTTTATTTCATGACTATGATGTGGCCTTAAAAATTGTGTAATCGTCAATTAATCATGTAACTGAGCCAATAGATCTTTGGAAGCCTCCCAGATACCTATGAAACTGAGACATGTGATGTTCAATGAAGTTAGTATGAGTTTATTTTCATATTTTTTGAAAAATTATTAAATACAAGGTATGTATTGTGGTGAGATTACATGATCGAATCTCATTAAGTGGTCTTACAAAGAGAATCTTGTTAAGCATTTCTTCTAAAGTGGTATTGAAAAGTAGTCACATTATAGAAGAAATCACAACTTCTTTGGGAGTCCAAGTCACTGGAGGAATCAGTGGATTCCTCGATCCCTAATTTTTAGGATTCTTCCCTAAATAATAAAGGTTTCTTGGAAGACCAAACACCGCTATAGATGTCGACCAGTGGAAGAATGAAGGACAGAAGTTGGTATTTACACTCCTCAAAACTGATTCCTTATCCCTCCAGACCTTGCTTATGAGGGGGGGGGTGTTGATGCCAACCAAAAAGAAAACTGAAAGTTTTAGAATATATGAAATACCCAATAATTTTTTTTATTTTATCCATAAGAAAAATGAATGAACCACATGGCTTTATAGAGATCAAGTGGATAGATAATGTGTATCCTGTGACCCATATGAAGATACACAATCACATTACCCTCATAAAGTTATTTAATAGGTCATGTACATCATATGATCATTTCATTATCACATGAATCCCCATTTATAAGAACATATTTTCATTCAAATGAAACTAGAAAAAAAAAATTAATCATGTAGAGGCTTCCTGTAGAGAACCTCAGATCATAAGAAATTTCATGTTACAGATTCCTAACAATCACCCAAATACCCTCATAAAATAATGAATTAAAACTAAAAAGGTGGGGGATTCAAGAAGTCTTTGTTACATTTTTTTCATGAAAATGGTCTACAAACCACATATGATCATCATTGATAAAACAATTTCCATTTCATATCCCATATTGATCCCTTAAAAGGCCCTCTGACAAGCCAAATTGATCTTACAAAGGGATCTAGACAAGTCACATTGATCATGTCAAAGCCTTCTTAATAGTCATCTGGGCCTCGAAATGATTCGTATACATGTTAGTACTATCATTCATTGGAAATTTGAAATATCAATTTGATCATGATATACACCATGGACAAGTAGAGTGACTATACATGAGACTACTTGCATGACACTATACTGATCATGTGATTCTCTCATGAACAACTAATTGACATAGGATGGAATCTTTTTAATATAAAGAATAAAATATGGATATGGTGGAATCCTCTTGATAAAAGAATATATTTTTATCTTATTAATAAATGGTTATGTGATCACTATAGATCACAAAAAATCATTTCAGCAAGCTATATTCATCTCACAAAGTTCCCTAGAAAAATCTCCCTTGATCACGTGAAGGACTTTCAATAGGAAACCCAGTCTCATGAGGAATACCATATATGTCATTAAATCCTTGAGAAATCTATTTTCCATTTAATCACAATCACACAAAAGGGTTTGATGATATGGGGTCTAAAAAATATGGTGGTGATGGAGTATTCTCATTGACATTATATAATTGTGACAACATGGATGACCTATGAAAGGATCATCTGATGAACATGATGAAAAGATCCATCAACCATATAAATCCCAATTTTGTGATATATGTGCCATTACTGATAGTTTAGATCCATAGAAGTTGGGCCTATAAATCCCCCTATTAGAAAAAAACACACAAAGACACAAGGTACACCCATAGGAGCGTAAGAGAGTGAAGACTTACTGGAGCACAAATCCAAAAATCAATAGATTATTCTACTAGGTAAGACCCATGTAATAAATTAAGTGATTATCCAATATGAATAAACACTTTATTTGATCACCCTATTGCTCATAAGATAGACAATCAGTGCACTGGCCATATTATGCAAATGATCTTCCTAATGTTAGATAGGTCACACAAAACCTCAATAAGATAATTCATGAAAAACATTGATTATTATTTGAAATGAAGGATTAAAAATGATGTAATATCTATTTGAATATTAATAAATTGATTAACATGTTAAGGCACATTGTGCATCACATAACCCATCCAGATCATGCGATAATGGTTATGTCATGTGAATTACTCCATATGCATCAGTTGTGCCACATCAAGTCCTTGGTACATTCTATTCGAGTAAGAAAATTCATCCAAACATGTCATTCGTGTAATGTTAATTCATTATAACTTTTCATCCAAATCATATGGTGGCCCTCTAATATATAAACCATGATCATGTGACAAGATAGAACATGTCTAGATCAATCATGTGATTGTTCTATTGACAAGTTCTCTGATTCATGTGATGCATCTCTGACATATCTGCTTCAATAATGTGATGAACCTTGGACATGTCATCCTTTTCATGTGGGGTCCCAATGTAAAGTCACTTGTATCATGTAAAAACATCATGAAATCACCATACATGACAACCAAATCATGAAGAAAGTACCACGACATGTCCATACATCTATAGACATGTCCTATAGAAACCCATTGCATGTCCAGAGACCATCATACTTGTCAGTTATACAACCAAGACACCTCCAAAAGACATTCCCAACTTGTTAAACCATATCAGTCATAGATCTCCCGACATGAAAAGGTTGTATGAAAGGCACACGAGGCCATGATAACCACGTATAGTAGGCACAATTGGTTATATAGGTAAATAAACAAAAAGAAATCTAATTACTACCCAAATACGATAAATTGGAAAAATCTATAAGGACCAAGATTTAAGTGGTCATCCACATTGGTGTTTGTACCTCCATATCTCACACACTCTAACCTAAGAGACCCAAACTCTCTTTTGTTTTTATCATTCAATAGAATCCATCCATGGATTGAGAAGTTAACTAAACTTTGATAACTCTGATTTATATTTAAACATGATATGTATGATACATTTCTAATTCCAGGTACCTGTCTTGAACAATCTTATAGGGTCTCCTAGTGTATAAGTATTGCATCCATATGTAGTGATTATTCTCTCTTATTATCCATTGGATCTCCCAACAAACATGAATTATGTGGTATTAGGGATTTAAAATAATCATATCACTAACATCATGAATTTCTCCTAGATAGGGTATCCACCAAGGTGTATGTTACAATGTAATTCTTATATTGGTAAACCCTAGGAAATATCCCTCAGATGAATTGATTACCTGCAACATCTCTTAAACAAGATGAGGGAATATAAAACTATGATGATGGAGATTCTATCCAAATAGGATACATTGGATGCCTTACTAAGGATCATGCTCTATAAAAGGTTCTCATGATACCTCATAAATGTCCTTTCTGAATAATGTTAAGCTACATGAATTACACATAAATTAACTATAGATTTTTGGATTCCTGTTATAAAATAGATATGTCAGACTTCGCGTGAATGTTCAATCTCATCCTCAAAACAACAATTTCATTCCTAGGTGACTATGAACTCCATTGTGACCAGTTATAGGGGGTCAAAAATATAAATAGATACCGATTTATAAGAAAAATCTTTAAATAGGTGAAGAACATCATATACATACATATAGTCTCATTAATAGAACCCCACATTAAGAATAGAATGATTCAACACCTAATCATTTTCAGAGGGTAACCAATATTGTATCATGATTTGGAAGAGATTCACGAACATGACTTAAATCTATAATAGAGTCCCATAATAATTTATAATTCCCCAAAAGTGTGAAATGATCCCAAACTCCCATCCTCTCAACCAATGTGAGTTACTTAGAACCATTTGGTCTTAAACCCCAAATGACCACCTACCTTTGGAATGTAGGATTGCACCTAATTATGAATGATGGAGTTGTTTTCAGTTTCTAAGAGATGAAAATAGTGAATCAGTCATGAATTTTTATACATTCATACTTTAACCCCACACAATCAATCCTTCAAAAGGAAGTCAAATGGTTCACCCAATGTGAAGGCATGTAATTATATAATAGCTAAATAATTATAATTTTTAGACACCTTGTCTCTCAAATCGAGGAAATCTTTCATTTCGGAGTGAAATAGTTTATTTTACAGTTTAATTATCATTGTTCATTTATAAATTTTATCATAGATGATTATCCATCCACATTTTTTATGGAACTACCTTGGGTTTTTTAGTGTTATTTTTAGAAATGAGTTAGGACTGATGAGATTTGGGTAGTAAGTGTGGTAGGATACTTGGCCTACCCACTTTCATGTTTAGACATGAGTTACAATGGGTGGTATGGGATTTTTACTATGACTGTTACTTGGTATTTAAATTCATTAATATTGATTTTTGGAGTCATAGTTATGAATTAGGAATTTTCTCATAAGATGATTGGTTATTATATTTTTTTTATTAGGAAATTAATCATATAAGATATCATCTAAATCCAAGTGAGGAAGATGTGACAGAAGTACCATAGTAAAATACTCCATTGGACACTTCTTTAGAAGAAGCTGTAATCACATCTATTCAGAATCATGGTTAGCTAGGTGTTGGAAACTTGGGTCGAGTGGTAGATAATGGATCTAAATTTACCAAGAAGAATCCGCCCATATTTTATGGTGACATATGATTTCAATAATTTTAAGAGTTTCTTGATAGTATCAAAGGATCTTCCATTTTTGATGACTCTAGAAGAATCTGCGGTTTGTTTTATATTATATATTCATAAGGGATCAGGGAGAAAACTGTGGTACCCTATATTGGAAACTAAGTTACATGAGGATCTTACCTGGATATATTTAACAAAGATCATCAAATATCTAATTTATAATGAAATATTGTGTTTTAAAAAGAAATAGTATTTTTTACCATAGAGAAAAGTGATAATTGTATTTTTCATTATTCCACCAATTTCACTGAGTTGGGTCCCCTAGAATCAGATCTTTTTAATAATTTTTACATTAATGTTAAGAGGTCTGAGATTGGAATGAAGAATGAAATTTAGATAATGATAATTCTATCATGTATTCTGATATTTTTTGAGGTTTCTGATATTGAATATATGGAATATGTAAAAACATACAAAAAATAGGTTTGGGTGGAGCTTTGGTTGGTGTAGTTTTTAGACACGGTCTGACTTCCAGTTTGAAAATGAAGCATAATGTTTTCCAATTTTCTTCAAGAATAGTTTCAAGGGATTCATATAGATAGTATATGTTTTTATCATTTAGTGTTAATGGTTCAGTTAGACCATAAATAATTATATGGAATCTCCATGAACATGTCATCCTTTTGAGAAATCTAGTTTTCTCAGTTATTTTTGTGGAAGGATGTCCCAAGGTAGTATGGATAGATCTACCCTCACCATGGGATTGCAGGTTCGTTTTTATGCTTCCAAGGGTAGTGGTTCTTATCTTATTTCTAATGGGGGGTTTTTTTTGAAATTAAAGCACTAGGAGGATCTGATACTAGACATATTTACACAAGAGCATATGAACAAAAAAATCTGAGGTAGGTCCAACTACTACTAAAGGTATAATGCATATTTCCAAAACTATTGTGATATCATTATTTGATAGAGGTGCTACTAATTCTATTATATAGTCAATATTAATTGATCTGTTGGGCTTTTGTTCAAAACATATTTCACCCTTTTTGGATAATTAGTCGAATTTTAGAAATAATACCAATGATGGTTTCATATTTCCTACATGTTGTGTCATGATAGCCAACTTTGGGGTGGTGTGGGACTTATTTTTCCTTGATCATGATATTATTATATTGATAATTAGAATGTATTGTAAAATCAACATTAAGTCCTATATTGAATGTTATAGACATCTAATCCAGTTTCTATCACATCATAGAGTTTCTCATGTCTTCTGAGGTTAGGGGGATTCAAGATCTAGGAGTGTGGGGCATATTATTACTTTTTTGAAGTGACCTCATTCAAATTGATGAAAATGTTCCTCGATTCCATCGATCTTTTCTTGTAGAATCCCACTTCTTTCAGTGGTGAGTGCATATCGTGATGTACTTGCTAATTAGTTTTATTAGATTACCACTAAAAAGAGTGGCCAATTTTATTATTTACCTAATTCATGGTATGATTCTCAATTCTAGGATATTTTATTTCATGTATCCTATAGAGATAATGGAATTTAAATTCCCTCTTGTGGAACTTGAGGCTAATAAATTTACTCACACTAGCGTGTTGCTTTTTCCTTCAACAATCCCCTTTTATATAAAGGAATATTGGTGATTCAAAATTTTAATTGATTATCAAAAAAATAATTAGGTGACAATTGTGAAGATGTATCCACTTCCATGTATTAAGGATCTCATTTATCAACACAAAAAAGATTTTTGGGTTTCATATATAGAGCTTTGGTCGGGTACCATCTGTTATGTTTCTAAAATGATAACATAAAGAAGAAAACATTTAGGTGTTGGAATGGAACTTTCATGTATCGGTCTATGCCATTCTGCCTCAATGACACTAATATAATATTTATCGACTCAATGGGGAAAATCATTTATTGGTTCTTAGAATCCTTTAACATTGTGTTTTTGGATGATATTTTTGTGTACTCCAAGTCTAAGGAGTAACACATGGATCATTTGGATATCATATTTATAGCCTTTAGATAACTTATCTTGTATATTAATCATTCCATGTGTGAATTACAGGTCCATGAATTATACTTTATGGTGAATGTCATATCTGAGAAAGGGATCATAGTGGATCTAGAAAATATTCTGATGGTAGTATCATTAGAGATTCCAATGATTTATTTGAGATCTGTAGTTTCCTGGGATTGTTTGGATATTAATGTAGATTTTTAGGTATTTTATATGATCTTATATATGATTGAAGAATTGAATTGAATGTATGTTATTATTGAGTGGGATGATAAATTTCATATTTATTTTGAGAAACTATTGGGAAGATCGACTTCTTATATAGTTTTATTCTTCCAAAAATGGGTCAGGTTATGATTTTTAGATGATTCTACTTGTATAGTATTGGGTTGTGCCTTGGTGTAGGGAAAACATGTGGTTTCCTATGGATCATGCCTATTATTCCATCATGAGAATAACTAACCAACACATGTTCTTGAGTTGGATATTGTTTTACATGATCTTAAAAAATAGCGTCACTATCTCTTTGGGTAGAGGATTATGATATATTGTGATCTTAAAATTCCAATATATATTTTTACTTAGAGGGATCTTAACTTATGATAGAGATGATGGGTTAAGTTTCTTAAAACATTAAATTTAGGTATTTATTATTCACCTAGGAATTGTAATTTGTTTTACAACATATTTAGAAAGACAATACCCCCTCATGCCTTTATAGAACTAGTAGAGGATTGGTCTATGATGAGTTAATTCAGTATAATGTGACTATAAATATAATCAGATGGTTGGAAGGTGTTATTATTTTTAGTTATGGTTGAATAATAATTTGATGAGAAGGGTGAGGTTTAAAAGGTATCAAATATAAATTTTCATTGCTTTAGTAAAATCATTAAAGGTAGGGAGATCTCTGGAGAGTGGCCTTGGTATCCCATCAGTGCATTTTGTTTCTCAAGTCGGTTGGTTATTCCTTTATCTCTAACTATGGAATTTTAATATAGTATAAATTGGTCTTGTTGGTTCATCCACCATGGGACTAAAAACATGTATCATGTTTTGATACACCAATATTGGTTGTAGGTGATGATGTGGTTGATTACAAACTTCGTGTCATGGTGTCAGAGTTGTCAGTGGAGTAAGGATGATCATCAAAGACCTATTGGTTGGATAAAACCTTTTCCTATTCTAGAATGTAAGATGGATGATAAATCAATACAACTATTCATTAGTTTATCTTATACTCCTAGTAGAAATGATGCAATTTGGGAAACCAATGATCGAGTTATGAAATTGGATGAAATTGTGCCTATTAAGGAGATAATAATGTTGGAGTTAATTTGGGACTTGTATTTATGAGATTTTATGACGATTTATGGTGATTCCACAATGATAGGTTTTTATAGGTAAAAATGGATTTCTTCACGTTATTTAATGTTTTAATAGAGGTTATGGATTTTAAGAATAAATTATAAATTGTGTATCTACCATAGAGAAAATTGAATATAGATAGTGAAATTCATAGTCTTGCTGATATGCTCTTGGAATGTGAGATTTTTTTGGTGTATTGTGGGACAATCATATTTCATCTAGTTGAATTTTCTTATAATAATTTTTATGAGTAACCAATTAGAATTTATCCCTTCAAATCCTTGTATAGGTAGCCATGTAGATCTCTCTTTTTTTGGAAGTGTTCGAAGAGTATTCCTTTGTTGTACTAAGATTTTTTCAATGGATTTAGAAAAATGTTTAGTTAGTCTGGAAGTGATTATTCATGGAATACAGTCATCATAAATCCTATTAATACCATCATTATTAGTTTTTCATGTTTGAGGTTGCTGATCAGATCTTTCTTCGAGAATCACCTAACATGGGACACTATTTATTTGGTAAGCATGGTAAGTTGGGATAGAGGTTATTTGACCCCTTTGAAACTATTGAGAATCAGGGAAAGGTGTCCTATCAGTTAGAAATTACATCTATATTGATGTATATTCATGATTTGTTTCATGTTTCCAAGCTGATAATCTATCAACTAGTCCCTTATGATATGAATGAATAGGAGTATGTTTATCTTGGGCATGAATCTTCTATTTTTTTAGAAATTAGTTTAAATTAAATATCATTATGATATGGAACGATGTGGTAAAAAACATATTTTCATATATATTGGATGTGAAAGTGGGATAACCATGAGACCTGGGACCACGACTTGTTAATGATGATGTAAAAACATTCTATTTTTGAGAATTTAGAATCTTGATGAATTTATGATGGAATAAATCATTCAAGGTATGGAGATTGCGATATCCCATCACCATCCCTCAAGGTATTTAACTATAGATGGTAGAGTCTATAGTGTAGATGGAATGACTATAGAATGGATGGAAATGTTTTTACATGGAGTTTGAAAGGAGGAATTTTAGTTCCCCTTCCATTTTAAGAATAGTAGTGTCATAGAGTAGGGAAACAGTATAGGAGGGTCGAGTTATACAGATTGGAAGATAAAGTTAAACCATAGTTACTCAAGGGGTAAGTTCGAGTGTTTTATCCAAATTTCGGGTAGCTGAACTATGTAGAGTATGATAAAAAATACCCTATCAATTGGTATAGGGGTTTTATAGTGTAGTGGACTTAGCTAAGCTGTGAGTCCCCTATCTAGAATATAGTATCTTTATTGTAGTTCATGGATGTGGTTTGACTAGACAATCTATGACATGGTCTACCCATTGTGATGTAGTATAGGTTTCTTCCAGCACCGCTGCATGGTATTTTATGAGGACACACCATATTCTTTAATTTATAGTCAGCCAATAAATATTCAAACCCTATTAAAACTCATTTTGTTTCCAAATTTATTTCTCAAACCATAAATTCCAAATAGTGTTTTTAATAGAAATTAAGGGACACTTTTTTATTTGATACAACCCTGGACATCAATTTCAATTATTGGGGTTTTTACTCTATTCATGAGGTAACTGTATTTGTACAAAGGTTCTAAACCATGAATTAATTGTTGTTTTGTTAATAATTATTTTCCTCATTTTTTTAAAATGATTTATTTGATATAACGGTGAATTATCTTCTTGAAATCAATATTTTTAAGATGGATATAGACTATGTGAAAGAAAAATGCCTTAATAAATGATTTTATTTTAATTTTATATTTTCATGAATTGAGGAAATAATTAATTGTAGTAAAAAATTTTATAAATAGTGAGCATGATTTTCAAATTGTTTTTTGAATGAATAGAAATTGGGAACCATGGGTATATTGTGAAATGGAATAGCCACTCTTTATGATGATTATAAAACTATTGGTTTGATATAAAAAACTATGATATGGCTTGATATTGGTTGGAAACACATGTTTCATAGATAATGTTTTTCTCTTTATTTCCAATTACATCTTCCAATATACTAGAACCAAAATCTATTTATTTTTCATTTATACGTGGGTTTTCACATGATGGTATATTTCATGTCTAGTTACTCACTTTTTTATCATATATTGTATCCATTTTTGGATTTTTTTATTAATTATTTCCCCCATGTTTTTTTCCTATTCTAGGTTATTGTGAATATGAAATGATTTAATGAAAACGAAATCATTTTTTTCAAAATGATTTATTTTTAAATTTATTTATAAATTGGTTATTATATAAAGCAAGAGATAATGTTTTCATTTTATTATAATCTGTATAGAGTATTTGGTGGAATACAATTGGGTATTTTCCCAAACCTTAATTTTTTATTGGGAATTTGTAAATGTAGTTTTTCAAGACTGAAAAAATGTAAGGGAGTTTATTATCCCACCGGCTTATCTCAGTTGTCATTGCCTTTTTAGTGGGACATTTTAGGGGTGGTATATGTTCACATCAAGTCTCATTATATTATTGTTTTTTTCAAGGTTATCCATTTGGATTGAAATTTTATATCACTACTAGAAATAAGATCTATACCAACGGTTTTGGGAAAACCATTGGTATAGTTCACATATATGGACCTATACCAATGGTTTGGCCAAAACCATTGTTATAAGTCACTAATTTGGACCTATATCATTGGTTTTAGACAAACCGTGCATATAAGGGGGACATATACCAACTATTTGGGGAAACAGTTGGTATAGGGTCTTTATTATGGACCTATGCTAACAGTTTTGGCCAAAATATTGGTATAGGTCCATAATAGAGACTCTATACCAACGGTTTCCCCAAACCATTGGTATAGGTCCTCCTATACTGACAGTTTGTCCATAACCATTGGTATAGGTCCCAAAATAAAGAATCTATACCAATGGTTCTCAAAACTGTTGGTATAGGACTATACCAAGGGTTTTGAGAACCTTTGGTATTGTTACATGTATGTTTTATGGAATCTTTGTATAGAGAACATTAAATAAATAAAAATTAAAATATTTATGTTAATACATATATATTTATGAAATTCTGTTCCCAAAAGACAAGTCAGGTTAGTGGTTAGGTCATTCAATCATAAACAGTAGGTACTAGGATCTAAACCAACTGAATGCTTCTTTTTTGGAATACATATACAAACGGTTTTATGGAACCGTTGGTATAAATTTTTCATATTAATTATACCAACGGTTTTGAAAACCATTGTTATAGGTCTATACCAACATTTTTGGAAAAATCGGTGGTATAGAGCTATCCCCACGGCTTACTTGTCTACAGTTCTCCAAACCGTTTGTATAGGATATACCAACAGTTTAGAGGCCTATACCAATGGTTTCAAACCATTGGTATAGGATATTTTTCTACTCGTGTATATCATTGATATGTTATATTCTTTTAATTTTTCTCGGTTATTTCTTTGGTTGTACATGATAATTGTGTTGTGTTGTAACACCTCACCATGTGGTGGGCCTTCTTAGGTGACTTTTCTAGTTGACTTGGATTGGTTCATTAAAATGAATATGTTTTATGATTCTTCTAATGAAAATAATTGGAATATACATATAGATACACAGTTCTCTATTTCATGTGGTTTTAATTAAAATTTTCCTAATGTGGTAAGGTATTTATGTATCAGTCTCATTTTAATTGTGATTGTGTATGCATACATTTCGATTGAAGTTAATTATATGATCCTTCCAAGATAAATACCTTTAATTTTCTTCTTTTTTATATATTTCTTGAGAATATATTTTTTATCTAATTTTTCTAACATTATATACTCAAGATACTAAAATAATGATTTTATAAAAAAATGAAAATATATCTTTCTTCAATCAAAAATCCATTTTATTCAACAATCATGTTTTCCTAAAAAAATTATAAAATGATTTTATATTATTCAATTATTATTTAAATTAAATTCATTTATGATTTCATATTTTTATAGAATGGTTTAATATTATTATTGTTATCATTTTTTGAATGATGTGCATTTGACTTATAATCGGAAAAATAGAAAGAATATTTATTTTTATATACTTGACAATAATTGAATTTCCTAGTATCCTAATTATTTAATTACAAGATTTGATGAATTTAATGGTGGGTACCCTTTACAGAAGATATATATGGTCATGATTAATCCACATGTTATTCATATCTTTTATGATGTGATTTTTTTCCAATGTTATGTTTTCATAAATCATGTTCCATGGTCCCTTTATAATTCCTTACTTATGAACAACCATTCTTTTTTCATGACTTGTGTTTATGATCACATATTTATTTAGTATGATTTTCAAAGTTTAATCTCATGTTTTCAGATCCATTATGCTCATGTAATGTTTAATTTTCATTTATATCTTCATTTTTACCATTATTAAGAATCAATGTTCACCCTTTACTATATTTTATGTTCCCTATGATATGAAGAAATGTTTTAAGTATGATGTGTATAATATGGATGATAGATGCAAAGAGTTATGTAGGAGATGATGGAGATCATTTGTAAAACTATATTTTATTTATCCATGTTTCCAAAGATACTATATCTTTCCCATTATGGAAGGGATAGTAATGTTTCGTAATGAATATTCATATAAAAAGATTTAATATTTATATAGGTCACTATATTTTGTATCAAACCAAGGATTAGTTATATTTGTAAAATCATATGAGAGAACTTTAGTGCGAAACCTTATGATAATCTTATGTATATGATAATTTATTATGTCATGGTAAAGAGAAGAGTGTGGTTTTCCTATGAACACATCACTATCTAGATACTACATTTTATGTGGTTTTGGAATAGTTTCATCTTGTTATAATAACCCTAAAAAGTGTTGGTGGAGTATATCTCAACCATCATTTTATTTAGTGGTGTGGTTTCCTTTATAATGAATTGTATTTGACACTCTTGGGTATATTCTTGGGTTAATTCAGATTTTCTTTATGAATCGTTATTGAGGAATTGATTTGATTATAAGAAAGGATGACCTAGGTTAAATCTATACTTCCATAGATTGGATAAAGTTTTTCATGATTTAGATATTTCATAAAATATTATTTTTTATCTTTCCCAATAAATATTATTACCCACACTATGGATTTTACTTTTCAATATTTGCTACATCGAGGTGGATTCATGCTAATGGTGATAGAGATGGATAATACAATGGTAGTCCATATGAGATATTAATGAAATAGGAAATGGAAGGTGGGACCATATGGTTATGAATAATTATCTATTAGGATATTTGATTTAAAAAGGTGATGTGTTTCATAACACATCAAATAAGAGGATGATGGGATTTTATGAATGTTCATATTGTGATGACTATAGGAGAAATATTGTTCAATTTTCTTCATGTCGTGACTGTTGGATGGATCAACCAACATAATGTATCAAATGAAAGGTAAAATCTTTTCTATGTGTAAATGAAGTCCATGGAGAAGAAAATTTTCAAGTAGATCATTTTTTAATGGGTGTGGAACTTGGGAATTATTTGATTCAATTCCCAAATCCAAGGGTAAACTCCCAGAAGAATGGAGGACCTAAGTTATACCAATCATTGATTTGAATGGATTGATGTTTTTATATATTTCGATTAAATAATGTTTTCTTAAGTGTTATATCAATGAATTTTTTGATAAAAGAATTATGAATGAAATAATGAATACTCTATATTATTTTTCTATTAGGGATTTGAAAACATATTATGAATGATACTGATAACCATGAAAATCGGTTTTGAGGTAAGGTAAATTTTTTTGGGAATACATGATTAAGGGGAGGATAAACCATAATATATTTTGGATGATGATTTAATAATTTTATTTTCTGTTAATTAGATTATTGACATGTATGATGTAAATGGGATAATATTGATAACAATTAAATTGGTGTGTGATTTGAGGAAAATGTGATTTAGGACATCATTAATGAATTTTATTAAATTATTGTATTTATGGAATGTATTCAATATTATATTATTTAATTTGATAGATAA
The DNA here is from genome assembly GCA_963277665.1 of Viscum album. Lineage (NCBI taxonomy): Eukaryota > Viridiplantae > Streptophyta > Magnoliopsida > Santalales > Viscaceae > Viscum > Viscum album. Next base: position 1,925,701,872 of record OY728148.1, read on the forward strand.
GGAATGATCTAAATTTTGGAATAAAATATGTTTTCATTTGCGGATAACTTAACTGTTATGGATACTATTATGGGTTTACATGTTTAAAGATAATCATATGTTCTAAGGCAAAGATTCAAATTTTTAGGTTTTGAGTGAAGGTATTTTGAGGTGATTTGAATCTTTAATTGGGTTTTAGGAAATGTATTATACTAATGTTTAAATAAAAATTTAGATTAGCTTATGATTCTATATTAAATTATTTATGGTCTATCACATAGTGGGATATATATAATCAAGATGGTTAAAATGTAGATTCATTGAAAAGGTGATATTTTCCAAGATATTTATAGTTAATCAAAGGACTACCTTTCATGTCACTATCTAAATTTTATTTATGATATCTTTAGGAATTTCACAACATAGTAATATTATTTAAGGATTTATCTTGGAAATTAATGATATTTTGGGTGAGGATTAATTTGATTGAGTTATTTGTAATATTTATATTTATCATCTGATGTAATATGAAGTATTATTTTGGGTGAATGAAATTAAATTATTATGGATGTAAGCTGAATGTTATGAGATAATTTTATGTTAAAACATTATTCAATTTTGAGGTGAGAAAGGTTATTTGGGATTTAGGGTTTTTTTAAATGAACTAAGTGTAACCATAGTTATTATTGATAAAATTTGGAGTTAAATATATTATTTCCTGATATGAAAATTCATATTTATTATAGTATATAGTGATAAAAATTTAGTCTTGGTAAATATTTAATTATATAACTGATATGTTAATATCCTTCTGTGGATTATGAATTTGATTTTAGTTCTTTTGGCATGAAAAATTCATCTTGAATACTCATCATTTGGAGAAAAAGATGGTATTATGGTTGAAATTTATTAATATGTGATATTCTACTTATCATGTAAGTATATTTACATTTCTTATTATTCTATATGTAAGAGGAGTTACACAAATTTATGAATAGAATCTCGTAAAAAATATTTTAACCTCATAAACTCATTTTTTAAGATTTTTTTTCTTTTTTCTCACATTATTATATTATAGTATTGGTATCAATAAAATTATCATGACAATTTAATTTATTTTGATAAATTTTCTCTATCTCTCTCTTTCATTATTTATACATTAATTTTTCTTCCTTTTCTTAATATTAACATCCCCCTAATTTTATTTTATTTAGGAATCATGTTATGTGCTAATATAGGTAACATTCCTATTTTACTTTTCCTATTTTCACATTAAAGTTATATTAAACCTTTTTATGATGTTGATTTTCAGTAAATGTATTTAAAAATATAAATTCCCTGATTAATAAGAACATTGTAAAATTGTGATGATGAAATTTGTTAATTTTTGAGGGGGAGAATGTAACCCCATAAATTATTTTTAAGAACACTATGTTTGATAGTGTATACAACACACAACGCAAAGCATAATTAAACCAGAAACTATTTTTATTTTATGACTCTTATTACATAAGATGAACTGGGGGTTTGAATATTGGTCACTGAATTCTAAAATACATATAAGGTAGATAATAACTAAAAAATATGCTAATAAATTCTTATGACATAAGAAATAAATTTTTACTAGTATCAAATTATTCTTCAAAATTAATTTTCCTCAAAAATTATTTTTATTTATTTCTTTTGAGTTATTATTTTAGTTAATTTATCAACCATTAATAAAAATTAGTTTATAAAAAAATGAATTTTTTAAAATCAACATGAAAAACATTTTTTGGGTATTTTGATTTTATTTTATTGAAAGGATATATTTTTCAGGGAATAGTGAAGGATAAATGGTTTTCAAATTCATTCATTGTGGGGTCAGAATATTAACAAGATATAAAAGAGGGGTGGATTATGTGTTTTTAATAGTCTTTATATATTATGGAATTTAACAATATTTGTGATATATATTTATCTATATCATTCAATTTTGAAATTAATATTAGTAGCTGATAAAAATTAAAGATAAATACATAAAGTTTTATAGTGGTTTCTTCCATAATTATCCCATAGTCCACTCCAATAATGCACTATATGTGAGATTGGTGATTTTTACTAGAAAATGTCCACTTATCACATGACCTTGAAATCCACAACTAAGTGCAAGCAGTTAAGACCTTTAAAACAAGGCTAAAAAGATCGCTCAGGTTCTTTTGCAAGGAACCATATTTCTATAACATACTATAAGAAGATTATACATAAACATGACTGAGTGCGAGTAGTAGAAACTCTAATAAATATTTTTTTTATAGAATCCTATAGGTTTAACTTCAATGTTGTAATAGAATATAGATCTTATTCTTCAATGATTAATGTGTTCAAGTAAGAATACCTTTGAAGAGAACCTGGTATCAAACGATCTTCACTACGAAGGGAAAAAAATAAATATATGAGATACAATATTAAAATGTTAAAATTTATTACTTTAAAGTGTAGCATCTTCAGAAAAAAAAGATTTTTTTCTTTCTTTTCATCAGTTATATAGAAACATATTCATATATATATATAATTATATATCACATGTATTTAACATAAATATCATCAATATATTTTTGGTGAAAATTTTCTGATCCTATATATATATATATATATATGAAAAATAAATTTTCATTCAGTTAAGCATATCCAGGAATCTCTCATGATAGATCATATATATTCAAATTGAAATCATTCATGAGAGTCATAACATCACTTCGAAAAATTAATTCTTTAGTCTATTGAATATGAGTCTTTAAATCAATCATAACGATCCATTGAATTAGTCATAGAATATATTTGTTCAAATAATTACATCCATCAAGATCATTTAATAAAACAAAGACATTATCATATATTTAAATCAACATCGTTGAATAGGTAATTGTAGGGTTCATCCATTTGATGATAAAATATAATATGTAGTGTTTATAAAAAAATTAGGGTTGATATACCATATGTTTGTTTACTCAAATGTAGAGTTTCTTAATTATGTAGGTTTGACTATCCATAAACTCCCTTTATCTAAAATTTAATTTTACATCCAAACGTAGGGTTGACGAATTGTACATTATGACAACATAGGATACATGATTCATACACATTGTTCTGAACATAGGGTTGATTCCTTGCACTATGCTTATCAACAGAGGGTATGACCATTATTTCTATAATATTCTAAAATATATTCAAAACACTATAAAAATATTCCTCTATAATTAATAAATTAAATATAATTATATAATTAATATTTTATAGGATATTAATTTTTATAAATTCACATAAAGTAATGTCTTCAAGAAAAAAACAAGGGTATTTGTGAGCATACAAATCAATATGATTTATGTCTTATTTTTTAGACAATACATGCCCAATAATGTATCCCTTTTTAATGATCACATAACCCATAAAATAATTTATAGAAAATATTTTATTTTTAAACACTAATGAAATAATGTTTTAAGGAAAGCATTTGTTGTTTTGAAAATTAATGCTTTTCAGTGTTATTTATATGAAATAAAAAATGATACTCTTAATTTGAGAATGTTATGTTTAACACATTTTATCCTCAATTTTGTGATATCAATAATAAATCATAAATAATGGATTAAAACAAATTCAAAGTATCACACATCTATAATTGGATGTTGTAGTCTACATTAGAGAAAAGTAAGACATGTATTCTGGCATTTTATATGAACAAACAATGAAATATATAAATTATGCAATGAATATAAATTATCAAAATAATTGTTATTATAAAGTGTTTATAAATACATCAGTGGTATTGGATTGAATAAAAGGGTATAAATAAAAGACATTGTATATGATGAAAGGTTTTTTTCAAGAGAGGTTTCTAGTTTTGGGGAATCCTGAGAAACCTGAAAAACATATTTTTACTCCACTATCTCTTGTTGTAAACTTTCTATAAGATTATTAGCTATGTCTAAATTCGTGAATCATGACACACCATCAAACATTCAATCATATTGATTTTCATAAATTCATGAATATTTCCCTCTTTTTATAGAAACTGAGTAAGAATATCACTAAACTGATTGAGAATATGTCTGATGTCGGGTTCATTTGAATTCAAAATCTTGATAATATCTTTTTGATTATCCAACAAAACATGGAAGGGTTCATTATTACTCTAAAGTGAAATAATTATTTCATTTATATCCTCTATTACTCAATTGATTGAATGAAATATTCTGATTATCTCTAGAGATGTTGTTTTTGCATAAGTGGAGTTTTTTGATTGACTAATACATCCTTTTATTAATTCAAAAAAACATTCTAAATACAATTTTAGATCAATAAAATCATCACTTAACACCAATTATACGTTCTATTTTCCAAACTGATCCAAAATATCTCTCTTGAATGCATCATAATCACTTTGTAACATAGAATGTTCATTAATCCCTCGAAAATGTGTCTAAAAATAATCTAATTCCATCCTCCAAAAAGATGAGTTTTGAAATAAATACAAATATATTCTTCCATATTCTAGTTAATATGGAATATTAGAGGTCTTCTCCTTTACCTTGTTAATAATTATTACCGGATCATCTATCAGATTTTTTAGAGAATAAATTGTTCATTCATCTGTTTTTTTTATTGTTGAGACCCTTCCATAATAACTAAATACTTAACTGATGTTTTTACATGAAAAAGTGACACCATCAATGACTTTTTTCCTATCTAAAAATACATAAATTGTTCTTACCGTGGATTATTAAATAACAGAGATGGTATGATTTTTAATGATTTCAATGGTTTTAGTTACTGGTGTCAGAAATTTATCATCTTTTTTAGAAGATTTTTTTGTTGATCTGGTTGGTAGGAAAATTTGTATTCATGAAATTTACTTTCAACCTTTTGTTCCATAGGATTATAGGTTACATCCAATGCTGTTTGTGTATTTTCATATCTAGCTACATTTTTCTTACAAATGGGTTCCCATGCTGAGGATCTTATCTAATTTTGGGCCTTGTGACAAGTTCCTCATTGGATACTTCTTTAGATTCTTCAAAATATTGATTTTTAGTATCGTATCTTTTAGTCAGTTTTGAAACACCTTCTATTCAGGGTTCTCTAAATTCTTCATTTCTCAAATAAATTGACCCTACATATTTGATATTTCATTTCTCTCTCTGAGTTAATGTTGTGGATTCTAGTTGGACAGTTGAACTAACTCATAACAATTTTCCATTAACATTAATCCAAAATAAACATAATTTTCATAAATTACCATCATTCAAAACATTATTGTGATGACATTTTTATGAAAATCCAATTGGAAAATTTTTTCCTATAGAGAAGTGGTGAAATAATCTGACTATAGGGATAGAAAAAATTCTAGCCTCTGAATGGTAGTGGTGATTTAGATATTCAAACATATATCTATGGATTTTCAACTTATTGCCACTAATAAACAAAAAAATTATATCCATGTTGGTGTACAAAATATTTTATTATTCATGAGTTCATGTAATTATGTATTTCTGAATAATCTTTACCATTGCCTTCTATTCAACCTCATGATCCTTTACATATATTTTCCTAATATTGGTTGATCAAAAAATTAATGAAAATATATCTTTAGAATTATGGTCATTATTTCCAATTCATCAATGATCAACGTTGAATATTTTTTTATGGGTTAATTTTAAGATCTGTGTTAATTCTACTAAGGATATTTAAAAATCTTTATCATCTAATCAAGAAGATGTTATATCCTCTATTTCTCTATAGCTAAATTGTATATTTCTATATTGATGATTCAATTTTAAATAAAAATGTTATTATTTATTTTCTTCATTACATAGAAACTCCAAACCATGAAAAGGAAGAGATTATTTGACTAAAATATTTTTTTGATACAACAGTTCAAAATCAATAAACTTTCCTTGAAGAATATTCATGGAGCGGATATGTTGACAATTCAGATTGCTTATTTTACCTTCATTTTTTCTCTTTATCTTCATCATTTTTTAGAATCTAAAGGCTATAGATTTTCAGATTCTACAGTTTTAATTGAAGAAATAATCTCTAGTAGTCAGAAATGTTTGACATAAATGAGTTTGGAGAGACAAAGAGTTTTCTGATGGTTTGGTCATATAGTCTAGTATCTCGTGCAGATTATGTAGGGTAATCAAAAAAATTAATATTTTGAAAATAATATATTTAATAAAAAATATAAATAAGTATATTTTATTTAGACAATAAATAAAAGGATAAAAATTGAATGAATAAAATCAATTAACTCATATATTAACGCAATAAATTAATAAAAACTTATTTAAAGTTAAATATTTTAAAACCCCCCATAATAAAATCAAAACTTATAGTGGTAAGTGGTTGAGTAAAAATATCATCTAATTGATATTTAGTATTCACAAACTCTAAATATATATCCTTTTTAAGAGAATGATATCTTAGAAAATGATTCTCTATATCAATATGTTAAATCCAAAAATGTCTTACAAGATTTTTGGAAATTTTAATTTCACTGGTATTATCACATAAAATTTATATATTGTTAAAATTAGGTCTAAAGTCTAGTAAGGTGTGTTTCATCCATAACACGTGTGAACAATAACTTCTAACAGATATATATTCTTCATCAACTATTAACAGAGCAACAAATTGTGGATTGTTACATGAAAATGATTTTGTTTATTTCACTAAAAAGTGACATGTCCATGAATTTATTTTTCTATATAATATAAATACTCCTAAGTCACCATCTTAATATGAAACTAAATTAAAATCATATGTTTTTTTTTTAAAAAGTAGATATTGAAACAGTAGTCCTTTTTAAATATCTATAAATTATTTTAACAGTAGTAAGATAAGATTCATTTGAGTTTGACTAAAATCTGGTACAAAGACACATAAGAACAATATGTCTAGTCTTCTTGCAGTATGATATAATGAACTACCCTTCCAACCTCTATGTAACATTTTTCAACTAAATTTCATACTTCATCCAAATCTAGTCATATAATGGTTCAATGGAATTTATTTAAGTCTCACTATTTTCTAGAAAAAACTTCATTTATAAATCATTAATCTATTTAAATTTATTTAAATATTTTCTATATTCTTTTTTATAAAACTATAATCCAAAAATAAAATTCAGTTTTCTCATCATAGTCATTTAAAATTATTTTTTCATTAGATTTGAAAAATAATTACAAAGTATTTAATTTTTTTGAACCAGAAATATCTACATCAACAGAAATATTCTATGATAATATATTAGAGAATTTTTTTATAGAGTAAGATAATTCAATCCCACAAAAAAATCCATTTTCCAAAAAAAATAGCTTAATGTCTCATACCAAGCTCTAGGAACCTATTTAATACCATAAATAGTTTTAGAATGATTAAAAATTGAATTTTGTTTATAATGGTTTTCAAAATGAGGTGGTTGTTCAAAATAATCTTTTCTATAAAATATCCATTTTAAAAGAAATATTTTACATCCATATTATATTATATAAAATTCAAATGAGACTCATAACCTAGAAGGATTATAATGGCCTCAAATATAATAAAAAGTGAAAAGGTTTCATCGTAATTTATTCCTTGTTCTTGGTTGTAGCCTTTTTATACCAGTATAAATTTTTTTCTAGTAATAATCCCTTGATCATCTAATTTATTTCTAAGGATACATTTGGTTTCTATCACTGGATAATTTTATGTTTTCTCTATTAATTCAAGAAATTTATTTCTACTAATTTTTTTTCTTCTTGAATGTATAATAAACAATAATCCTCTTTGAATGCTTATTTTATAGACTTAGGTTATAACTAGGATAGAATGGTAAACAAAATAGCTTATTTTATGGTATTTATTCTAGTGATAACTCATGTGTCTATATTTCCTATAAATGTTTCTATAGGATATTTCATTAAGGTTATAGACTGTCTTGGTAGGATAATTTTTGGTTCGGAAGCTTCATGTTCTTTTGAACTGGACTGAATTTCATTAATTTTGTTTTGATAAATATTATTGGGTGATACAAGCCCCATGCTGTCTAAAGGGTCAGTAATTTCATCTATTTGATATTTTTCTTTAATAAACTGAATAGTGTCATCAAACTTCACATTAACTTATTATTCAATAATCGTTGCATTTTTATTAAACACTTTATTGGATTTAGAAGTAGTAGAATATCCTATAATGTTTCCTTCATCAGATTTTGGAATTAATTATCCAAAGTTATCCATTGTATTCATGATATATACCTAACATCAACAAACTTTAATGTACATTAAATTTTGATTTCTATTATTCTAAATTTCATTGGGTTTATTTTTAATAAAGGGTCTTGTTAAAAATATATTCATGAAATAGCATGATGTGTTTATAGTTATTTTTTCCAGAAATAGGTAGAAATATTGTATTCATTCATCATATTCCTTTCCATTGCTTGAATTTTTCAGTTTCTTCTTTCATTAATTCCATTTTGTTGTGGGGTTCTTGGTATAGGGAAGGTGGGTTTAATACCTAAATTTGAGAAAAATGATTTAAATTATTGATTATAAAATTCCCAAACATGATCACATATTAAGGGAATTATTTTAAAAACCTATTTCTTTTGAATAAATTTACAAAATAATTCAAAAATAGTGAATATATTTCGTTGAAGTTTTAGAAAATAAACCGAAGTAAATCTTGAAAACTCAAAAAGTAAAACCAAAACATATAATTTTCTATCCAAACATGATACCCTATATTCTGACGAAAAATCCATAAGGATATGTTCTAATGTTTTAGATGTATAAATTATCTTAATTTATTTGAAAGATTATTTTGGTTGATTTCCAATTTGATATGCATCACATAACCTATCATTTTTAAAATAAATACTAGGGAAGTAAAGAAACTAATTGTTTATTAGATAATTTATATAAATAAAATATATTAAAATTTACAAGAATCATATGTGAGATGCATGAATCATTGTTCTTAGTAGTTAAACAATTAACATTAAATTGACATAAGGAATTAAGATCGAAGATATAAGCATTTTTAATTTTATGTGCTCTAAATTTAAGTAGTTTATCTTTAAAAAATGAGCAATAATTGTTAGAAAAAAACATAAAATACATCATCAAAAATGTTGAGAAATACTTAAAGGTTATGTTTTATCCCATGTACATACAAAACATTCATGATTTATATTTTTTTTAGATATTCCATAGTCCCAACTCTAATAATAATTCATTTTCATATTCACCAAATATGACTAGACTTATATCAATATGTTTCAGTGTATGGAAATTGGTAGATTCTCAAACCATGTTTTTGTAAAAGAATATGTCTATATACTATATATCATTTTTATTATGGTATTTTACCTACCAAATCATCTAAACGCATGTTTGTTTTAATACCTACATTTTCTTAGGTTTAGCTATGTTAGCATACAATGGTCTGGGAATCTAGATCAGTCATATTTTTCCAAAATATATATTACAAGCTTTAGAAATGTTTTTTTAATTGAATTTTGTTTTAATACAAATACATTTAGTATTTCATAAATTGAATTTTTTACTATAATATCATTTTATTACACAATAAAATCAGTCATGAATTTTACAACCGGGTACAAATTATTTTTTAGGTAACTTTTTCTTTCCCCCATTACATCTTATTCAATATTTTTTCATTCATAACAACATTTATCCTAATAATTTCATTTAGAGTTTTCCCCTTTAGTTTATATAATGAAATAAATTTTATAATATTATAAATCTTTTTTTTAATTTTTTTTCTTTTACATTCATGATCAATACAGTTTGATATAGTTTTGTTAATTTTTTTTATTTAGTTATTTAATTTTATTGACATTACATCTCAATAATTTAAAAAAACATTATGTATATTTTTCAGTGATTTATGTTTTTTATTAAAGTAGTGTATGTCTCTTATAGTATTTAACTATAAGTACCCAATTAACTATATGAGAAGCTATCAGAGTCAAAGTAAGAAAGAGTAATAGGTTTGTGCCTATTCTTCTTCCATATACATAAAGGACATATTTCCTTTCAGATTTTGTGGCTCTTTTTCTGAATCAGATTTTGTGGTTCTGGTGGAGTCTTCAAACAAGATCAAAATAGATTTCATAGATTTATTTCTTTTATTATCATAATCAATTTTCTTATGGCATTTCTTTTTCTTTTTTATTATTATTTTATTTAGTTTAGGGAAATCATGTATAATATGACCCATCTCCCAGAATTCATAGCATCTGACTTCGTTGGATACTCTATCTTATTTTTAAAATTATTTTATGAAACCGCTCTTATTATTATAAAATTTACTAAATTTCCTATCAAGATAAGCCAGTACCATATTAGAATCTGAGTAGTCTAAATCCTTATTATTTTTATATATTCTTTTGATTTTATTTTATGCTTCTTCGATGCTACCTTAAGTGTAGTATTTTACCTTTTCTGTATTTTTTTCTTTGTTGGAACCAAGGAAATTCCTTAATAAAAATTGATTCTAGATTTTGTTTTTTTAATCTAAACTTTTTTGATCATGTAGTTTTTAAGGAGAGTGATATTATAGTACAAACCATCTATAGTGTGTATTGGTTTATTTTTTTGAGTGAGCGATGGGTTGACAGTGTTCTACACGACTATGAGAAGTGGACCATCACTAATGTGCAATGTGTTATCAGTGATCTCTGAGAATATGGAAAATCTTGTGGGTGCATTGTGAACGGTGTACCTTGGATAAACATGAGTTGATATTCCTGAAAAAGAATCTAAGACATGGTGGATAATTGATAATTTTCAAGACCATATAAATTATGTTACCCCCAATTAATTTGACATGAAAATTATCACAGAAAATCAATAATCGCTCTGATTTCATGAAAGTTTACATATTCGTGAATCTGGATTTCTTTAAAAGAATAAGGATCAAGAATAAACTAGTCATGTATCTACTGATTCCAATTCTTCTGTGTAAATGGTTATTTGTGATGACGACCCATTCCATAATGGATCAGTGAACTTCAATATGGATGTTTATTCGCAAAGGTGATTTTCTTTACGAAGGTAGTGAGCCTCAGGAAATTTAGTTTTGAACATTAGTTTTTAGTGATAAAAGATTTCAATTAGCATCAACTCAGACCTATAGTGCAATTATATTCTCATTCTTGTCTAGTAAAAAGACATTAATGTTAATCTACTAAAGTAACCATCATGTCGATAAACTAAGTAAGACTTTAGCCAAGGTAGTGAGCTAGGGGGAGTCGACAGAAGTATTCTGAGGGAAACAGTGTTATATCCTTAATATATTGTAAATGTATAATTCTCAGAACAGAGTGACTATATATATACTCATGTATTCTAGAACTATTGATTATTACTTTATTTATGTTTGACTAAAACACTATCATCATATCATCCTTGGACTAGGCCATTGTGGTGAACCAAGTAAAATTGTTCTGTTGTATCTTTTCATGTGGTTGTTTGGATTATACACTTTCACATCATAAAATTTCGTCATTTTCCTACCAATATGGTAACAACATACATCACTTTATATGTAAAAGTTAACACCCTGATTCATGTATCCCCTCTCAGGGTGTTTTGGGGTCCTTCAAGTTGTATCAGAGCCTATAGGTTGCTGAAGATAAATTTTTTCTCTTTTTTCATGTAGATTTATTTAAATGTCATAGGATTATCCCTCTAAGATGGAATAAAAATTCAAATTTTGAATAAAAAGATGATATCTCATCTAAAATCTCTTAGAATGAAATTACCTTTTGCCTCTAAACTAGATATTCAGGTCACCGATGCAACTGGATTATCAATGACTGAAACTAATAAGAAAATGATTGATGTAGATGTAAAAGACTAGAATTCACTCATTTCATCTCTATATAATCTGATATATATAATGGTGATTACTTTCCCTTTATCCAACTCTATGTAGAAAAAAATGTATATATTTTTTAAGGTGAAAACTAAGTGAAGGAGGAGAAACTCCACGTTTTTTATAAGAGGTTCAACAATATAAATATGCATCCTAATGAAAATTTAGATAAATTATTTAATAAAATTAATGAAAATAAAGGTAAAAAATAAATTAATTGCTAAAGAAATTAATTATATTTTCATAATGAAGAAAATATTAAGAAGGATTCCACCTCTCTCCAATCTAAAAGTGTCATCCCCTGATGAAATAGATATATCTAATCATTAAATTGATGAGATTCTATGAAGTCTTATGTCTTATGAAAGTAATGTCAAACCAAAATATTATGTTTCTTGAGTATGAAATGACATAAAATTCAAATCCATAAAAAAAATTAATTTTCTAGACATAAATTTGATGTAGATATTGAGTAAGATGAAATCTTTTATCTTTTTCCCTGATAATTTGGGGAGGAAACGAGATATTTGATGGAGAACTTCCTATAGCCTATTTTTGATACAATTGAGTTAGTCACATTGCTCCTTGATTATCATAGAGTTTAGATGATGAAGTAAGTAAAGATGAAAATGTATAGAATCCTCATAAAAGGTTTCCATGAAAGGGAGAATACAAATCAAAAAAGAAATTATAGAGGAATAGTTTCATATATAAAGAATAAAAAATAATAATATTTTTTTATTCAAGAACCATTTATTAAATATGGAACCCAGGCATTAATGATGGCTACTGTTGAAAAATTATATCCTTGAATATTTAAATGTAGAGATAGTTAATTTATTGGTGATGATGATCTCATATTGGAACATGAGGATGCTCCTCAGAATATTGAAAGTCAATGAATCAAAAACAAAAAATGGTTAAAAGTTCTGGAAGAGTTGTTAGAATATGGTGATCATCTGGAAAGTAAAATTGATCAAATATAAGAAGTATTAAAATAATTTTCAACAACTATTGAAATCTATGAAGATGTTTTATAATTCAATATTATGATTAAACAAAAATAAAAGTTCATCAATGACCTTATACCATAACTGGAGGAGAATTCCAAGACAGCTGAGGGTCTTGAATAAGAATTTTTTACTTTAAGGAGTAAACTATAAAGTGAGTAAAATTCAATGGAAACAAAGAAGAAAATATAGTTTGAAATATTCTTAGATGTTGAGATGTTAGAGAGAGATAAGAATGGATTTTAAAGAGTATATAAGGATTTTATTGTTCAATGATCCACATGCATGGGAAAAATTGGAATTGGTTGTAACAATGACACATCAATGGCTAGAAAAAGGATGAACCAAAATAGTGGGAACAAAAAACAAAAAGAAATCATAATGTCACTAAAATTTCTAATAAACAATTCCTAAAATCAAAATTAAAGCAGAAATGAAAACCAACCAAATTTTTCTAGAAATTATCTTCAGTCAAATACATTTCCTAAATAAATGGACATGACGAGTAATATAAGTGATAAGATATTTCCAATTAAGAAATATCAATTATGTGGTCATTTGGTCCATACGATGTCTTAATGTGAAGACAAAATAAGTTATATGAATGGAGAAAAGAAAGGGAGTCAACAAAGTATAATGATATCATATCCTTCATCTTATAGAGTAAATGGTTTTTATGGATATTATGTTCACTAATGTAACTATAGACATAAATCTATTGATTGTAGATAGAAGAAAGTGGGAATATTACCCATATAACTCATAGAAACTTCAATAACCACCAACCAGATGGAATCTCTCTCGAAATTAAATTTTATCCTTTGGAAGAAGAATATCATTATGATGAAATTGTATATAATGAAATGATATTGTAAAGGTTATCCTTATCCCCACCCTATCAAATATCTCTTGGAAGGAAATGAATAAAATCATGAAATCTGGCCTTATATTTATAGCTCTTAAAACTAGAAATAACATTAGTACCTAGATTCTTGATAGTGGAATGTCACCCCATCTGACTGGAATTACATATTTATTGATGAATGTTAAGAAAAGGTTTTATGGAATAGTGCGGTTTGTCAATGAGGGTGATTTAAAAATCAATGGAAGTGGATGTAAAAAACATGTAAATGATGAGATTATGAAAATTGAAGTTCTTTATATGGAATATTTTCATCACAATCTCTTAAGGGTGAGTAAACTCTTCACTTAGGACTGATTGTTACATTTAACCAAAATGGATGAACTATCAGAGGAAATACAAGGAATTCACTCTTGAATGGATACAAAATAGTTACCGATATTTATTAGGTTTACTATAAAGAGAAAATTTTCTAATTGATAGTTGAAGAAGAAATTAACATGTTGAATTAGATCTTTGGTCACATTAATAAAAAAAGAAATGGAAATGATATCAAATTTAAAGATAGTCATGGATATCCCCCATCTAAACTGTGAACAGTAAAATAATTGTGATGCTTTCGTATGTGGAAATTTGGTCTGCAGTTCATATCCGTTAAGAAGAAAAGGGAATTAAATCTAAATTTACTCATCCACGCAGAAGTATGTGGTCCAATAAATATGGCTAAAACACATGGAGAGAGATACATTGTTCTTTTTATTCATGATTATAATAGAATGTCTTATGTAATGAGTATACACAATAAATGAAAAGTTCTTTATTTCATGAAAAGTTATAGTCAAATAGATAATAATTATTCAATATGTACAATCAAAGCTCTACGGTATTAAAATGGATAAGATAACACGTTGATTTTGTTTTAAAACTACCTAAAAACATGTAATAAATAATGAGGTATCTGATTTGAGAACCCCATATCAAAATATATTTGTTGAGAACAAAAACTAATAGGTGAACAATATGTCTAGAATAGTGATAATTAATAGTAGTATATCTCACCATTACAGTAAATAGGTTTTTTCAAGCAGTAGTGGATACTCAAAATAATAAAAGGATTTATATGGGAGAAACAAAGATACTATATGAGTTATGGTATAGACGGAAGCCCTCTTTGAAGTATTTTTGTGTTTTCATAAGTAAATGTTTCATTCAGAAGAATAATAGAAATCAAGGAGTGTATATCCATGATGAATATGATGGAATATTATTTGTATACTCAATTATGATTAAAGCCTATAAGTATTTCAATAATAATTTTTATTGGATTTTGGAAAGAATTGATGTAAATATCATTGAAGAAAAAGTCATAAATTCCTGAAGGATCTCATATGCTAGTATGATATAAGATGAATAATAAAGAATACATGGAATAGATTCTAATATATAAGTATAGGAAGGTTTGAAAAACATTTCGGGGTCAGAAAAAGATTAATGATTTAGTAGAATAATAATAAGAGGAATTTATGGATGAAGAATATTATTCTGAACCACATATGAGAAATAAAAGATTAGAAATTGAACAATCCAACACCATTGAGGATTTTACTACACCCACACAAACAAGGATAAAGAGGAATAATTCATAGTCTTCCTTCATATCCGTAGTGGAAGCTACCTCATTTAAAAAATCTGGGAAGGTTGAATCTTGGGTTAAATGAATGAATAAATAAATTGATCTGATTGATATGAACAATACATGGGATCTTGTTAAATTACCTATGTATCACATTGTGATTAGAACAAACTGGGTCTTTAAAAAATGATAATGGAAATGTAATCATAAATAAGGTGATCTTGGTGTGTAAATGATATGCATAGATTTAAGGCATTGATGTGGATGAAACATTTTCCCCTATATCTAAACTGTATTCGATCAGGCTCTTTCATTCCATAAAAAAGAAAAGAGGGTACTAATATTTTCAAATGGATGTCAAAATATAATTTTTAAATGGTGTTCTTGAATAAGAAGTCTATTTTGGAGAACTAGTGGGTTTTCTAATTGGAAATGATGAAATGAAGGAATGTATATTGAAAAAGGAACTCTAGGGTCTAAAGAAGGCAACAAAATCATGGTCCTATTTTCTGTATTTTTATTTGAAGAATCGGAAATTTAAAATAAGAGGATTTGATTGAAATCTATATGTGAGGAATTAAATGTAATACCAATTTATGGTTCTGGTGTATGTAGATTATATTATGTTTTTTGTAAGTAGTCAAAGATCAATGGAATAATTTTGTAACCACATGAAATTAGAATATTAATTATCTATGATTGGTGAACTCAAAAATTTATTGGGGTTGTAGGTGATTTAGAATAAAGATTACACATTCATATCATAGAAAAATATGCAAGAGTGTTGCTGAATAAATTCAATATGCGTGACTCCAATCCAATGTTGACTTCGATTACGGTTGGGAGAAAACCTGGAAAGCATGAGTATGGGACTTCTGTGGATTCCACCATGCACAAGATAATCATTGTAATATTATTATACTTAATCAGAACATGAAGAAATATTGTATTTTCAAAATCATTAGTGGACCTCTTTTAATGAAATCAAAAGGAAGAACTTATGGAAGCAGTTAAAATAATCATGAGGTATATTAATGGTACTCTCAATTAGGGATTATATTTTTTTGTATGAAGAGATAATGAATTATCATCGTTTTTTGATGCTTAATAGTCTGGATATGTGGTGTATAAAAAGAACACAAGTGGTGGTGTATTCTTAATTGGAAACAAATGTGTAGGTTATTTAATCAAAAAATAATAAATAACTTATCTCCTCATGGATGAAGTAGAATATATATATACTATGAAAGAATTGTCCAACTTCTGTCAATAAAGCAACAACTAACTGATATTGGTAATGAGGTGAAACAATAGATTGTGATTCACTATGAATATAATAGTGTGATCGATCCCACAAATAATCTAGTTCAACAATATCGAAAAAATATTGAGATTATATATCACTTCATGAGGGAAAAATATGAACAAGGTATGATTAAAATTGATCCTGTGGAAACTGATGACCATGTGGATAACATTCATACTAAGCCATTGGCAGCACATATTTTTATGAAACATCTGTTTAACCTCGATGTTCATCCACCTCCCAGTGTATGAGGAGGTTACGAGTGTTCCCCTTTCCCGATTTGTGTTTACTATTTTTATCTTTTTGTGGATGTGATGCAAGTTTATAGGGGAGATACGATCTAAGGGAGTGTGTTTATAAAGCTCTATAAGCTAAAATACATGTTCATTGGGTTTATTTCCCAAGGGGGAGAATGTGATTCAAATCTAAAAAGGGGAATAATGAAAAATTAAACACTTTTATGGTTTTCTGGTGCTTGAGTTTGACAATACATGAAATGATTCTATGACACGATGACAATTCGATGTCATAAGGAATCAATCATAAAGCATTCCAAAACATGAGAACCCGATTTATTGTTCCCCTCCTATTTTTTACAATGATCATTATTCATGTAGATATATATTGTTGGAAGATTTTTTCCCACATATGAGGTTTTGATAGCAGCTTGTAAGTTATTAAAATTTTCTACATATTTCCAACAAACTCAAAGAGGAGAATATTCGAAGGAAAGATGTTCCATGCTTGAAGTGGAGTTATTTTTGTGTTTTTCTTCAATAAAAACTTATATGATCTAGGATTTTTCAAAAAGAGTGATCTCATAGAACATGATGAATACATTATTGAAGGTATTGTCGTTTCCCCATGTTTTCTAGTTTTTTGGGATTAAAATATGTAGGATGAGGCTATCATCACAAGGGGTTGTTTTCTGGAATCATATATTCATAAATATGGAAAAGGAATGGGTTTCTCAACGAATAGGTTATAAAAAGGTTGATTTATTAGAATGATAGATGTTTTGATGTTTTTCTCTGTGACTATGAGAATTGGACCATCATGAATGAATGAATAATTGATGGTGATCTATATGAATTTGACAAATAACACTAGATCTTTTTGAGTTCTGGAGCATTATGAACAGTTTGTTTTGTTTCATGAAAATCTACTAAGAGGCTATGGATCATCACGAATAGTCATTCCTATATCTATGAGGCTACCCCCGCATCATTTTTCAAAAAAATAATCATATAAAATCCATAATCGCTCAGATTTCATGAATTTTGGGAGTTAAGTGAACCTGTATTTCTATTTGAGGTTTAGCATCGTGAAAGGTGATGTTATGCCTTGACGGATATCAATGCTTCTGAGTAATCGTTGATTTGTGATGAATGGGTTTTCCAAGATAGCTCAACGATCTTAACGTAGGTAGTTTATTCCACGAAGGATGTTAGCTTTGAAAATGTTGGGAGATTCACAATGGATCATTGTGAACTATAGATTTCAACAACATTTTTCAATGAAAAATGATTTCAACATGAATACACTTAGGTCTATAGCTCAAGAAGAGCTTCTTTCTAGTCAGGGAAAAATACTTTAATGTGAATATGTTGAAGTCAACTTCAAGTCGACAAACTAAGTTAGACTTCACTAAAGAAAGTGAGATAGGAGGAGTCAATGAATGTGTTCTATGGGATATAGTGTGTTATCACTAAAATATTATAAAGGAAACTTACCTCACAAAGTGTTACTGTGTTTTGAACTTTTTTATTCCAAAACTAGTTAAGATTAGTGGATTTATGTATGACTGACACACTGTCATCATATGCTCCTTCGACTAGCCCTTAGTGTTGAACTATGTAAAATTGTTTTGTTGTATCTTTTCTTATTACCATTTCAATTCTACAATTTTCCATCATAAAGGATCAACAGGTTCCTAATAACATGGGAACAAGATATCTCACCATATAAAAAATGTATGACACCCGGATTCACCCCTCCCTGCTCTAGGTCTTTCAGGGACATTCAATCTTTAGCATAATCCCGCATTTTTTCTTTGTAAATCATCATCGTTCCAATTAATTCCTTCATAGGATAATTATTGACAAATGGTTATTTTCTTATATCTTCAAATATACCATTCCAGTTTTTGGGTAGTAATATAAGTAATTATAGTGCTTGATCTGATTTGGACATTAGATCTCCCAAGGTTGTCATATAGTTGATAATTGTTTTCAACCACCCATAAATTTGTGTGATAATCTTTTTATCATTCATACAAATGGTGTCAAAATTTATTCTTGTAGTAGAATACCTCAATTGTTTTGGATATTATATGTTCCTTTATATGTAATAGTGAATGTCTGCCACATTTTATAGGAAGCCAGACATTGGGATACTCAATTGAATTTATCATGTCTGAGTCCATAGATAATGGAATTCATTGCTTTTGAGTTGATATCATATTCCACTTCATATGAAGTATAACAATTTTATAGATTTATATAAATTACATAAGGAGTTATGATCTTTGAATAAAATTTCATTCCTAGACTCATTAGGTAGATGATTATATCTGTTTTCAGCATCCATTGTTATCACCATTAAAATTTGGAGGACGGATCATCAGCATACCTTCTCTTGGATCATCCATCGATGTATGGTTTTTATACAATTTATTCTTTTATTGTTGATATATCATTTTATTCTTTATCCAAAGTCTCACCTTTGATTCCAATTTTTAGGTTGGAATAATAAAACTATACACAAGAGGGGAGTGGATTGTTTTTTTGATAATCTTCACAATGATTGGATTTTGATTCTCTTTGAGATTTATGAAAATATATAGCATTATATTTTTCAAGTAATATTAGAATCTGGGAAATGGTATAGATGAACACAATAATTTTTATAGTGATTCTAGGATCAAATATTTCCAAGTACCCTCCACCAATGCTCTCTCGATGAGTTTGTTGATTTTCACTAAAAAATATCCTCTTCTCACGTGACCTTCAAATCCACAATTGAGTGAAGGTAATTTAAAACTTCACAAAAAGGATAAAGGGAGTATTATGGTTCACTAATAAGTAACTAGTTATCCACATCTTAGTGCATTCATCTGACCCTTAAACCTTACTAAATGTGAGCAGTCCAAACTCTAAAAAATTAAAATAGTTTGATTTGTCGAATGATATAGCTTGAAATTCATAATTGTAGTATAAATTGATAGCATACAGATCTAATTCTATAAATATTAATTTCTTTATGTAATAATAGATATCAATTGATCCTAGTTTGAAATGATATTTAATACAAATATCAAAAAAAAAACTAATAGAATTTGTTACAACAATACGTGATTGAAATGTATAACTTCATTGTTTAGCCTCTTTTGAAAACAACAGAATATTTTGATCTATATATTAGTTCTATAGAAATATATTCAAAAATATATAGTTGTATATCACATGTATTTCACACATATATCTATTATATTTCTTCATGACATTTTTCTTGATCATATAAATAAAACATGTAGCTTTTACTTTAGTTGATTACATCTAAAAGTATCATATGATTAATTACAGATATCTAATTTTAAATAATTTTATATATTTGGAACCATCTTTAGAAATAGGAATGATAAGAGTCTTTAAATAAATAATAATTATCCATTTAATCACTATTAGAATAGATTTTATCAGATCCTTACATCCATTAAGACCATTTCATACACCTCAAATAATATCAAGGATTTAAATCTTCATCATTGAATAGTCAAATGTAGGGTTCCTCCATGTGATTAAATATATCCAATGTAGGGCTGATGCCCCATATATTTGTTTCCTAAAATGTAGGGTTTCTTACATGCATAGGGTTGATTATCCATACATTCCCTTTGTTTAAAAAAAATGTTTCCATCCAAACATTGGGTTGATGAACCTTACTTTCTGACAATATAGGGTACATGATCTATATGCATTGTTCTGAATGTATGGTCGATTCCTTATGCTATTCTTATCAGCATAGGGTATGAATGGTGTTTTAAAAATATGATAAAGTATGTTCGAAACCCTTTAATTAATATTCCACATAGATTAATAACTTTAATATAATTCAAGAATAATTATTAAAATGAATATTAATTTCTTAAAATAAACATAAAGTAATATCATCCATTATAAAAATAAGGGTATTTTTTAGCATCAAAATCAATAATATTTATAGAGTATTATTGAGAAAATCAATTCCCAAGAGTCATTTCATTTTATTAAATCCAATAATTTAGATATACCAGTTTATTTTTTATTTTTTACTCATAGGATCATATAATCTATTTTATTTCGA
This sequence comes from Viscum album, assembly GCA_963277665.1. Lineage (NCBI taxonomy): Eukaryota > Viridiplantae > Streptophyta > Magnoliopsida > Santalales > Viscaceae > Viscum > Viscum album. The sequence goes on from OY728148.1 coordinate 1,925,722,937, forward strand.
ATAATCTTATTAATTCCATTTTAATCATCGATATTCATGATTTTGTTAATTGCATGTATTTATTAATAAAATGAATTGTCTAAAAATTATTTTACATTGTGATTTATAAATTTACATGATAATTAATTTTCTATACTAATAGAGACTGAATCATCAAAAATTGATACTGTATTTAGATTTTAGAAGATCAAATTTTGCTAATAGGTCATTTTTTATTTATTATTAATTGTAATCAACATAAATATTTTTCACCTTTTGAAGGTTAAAAAAATAAAAAATGTGTAAAAATCATGAGATGAGTTCTCAAAATCAACCCAAAACTTGAAAATATTTAATTTTATGGAATGAATTCGTTAATAAACATACATAATTATAATATATTCCATTTTTTCATTTTCTATTGATAATAATTTTTTTATGTAATAGAAATTCCCAAAATGTCACTATCTTGAATTTAATACCAGTAAATTTTTTATAGAAGAATAGAAATAGGGTAAATTTGGTTTTAAATGTTTTTTTGAAATAATCATCATTCCTTTATTCATGAAAATTTATTTATAAATTTTAGTAACTAAAATATTACCATAAATTATTTCACCACAACGACACAATATTTATTCAAATAATGGAAAAATAAAATAAATGATTCTTAAAATTTTATAAGTACCATTTTATGGGTTAATTAATATATTCCAATAAACATTCACATAAATATAACATGTTAGCTATTTATGATAGGTTAATAATCCAATTTCATAGATACCTTGATGAAATTAATCTCAATGTAAATTATTAGTGTTGAAAAATACTTTAATGGTATTTTATAAATTTTTTATTTAAATTATTTACATGTAATTAAAATATTTTAAGAGGAAAATTATGATGATAATTAGTTAAATATTTCATACCATGTAAATTTAGATTCTATTTTTCACAATATAAGTAAAATTACAACTCTTTTAGGTAAAAAATTTCATTACCGCAGTTGAGATTAAAATATGTTAGTTATAAGGAAAACCCAAAAGATAAGGTATAAAATGACCTCAAAAACATTCAAAAAAATTAAGGAATATATTTCAATTGTAAAATATTTTTTGAATTAAAATATTTTTTAAGAATAATACATTGAAATTTTATGAGTTATATTTAAATCTTCTTAGTTATTACAAGTCTTGAATTTCCCTCTATTATAAAAGAAACCCACTTCACCATTTACTTTAAACATAAATTCGGGATATATTTCAACAAAATGGTACCTTATTCGCAAATAAAAATCCATATAGATGAATTATATTTTTTGGTCATCTTGAAATCCAAATTAAACGGTCCTTAATAAGGGATATATATAAGGGCTATCGAAGAAGACGTAATCATATTACATTACCCCTTTCAGTTTATTTATTCTTGTAAATTCTTAGAATATACTATATTCATCATAAAATAATATATTCATAATAAGAAACTTACTAAATCTTTTTTATTATGATGGAAACACCAATTTCCACTCAATTCTATTAAATGGAATGTGAAATTATCGCTTGGGCGTATACATGGACTACCGCCTTCACATAGTAACAAACACCATTTTCTATCATCTTATTTCATGGATGTTTATTAAGGAAGTTCTAATTTTTTTTATGATGTGTATGTTATAATTATTCTTACAAAATTATAATATCATATCTACCATGTTTCATTATTATGCGCAAGGAAACTATAAAGACCCTCATGCGTACGTATGGACACCACCTCAATGATGTGATGAAATTTAATTTTTGATTCTTATTTCCATGGATAATAATAAGGATATATTTAATGAATAAATATTATATAATAATTATTATACAAAGGAATTTTTTTATTTTCCTTTCTTTTTTCCATCTATCGAAAAGTTAAAACAACATTCATGGGTGCGTACAACCTACCATATTCATGAACATTGTAATTAATTTTTATATATATACATTACATGGATGAATAAAATTATATATATAATTAATATATATTTTATATATATAATAATTAAAAAAATTACCTAACATACCCATGATAAAATTAAAAGGATTGTAACTACCTACCCAAAATTTTCTTGAAAACATTAAACCTTTAGCACATGAAAAAGGATGCTTTTAATTAGGAGTTATTAATAAATTGTTACTAAATTGCTATAATTGGATCATAAATTATATTATAAGTATATAAATGGATATTTTATATAAGTATTATAAATTTTAATTTATTATAAGGGAGGTTAAATCTCTTTATAAGCATATCGAACTCGTCATATAGGATCTTCATTACACTTTTATTTCTATGAGCCACATGTTATATTAAGAATTTGTTTTTTTGTGGTTTATATACTAACAACGAATGTATTTTAAGATTATTCATATGAAAATTATGAGGATTTTCATAAAAAAATATTGTCTTATCTTTCATGAGTTTTTTATTCAAAGTTCCCAAATTGGTTTGAGATTTACATTTCAATCTCGTATTAATTTTGATTGATAATTCTTGAATTTATATTTAAGGAAATTATATAATCCTTTTTAATTAAATCTATTTCATTTTATTCTTTTTTAATTATTTTGGATAATATATGTTTTTCTTTAATTGTACTCAATTTATGTATTCAAGAGTCTTAAATAATATTTATTTAAGAATAAATTATATTATTTTCACTTCGGTCAAAAAAATATTCTCTTCCATAACTATGTTTTATAAAAATCCTTTCAGAAAATTTATTTATATTTTTATAAGATTGTTAATTTGATTCTTTAAACATGATTTATTTTTTAAAAAAATGTTTTAAAATGGATCTTTTTGTTGATTTCAAAAAGTGGTACTTTTATATTTCTAATAAAAATATGAAAGGAATTTTATTTTAACCTACACTACAGGAAGGAAATTTTATTCCATAGTAAAAACATATTGATTTTAATATTCCTTAACATTTTTCCAAGGATATATTCTATTGAAAAATTTTCATTAATATTTGGTAAATTTTTTATTTTAATATGTCATTTAAAACTGAAAATGGGTTTTCCCCTGAAATATTCTAGACATATTTTAATATAAATATTCATCTATGATAAAATATTTTGATATTAGTTATTATTTAATAGGGACATGGTACAATAATACCATCTTTTTTTCTTTATATATATGTATTATGACAGATAATTCACAATACTAATGAAACCTATTTTCTTTTCAATAACATTAGATATAACGAATGTTTTTTTATGACCATATGGAATACATATGAATGGATTTTTTATTATGATATTGATAGAACTATAATTATATAGTCCTAAATTTCATTTCATAAACATTAATGAGTTATGAACCCAAAGGGTTTCCAAGATTTCATCCAAATCCATGAAAAAGATGGTATATGGGAGGTTATCCAAATTCCAAAAGAGGGTACTCATGTAGTTATCCAAATTCTAATTTAGGTACATGGGTGGTTACCACAAGACTAACATGTTATAAATGTCTTCGTGGGGGGATTTGACATAATATTTTTATGATTATAATTTTGATAATATTTATTGCACACATTTAAGAAATTAAATCATGATAATGTTATGTTTTTATAGGTCATGTTATTTGATCACATTGTGATTCTTGATTAATGAACCACTGATAATTTTTCCATTACTCATGTTTATGATCTATTAATTGATAAGTATTATTTAAAATGATTAAATCATGTTACATACCCATTATTCTAATGTTATGATTAAATGATCATTAATATCTCTCTTGAGTACCCTTAATGATAAACTGAACTCACCCTTTATTTTGTTTTTATTTCAAAAGGTTATGAATAAATGTTTTAAAAATGATGTTTCTGTGAAGGGTTATATTATTTATTATCTAAGTGGGATACAATGTATATATATTATGAAAAAATCATTTATGCATCCTAGTTTCCAAATACACTAAACCATTATATTTCAAAAAGGGATCATAATTTTATTCCATGAATATTCATATAATAATATGTAATTTTTAAGTATGAAAAGTATGGTTTGAAATATTTTTTTTTCAAATGATGATATTTCAATTCTGGGGTTTTTCTAACAACCATATATCCCATTGTATTGAAGTTAAAATATTTCTAAGAGGATGATACATTATAACCCAGAAAATGTTATTTTTTATATACTCTTCATAATTGGGGAGATATTATTTATAAGGATATAATTTTAATTATTCAATCATTGGACATAACATAGTTTTTTAGTAATACAAGTGGAAGAACATCAAATAAAATTCAATAGAAAAGGAAAAAGGGATA